>OZ010797.1:174203369-174803369 GCA_963932465.1 Maratus speciosus
TGTAAACATTTGCTGACGTACTCACTTATTATTAGGTTATATATTATTATGATGTAGGTATACTGTGTGACCTCGAAAATCCGGCATTCAGAGATCTGGCAGCTTAAAAATCCCCCCACCCTTTTTTCACTTCCAACTTACGGGAAGAGCAAAAATAGCAATTATTTTTAAAAACTATGTAACCTGTTTAAAAACCGAAGTAAAGACGATGCATTAGCGGACCGCGAGATCGCTTGCGCTGTGCTAAATAGAATCCTCGATAACACTGGTAGCAGCTGAGAGAACGAGGACGAGGACCTAGCAGAAGATAAGTTCTCACCGAAAAATGCATAAATTTGACGTCAAAAAATAACGTTATCTTCAAAGAAACAAGATTGTATTTCCGAAATCGATATTCATCATTTGTATAAAATCCAAGAAAGAAGATAGTTACTTGACACTGATGCTTGAGAAATTACATGAGAAGAAATGACTGCACTACTTAGCAGATTTTTTTTTCTTTTAACATATAAAATATCAACTAAAGTAAGTTTTTTAAACATTCAATTTTCTCTTTTTCTCACGTCAGTATCATTTGGGTATGTATTAAATTATGAATATATGTCACTATCAAGAAAATCATAAGTACTTCTGATATTTTTTTTCCGAAATCTGTAATTTTCAAAAATTAATCACAAATTTGCAGTAGCTGACATTCACACAAAACAGGCACGAGAAGATGCGGATACACTTATTGTCACCACAGTAAGAGACCTTGCACAACAACAACAACATAACTCTGTAGTTATTGTGGGTGCAGACGTCGATTTTTCATTTATCATGATTTGTCGCTGTAGGGGTGTACATTCAAATGTATACTTTCTAAAGCTAGGTAAAGGGACAGTTTCACCACTCATTTTCTCTTCTGACTGCAAACTTGATCAATCGATTGCTAACAACATATTATTTTTGCATGCCAAGGGAGGCTGTGATACTACTTCAGCCTTCTTCGAAGTAGGAAGGATGAGGTCTCTTCGGATTCTCAAGAAAAACTTTGCATTAACTAATACCATTGAGGTTTTTAAAGACCCTATGGCAGATGTTGATGCAGTTACTAATGCTGGCAATCGTTTTTTGGTCTCATTGTATAAATTTGCTGACAAGGAAGCCACGTCATTAAACAAATTGAGGTATTCATGTTACCTTAGGTCTGCATACAAGACATCGATCCATTTGGCTTCCTTATTTCCTACTGAATCTGCAGCTCAGCAACATTCCTTTAGGGTATATTTTCAAGTTCAACAATGGCTTGGGAATGAAAAAGATCCTGAACAATGGGGTTGGAAGAAAATGAAAGATGGTATGGAGCCAGTAACCACACTACTGCCACCAGCACCTCAAGCCGTTTTGAAACTTATTTCTTGCAAATGCAAGAAGACCTGCCAGAAAAACTGAGGATGCAAAAAAGCAGGCCTCAAGTGCTCCAGTATGTGTGTAAACTGCAAAAGCAGTAGCAATAACATGCCTCTTACTGAAATAGAGGAAGCCGAGGATGATCCGGAATTCCCTGAAGTACTTGAAGGTAAATATGTATAAATAATTCCATTTCACCTTTACTTTTTCACTAACTTTTTTTATTTTTGTAATCAAAATATTTATCTTAATACAGTTGTATAACTACACAATTTTCAAACAATTAGAAACAAAGCATAAATTATTTTTTTAAACGGTGGTTCGTAAAATAATAGACTAATATGTTTTCTAAATTGAGGTCCAAAAGTAACCTATTCATGACTTGAGTTGTAAAAGAGGGGTAACAAAAGAAAGATGTAAAAATCATGTTATGATAAAATGTTGCATGAATCATTACTTAATTAATTACAATTAGTTCCATAGTTTTTAAAAATACTACGTGCACCAGGGCTGCTCAGAAGCCTAAGCTTCGACCCTTGGGTGTTTGCAGCCTTCGCCTACGGCTGGGGCAGCAATTTTCTCCCTCGGGACGAAAACAGCTCTTTGGCGCCCAGGTCCTTAAATAAATCTTATATTTATTTTCTTTAGGTGTAGAAGAATTGGAAGGCATGAATGCAATCATGTAAACTTTGGCCAAGAGGGGTCGGTTTGACTAATGAGTGTCATTTCAAGTCAATAATCATTTAATAATAAGTGTTGTATAAAAAAAAATTACCTACGTATTTTATTATGCTGTATAACATTAAACACTAACCGATCATTAATCACTTTTTATCTTTTTGTTGTACCTATAAAACCTAACCTTTACGTTTCACATATCTGTACAGACGTCTAATGATGCATTTTGTATGTTTTCAATAAAGAGGCAGCTGAATACTTCGTGCATTCGTCATTGTTTTTCTCATAACTATTCGAGTACCAAAAAGTTACTTGCACATACATTGTAGAGCATTGTATCAATTTCGGAAATACAGTCTTGTTTCTTTGAAGATGACGTTAATTTTCTGGTCAAATGTATGCATTTTTTTGCCGAGACCTCATCTTCTGCCAGGTCCTTACCTCGTTCCTCTAAGCTGCTAGCAGTGCTATCGAGGGCTCTATTTGGCACAGCGTCAGCGATATCGCTGTCAGCTAATACATTGTTTTTTATCTCGGATTTTAATTCGAAAATATTTTTTTTTACTTTTGCCGTAAGTTGGAAGTGAAAAAAAGGGAGAGGGGACATGACTTTGATGCCGCATTTTTTAAGTTGCCGGATCTCTGAATGCCGGATTTTCGAGGTCACATTGCATACCTGCATCATAAAAATATATAACCTAATAATAAGTGAGTACGTTTGCAAATGTTTACAGTGAAGTGCTTACTTTTAGTATTATGAACGGAAAGGGTAAGAATATCTGTTTTGCGATTTTCCAAAATTACTGGTTTTCGCGTTTTTTTCAACGCCTCTACGGAAGCCGTATATCGAACAAAAAAGGGTAAGAACATGAATTGTAGGTAATTTTCTCGACTGTATTTTAATATGTGGTCACCTTTAGAATAGAATGCTTACTTTGCAAGTTATAAGCCAAAAACAAAAAAAATCTGCGAATTTTGGTGGTTTTTTCACGATTTTTCATATTTGCCGAGAGAAATTTTCTTGGACAACTTCAGATTCGTATTCAGCACCCCCGAAAACATAAAGTATAGTGTTGGGTAACTCATACATGAAGCACCTCATTTGTCCCATACACTATGACAATTTGTCACAGTACCTCAAATTTCAGATTTGAGGTACCTCCGAAATTTTGTCACGTTTGATTCTCTTTGAAGCGGCGGGACGCCAGAGTTGTTTCGGGAGGATGAATGAATTTGTGTGTGTTGAGAGGTGTGTTTTCATTTCATCGTCTGTAGGTGAAAGAGTAGGAGTAGGAGTCCAAGAGGGTTGCGGGCTACCTTTGAAGTTTGGAAAAGCTTGGGAAAGGGTGAAAATGAAAGGAAAAAACGCAGCAAGATAAAAACTGAGACGAATTTGGGGAGGGATAAAGGGGGTTGGCCTGGAAGAAAGAAAAATGAGAGCTATTTTTTCTTCTCTTTCTTTTAATAATATTGAATTCATACCTCCCAACTTGCGCTTATGATGTGCTTGTCATTTCAGATAGGAAAGGATTGACATTGACAATAAGTCACTGACTGAAGGAGTAGAAATGGAAACGGTCCCAAGCCGTCCTTTTAAAAAATGGTCACATCTTTTTTATGTGGGCGGGGAAGGGGAGAGGGGGCTCATATTTCTTCATAACAAGGGCGGATCCAGCTCACCATTTAGAGGGGTCATGGATTTCCTTTTCTGGGTGGGAGGGGATCACATCTCGTTATGAGAATTTTTTATATTGAAAACTATTCACAAATTCAAACTAACTACTTTTCTGATACTTTCGCGAAATCATTTTCATTCGTAAATACAAAACAATTGCATTAATATTTGTAAAAATATAAAATTTACCGATTTTGTTCAGATACCAAGAAATTAAAGAATTTTCGATTTTCTTATAAAGGCAAAGATTCATTCTGAAAATGCTGTCAAAGTTAGCATTTTTAGCCAAGTTTTAAGAATTGACCGAATATTTTTCAAAAAATGCTGCCACAGTTAATGTTTTAGACGCGATAGCGAAGGATAAAAAATCCTACCATCATTTGACAACACCGGCTTATAACTCAGAATTCATTCCTTTATCTAAAAACGAAAAAAATATAACCTGTTCGATTTCAAATCACTTCCATAGTCATGCCTGTAAGTATCATGCTTTTATGCTTAAAAATGTGTCAGAAAATTTCGCGTTGATATGCGGATTTTTTTTTTCCTTTGGAGAACGGTCTTAAATGTGATATCATTTAGATATCGAAACTTTGTTCTATATTTATGCTCTGTGAACTGTCTTGTGCCCATTCTTAATTTTATCAATTTATAGAATACCATACTTCAACAATGAATAAATATTTCCTTCATTTTTTTTAGCTTCGAGTCCCCTTTATATATGACATGATTTTTCATTAAGCATAAGAAAGCCGGGCTTAGGGTGCCCAAACATTTAGGGGATCTGAAAATAACTTATTTTTATTATTTGATCCAATTAAGACAATTGTCTATAGTGTAGCAGTGTTTTTGTTATCCGTTCCGTGGGAGTCATTCTAAGTGATCCTAACCCGCATTTATGCAATCTAAAAATCCGAACATTTAGGCCGATGAGCGCGACATAGGTTTGAAATCGTGTCATATATAACGGGGTACACAACACTAAAAATATTAAAACAAATATTTATTCATCGTTAATGTATGGTATTTTATAAATTAATAAATTTAAACACGTGTTCATTATAGTTCGCACAGCTAAAGAATATTTCGTAATGGGGGATTGAAATCGAATATTTCATTTTTTTCACACTTTTGACTAATGGTATCACATTTAAGGCGATTCTCAAAAAAATATTTTTCTCCGCTCAACAACGCGAAACTTTGTCACATTTTAAAAAAGTCCTTCCGGCCAGTGCCGGGAGGAAGAGGTAGCTTTCATATTCCTTATTTTAAAAAAGCCAACTTATACTATTCAAACACACGAAGCTCAATTAAGTGGAAACCGAATGTAGGAGATTCAATACTAATTTTTATCAATACTAAATCATTATGAATGAGAATTTCGCGAAATTAGTCAGCTTTATCCAAGCTGCTTTTATTTAAAGTAACTTACCGGGTGTCCCAAAAAGGACTGACTGATTTTAATATTCAATAACTTGTAAACGGTGACAGATATTTAAAAAATTCTTGCAGGAGGGTTATGCATAAGATCAAAAGTTTTTTTACAGTGATTTTCAATTTTAGTTCGAATTAGAACCAATAGATGGCGCTGTAAGCAATAGTCGCTAAATACAGGCTCGATTTTTGGTCCTTTATCTTGTTCTATGCGGAAAAAGGAGATGGAAATGTATTATCCGGGCCACGAAGTACGAAAAATCGAGCCTGAAATTAGCGTTTACCGATCGCAGCGCCATCTATTGTTTGTAATTCGAACTAAAATTGAAAATCACTGTAAAAAAACTTTTAACCTTATGCATAACCCTCCTGCAAGAATTTTTTAAATATCTGTCACCGTTTACAAGTTATTGAATTTTAAAATCAGTCAGTCCTTTTTGGGACACCCGGTATATTTGGCTGCCAAATTCGGCGATTTCTTAAAGTGCCTGCCATTTTAAGACAACATGGTGGATGAGGCTAACAAGTGAACTTGGTCGAGACCTTAGTAATTGCTGTGCACGTGCTCACTCACATCGGAATCGGTTGATATATACGAGTGCTATCGCAGGCAAAAAATCAGATTTTTCAAAATGTCACCCACGTTAGAAATTGAAACTGCTATATCTGAGCAATTTTTTAAGATAAAGACAAACAAAACATGCTCCTGAATCCTTATATCAAGGTCAAATACTACTTAAGAAAGAAACCTTTTTCAATTTCTAATTTTTTTGCACCTAACTTTAAATATATATATTTTTTAATTTAATGGCCGCCATTTTGAAACAAGATGGATGATGAAGCTGGCCAGCGAACTTGGTCGAGATATTGATGTATACTATCCACATGCCTTCTTCCATCGAAATAGGTGAATACGTGTGGTATCGCGAGACAAATACAAGATCGTTTCAAAGTGTTAGCCATGATAGAAATACAAAGTGCTATAATTTTAACCATTTTTTAAGATATAAACAAAAGAACAAATTTTCAGAAACAAAAACTGCTCCAGAATCTTTGTATCAAGGCCAAACACATAAAAAAAATCTTTTTCATTTTCCAATTTTTTAATACCTTATTTTAAATTTTAAATTACATTTTTTTTTAAATGGCAACCCTTTTGAAACAAGATGGCGAATGAAGCTGGCCAACGAACTCGGTCGAGACATTGGTATGTACTATGTACAGACCAAGTTACATTCAAATCGGTTCATAAATACGCCTGTTATCGCGTGACAAAAATCAGGTCGTTTTAAAATGTCAGCCAAATAGAAATTCAAAATGTTATAACTCAGCCATTTTTTTAGATATAGACGAAACAAAACCTGTTCCGGAATCTTTGTATTAAGGTCAAACACATACGAAAAAACTCTTTTTCATTTTCCAATTTTTTGGTATCTCATTTTAAATTTAATTTTTTAAAAAAAATTTTAAATGGCCGCCATTTTGAAACAAGATGGCGGATGAAGCTGGCCAACGAACTCGGTTGAGTTATTTGTATGTACTATGTACACACCAAGGTACATCCAAATCGGTTCATAAATACGTCTGTTATCACGTGGCAAAAATCAGGGCGTTTCAAAATGTCAGCCACACTAGAAATTCAAAATGCTATAACTCAGCCATTTTTTAAGGTATAGACGAAACAAAAACTGCTCCCCAACCTTTATATCGAGGTCAAACACATAAAGAAAAAATATTTTTTCAATTTTCAATTTTTTGGTACCACATTTCAAATTTAAATTTTTCTTAAAATTTTAAATGGCCGCCATTTTTAAACAAAATGGCGGATGAAGCTGGCCAACGAACTCGGTCGAGACATTGGTCTGTACTATGTATAAACGAAGTTACATCCAAATCGGTTCATAAATACGCCTTTTATCGCGTGACAAAATTCAGGACGTTTCAAAATGTCAGCTTCGCTAGAAATTCAAAATGCTATAACTCAGCCATTTTTTAAGATATAGACGAAACAAAAACTGCTACGGAGTCTTTGTATAAAGGTCAAATACATAAGAAAAAAATATTTTTCCATTTTCAATTTTTTGGTACCACATTTCAAATTTTAAATTTTTAAAAAATGTTTAAATGGCCGCCATTTTGAAACAAAATTGCGGATGAAGCTGGCCAACGAACTCGGTCGAGACATTGGTATGTACTATGTACACACCGAATTACATCCAAATCGGTTCATAAATACGAGAGTTACAGTGTGACATAGGTCAGATATATATATATATATATATCAATTTTGAACGGAGGGTGGTTTCGGGGTCTGGGGGTCATGGTCGATGAAAATATACCAAAATTTTTTGAAATCGCTTTCCTCCGAACGGCTACAATAGGTAGCTTTTTTGTAAAGAAAGCTACCTAACATAAAAGTGACATTTAAACATGATACTTACAGGCATGATTATTAGAGAGAATTTAACCCAAACAGTTGTTTTAATTTTTGGATTAATGAATTGGATCTTGAGTTATAAGCTACTGTTATCTCAGGACAGCCGTTTTTTTTCTGTCCTTTGCTGTCGCGTCTGGAAATTTTGTATCCTGTAGTATCAGTGGTAGATTTGTTACGGAAGATTTTCTGTATGTAAAAACAACGCTAAAAGACTTTACATAAGCAAAGTTTGGCAGCTCCACCCCGCTGAGGAGACTTCACATTTTCAAGTAAACACAACACGCAACAGCTACACACCTGCCCTTAGCACCACACTCTTCACTGATGGTTCAGGCACAGAGACTGGCGTGGGCGCAGCCTTCTGCGCCACGGAGGGCACGGTGGTGGTCCATCAGTGGTCTGCAAGGCTAGATGATAATAACTCCGTATTCCAGGCGGAGCTGTTCGCAATACTAAACGCATTAGAGTGGGTGGAATCCCACTCTAGCAATAGTATTATCATCTACAGTGACTGCCTCTCTGGCCTGCAGGCAATACAGGCACACAGGACAAAACATCCTCTAGTACTGCAAATCAAACTAAAACTTAAGAATCTCCTACATCGTATCTCACTAGGTCACGTCTCGGCTCACAAAGGTATCTTTGGCAATGAACTAGCAGACAACCTAGCGAAGAAGGCCACACAGAAAGAAACAATAGACACACACCTCCCAGTGCCCCAGTCATACGTCAAAGGGGTCCTTAGAGCAAGGATACTGACGCGATGGCAGGAGCACTGGGATACTTCAAAAAAGGGCAGGCACACATATAAGCTAATTCCTAAAGTTTCTCTCACACTATATAACTTAACACCCTACACCACTAGCTTCTTAACAGGACATGGCCCTTTCATGGCATATCTGGACCGCTTCAAAATAAGATCCACTGCCACTTGCGTCTGCGGTGAAGATGGCACTATAAGTCACCCGTACTACAGTTGTACTCTCACGCAATGCTGGCACTTGAGGCGTCCAGACATACTGCCAGTCAACTGGCTCCAAAACGTCCTTTCCCGCACCCTCCTACTCAACAAATTAAAACACATTCACAATTTCCTTACATACTTAACAAACTTAACTTAAGCCCTGGTTCTGCTTATCTGCTCGTGCCATCTTATTTGTGCCACGCAAATCATTACATCTCCAATGGACGCTTGAGTATTTGCTCGTGCCATCTTACTTGTGCCACGCATTCCATTCTTTTCCCTTCCTGCCGCCCCTTGTCGCGAGAGGGGTTCCTACCCCGGCGGCCAGGATCAGTGATGTTTATTATTATTAGTATTATTATTTATTTTATTTTATTTTTACTTTAAATGTTCTCATACTCCCGCCCTCTGTCGCGAGTAGGCGTTTTCCTGGCGGGAAGGCATTCGTCTAATTTTTGTAATCCCACTTTGTTCTTTTTAAAATAAATTCTGGGTTCTGTAGTCGGTGGTGCATAGACGCCCTTAGCGGGTGAGCGTAGCCCCTTGAGCATTTTTTGTTTGTCCGTCTGCATACGGCCGGACAGGGCAGTACTCACTAACGAGCCCCAACGTGTCGGGGAACATACCGGGAGAGACGTTAAGCTCTAAGGGGCAGGACTAGCCGGCCCTGAGCAGTCTCTCTTAGGCTGCCTACATAAGCAAAGTTACAAAGGACCGGTACACAACGGTGCGCGGGGCCCTTAAAAAACTTTTAAAATACGAACTTAAATGATCAAAATGAAAGCAAAATTTTTATTATATTGCAACGAGAAAAATAATTTTAAATTGCTTGGAAAGATGCGGGGCCCCTCTGAGCCTTAACAAAATGCGCGCCCTGGACAATTGCCCGTGCCCGTCTGCCCGTCTGCCAGTCCTGAAGTTACAAACCCCTCACAATCTTCCAAACACGTACTATGCTATGCCTCCCTAGCATACAAAATTTTAAAATTCTTATTAAAAAAAATTCTGCATTTCTTATTTCGCAATAAAAAATAAATAAGTAAACATTTCTTTTAAACCCGCTAGGTCACAGCACGAAGGGAATCTTAAAAATGCTTTTATTTTTTTAAACTATTATTTTTATTAAAAAGCAGGAAAACATGCTATTTTAATATTATTTTAATTAATTATTTATTTATTATTAGCATTTTGGGGGAGGGGGGGGGGGAGGGATAAAAGTGTGCAAATTATTACTCTGTCAGAATAATAAATAAACGATCAAATCACAACTTCGTGTGAAAGCAAAGGTTGTCGAAAAAGATCAAAGTTTTCTTTTTCATTAGATATATTAATAATAATAAGCATTTTGTTTTTTATAAATGTGATTTTTCAGATGAATAATAGCAAGCAAAACTATGCATTATATTTTGCAGCTTTTGTACATAACTTTTTTTAAAAATTACTAAAATTCCTCACTGATGTTTTCCATTTCCAAAGTCCTGCTTCTTGTTCAGTATATGCTGAGCAATTCAATTTTACATTCTTTGTAATCCAATTATTTTCAAAAGTACTTTAAATTCTTTACAAGCACAAAGATTTATTCCTACGGATTAATATTACAGGGGAAAAAAAATACTTCTGATAATCAGGTAAACAGCGCGTTACTGCATTCGTTCACTGTCCAGTTCTACTAATTCCATTTATGTTTTCCGAAAACTATGTACTTCTATATATCAACCTGACAGCAACACTAAAGTACCCACTCCCCTAACGTCTGACTTCACATTAACAGGACAGTGAGAAAGCGGAAAGCCAGTACTTCCATCCCAACTCAATTGTAGTTCCTGCGTTTTAACTCCTCACTATCTCACTCAAATGAGGCATGACATTGTCATGACAAAAATGTTTCAGAGGTACCTCATAGAGGCGTCCGAAATTTCTTGTGTCCTACCCAACACTAATAAAGTAAGATACTAAAAACAATTACACCAGAATTCTCCACTTCAAACTCTAATTTCATTGGACTAAAATACAAGTAAATATTCCTAAACTTTACGAAAAATATTTAAAAGTAGTTTTTGTTTTATTTCCGGTGTGAGTTTATAAATTAAAATGTTTGTTATTCATTTTTTCAAAATTATTAATTAAAATAAAGAGTTAAGATTTATTTATATGTCGAATATGAACTAATTTTCTTCAGACATGTTTACTAATTATATGTGGTCTAACAAATAAATAATTTATTCATTCCTTTCTTGTTTATTTCTTTTACATGATTTTTCAGTGTTTATTTGAACAACATAGTGAAATAACGAAACAGATAATACTCGACAACTACAAAAGAATTTAGAGACTAAGCAAACGAAGAAGGCAGTGAGAAAAAAAGGGACTGCCGCGACGGCAAGATTTCAACTGAGTTTTGTTTTCGACGGAAATGCGTAATAAGCTTACATATATATATTCTGACTAGTGTTTGCCCATCCACCGTATGATCGAAAATAATTTCCTTGACATAATGTTCTGTTGTTTTTCCGTAATTCACTTTTGAGTTTTTCAAAAAAGTTAGAGCGCAGAGCAAAATAACGATTTTCTGTTCAAGATCTGTATCAGCAAGGATACATCTTTTCATTTTCTCTAGTACTTTAGAAGGAGGGGCCTTCGCACTTTCTTAGATAAATTAGGCACTTGCAAAAATTTTAATGCGTGCGTAATCGCTTTTAAAATTATATTTTAATACCAATTACCTATTGATATTATAAGATAGAGTTTTTATTGCTTCTTGATGTTTGAAAAGATTGCGTTGTATGTGTGGGAGGGAGGTGTAATAAACATTTATTGTCATTACCTTTGGCACAAAGGGCTTTTCGCCACACACAAAGCTCTAATTGATTCTCAAAAACAGATTTCCGAACACTTTTCCTAAATACGGGGCGGATATTTCTCAGCTTTAGTAGGGGAAAATCTGTTTGAGAAGCTGAAAAATAATTTATTCTTTGCATTGATTGTTGCAATATGTACTAATCGTTCTGATAAAATGCAAAATGATTTATAAGATACATTTCCCTAAAAATTTGATTTCTTAAAAAAGATGCATCATTGCATTCAAACGAACATATAATAGCTTCAATGCTGAAAATTCCGAATTAGTTCTGATCACTTTCAATCGAGTGAATAATGTAAGTGTCATTGTATGTAATACTGATGTAAATACTATAATTTTATTTATTAATCATGTAGTATATAACACTTATGCAAAGTAAACGCAACATGTAAATAATATTTGTATAACACTGGTGCAAATACTCAAGAAGTATGAACGTAACGATGATGGCGAAGAATTTTCACTCAAGATATCTTATGTAGATTGGTTTACTGAAAATCTTAAGTATATTGATCATGATTGTCAGTTTGGCCTCCAATTTTAATACAAAATTTCAAATTCACACCGGAAATTTCGTAAGACGAATTTTTACTATATGTTATTACTAACAATCTGTCATCAAATAAAACATAAAATACTATTCTTTATTTCTTGTATAAACTTGAAATTTTTAATATAAAACGGAGACCAAAATGGCAACCATCATATTGATGATTACTGAAGAACAAAAAGTTTTAAATTTGACAATTTATTAAGTGAGTCAAATAAATTCTTTCCTATTAGAATTCCTTTGGATTGACCGAAATACTATCACGCATCGGGCTAATAATACTTTAAATAAGTGCATTGAACAGGTAACGTATTGATTCTATAAAATATTTTCCAACTAAAAACACAAATGCTCGTTTCGAACATTGTAATCTATGACGTTTCATTTTATTATCAAGAATAAATACTATTAGTGAATGCATTTTCTTCATTACGCATTTAGTATTACTATGTTAGCATTCTTTAATATTAATAAGTACACATTAGTAAATAGTTTATAATAGTAATTTATTGCGATATATTAAAATGTCCATATATCATAATGAATGTTGCAATTAAATTTCTATACAATAACCCGACATGTCTGCGAAAATGAAGGAGAGGCCTTAGAAAAATTAGGCTCTTACAAAAATTTTAATGTGTGCGTAATCGGTATTAAAATACCGATTGATATTATATAGATAGAATTATAATTTATATCATAGGAAAATTGTTTAGCTGAGTAAAACTAATTAGTCATTAACATGAAGTGCATATATACAGTACAGGTTTCAAATGTAGATGCAATGGACGATTTTGAACTGATACCAATTGTATAACATATACAGGGTGTCCCAAAAGTCTGGAAACGGTCGAATAACTCGCGAAATACAAAGCAGATTGAAAAACGAAGATATACGTGTTAAATATTTTTAAGAAAGCTACTCGGTGATACCAAATTTGATCTCCGCAACCGACCCCACGGGGTCAGAGGGGGGGGGGGGGGTCCAACTTTGAAATTTTGAATGATAACCCCCATTTTTTATTGCAGATTCGGATTCTACGGACAAAAATGCGTAACTTTTGTACTTAACGTTTTTTTTCTAATCCTCGTTGATCACGGTGTAATTGTGCAAATAAAACAGATACATATTTTGGTTTCCCAATCAGGTTTTGATATCTCGAAATCTGATTGGCCAGAACTTTTAACGTCAAAGTTGCCGTCTTTTGCGGAAATAGTGTTTCTTAAAAACCATCAGTGGAGATTGTTTTCTTGGCGTTTTATATGCTTTTTTCATAAAAATTAATAGAAATATATTAAATTAGTTTTCTATTTGTATGTCTTTTTATCAAGTCGATCATTTTTAAATAATAAACTGCGTATTTTAATATTTTCAAGAGTAAGTAAGCACATCCCCTCCCAAACAGAAAAATGATAGTATTTGGGGGCGGAGTGTGTTGATATTCTCTGTTTCGATGTCTTCTGCTGTAAAAAAAAAAAAAATCATTTAATTCGGGGCCGTATGGGAGTGTATAAGTTTGTTTTTTTTTAATTATTACTATAGAACAACATAAAGGAGCAAAAAAACAAACATATAAAATCTTTTTGTGCTGGCTGATCAAAGAATGGGAAGTAGCGTAAATTTCAGGTGGAGGAGGGTGGGATTATAGGATTTGATGATTGATTAGTTACTGTAACAACTGACTAGCAAGTAGGGGAGAAAATATTCAAAAATTCTAATAAATGTAATACTTTTTTGTAAATTAATATTTTTTTCCATTTTAACATTTTTTTTTTTTTCCTAATTTTAAATTTATTATTGGGTTGTGTGGGAAGTCATGTCCGTTTAGGAAAATCAATTCGCACCTGAAAATCCTGCCCGGTAATTATTAGAGATTAGATATAGGAATCAATGTCTAATTATTAAATGATAGAATTTTACGGTACGAATTGGTTTTTCCAAACGGACACGACTTTCCGAACGACACAATAATTTTAAACAATTGAAAATTTTTGATCTTTTAAACTTTTGAATTTAAAATATAATTTAACTCTTTAAGCATTGTTGATTATTTCCTGGGGGAGAAGACGTTTTAATTTTCATGGGGGAAGGATAATGTAGAAAAGTGTTTAATTATTTATTAATTATTACAATAATATAACAAATGTGGAAAAATCTATAAACCAAAACGTTATTTGCAGAACAAATTAAAAACAAATCAGTTTTTTCCTACATTTTTTAAGCCCGAGAAGGGACATTTATTCACATATATCATTCAGTTACTTCGATGTTTAATGTTAAAGTTTTGTGAGAAATAAGTTAGAGCTTTTGCGGACAGTGTTCTTAAAAAAGGGCTCATAATTTTTATTTTAATTGTACCCAGAAAATTTAATTGAAGTTTTCCATTTATAATATACTTGAAAATAAGAAACCAGGGAATCCATACACCAGCTTTATTGTTCCATTGTTCCAGAAAATTTGCATTTTCCAATAAACTCGTTTATAAATTCTGATGTCAGTCTATCATTTCATCTGTTTATAAACAGAATTACTCCGCGCCGGTAAGGGTTAAGCCAAATGAACATTAAAAATATAAGAAAAATTTAAACAATATGATAATTTAAATACCCAAAAAACCTCTAAAATTTCTCTTCAAATTAAATCGAAATAAATCTTAGACTTTTAAAAAAGTTTTTTTGTATTTTACATGTGCCTTATCTTTTTGTACACACTCATCATAAGCATAATACAAAATCTGCAATACAAGTACTTGCAACATAAAAAGGAAAAAAGTTAAAAATTTATTTAGATTTCTTTTTAACGGAGGCTAAGTTTTTAATGGGTTTTATGTATCAGGTTGTTTGATTTTTTTAAATTGTTCAATCTGTTTAACTTATTTGTTATAAAAACTTAAGAACGTAGAACTAACTGAATGAAATAAATATATTAATAAATGCCCCTTCTAGGGCTTAAAAAATGAAGAAAATAAACTGATCTGTTTTTAATTTGTTCTGCCAATCATGTTTTAGATTATATTTTTTGTCACATAAGTTATTTTATTGTAATAATAAACAAACAATTTTCTACATTATCCTTCTGTTATAAAATTAATACGTCGTCTACCCCAGCAAATAATCATTACACTTTAACCCTTTCGAGACTGCATCGCGTACACAAATTTTATTTGGAATACACCATGTTTTTTCAACTGTCCCTTTACTTGTGAAATACCAAAAAATCCTTTAATTAAAAAATTAAATAATATTAGTCATTTATTAATGGTGCCCAAAATAAATTCTATATGCACCTTTTGACAATGAATATATGTGCCTCACAAATCCCGACAGAGTTAAAGAGTTAAATTATTTTTTTTATTAAAAAGTTTCAAACATCAAATTTTTTCTATTGTTTAAATTTATGACAAAAAATGCTAAATTGAAAAAATATATTAATTTAGAAAAAAATATTACATTTATTAGAATTATGGAAAATATTTTTGCCCTACTTGTTATTTTCTGGTTGCAGTAACTAATCAATGATCTAAATCTCCAATCCGACCACCACCTGAATTTTACACTACTTCCCCATTCTTTGCTCCGCCCGCACACAAAAAAATTGTATGTACTTCCTTTTATTTTGTCCTATATGTTACTCTATAGTAATAGTAAAAAAATCCCATACACCCGCCTCCTGACCACGATTTAGAGTATAAAAGAAAAAAAACAGCAGAAGCCATCAAAATGCCAAATATCCACGCCTACCTCTACCAAATAACGAAGATTATCTTTCTTTTTCTGTTCGGAAGAGGAGGGGCACGTTTACACATTTAAAAAAAAAAAAAAAAAAAAAAAAAAAAAAAAAACGCAGTTTAATTAATTAGAATGGACTGAATGGATAAAATAAAAACACAAATTGAAATCTAATTTAACATATTTCTGTTAATTTACATGGCAAAAGCATATAAAACACTTTCGCCAAACACTTTTGCCATCGAAACAACCTCCATTGATAGTTTTCGACAAACACAATTCCAGCTAAGGCGACCCACTTTGGCTCATCACATTTTGTGATTACAAAACATGGTTGAGAAAAAAAATATGTATCTGACACATTTTGCTGGATTACACCGTCATCTACAAAGATTCGAAAAGAAAAATGTTAAAGGCAAAAGGTGCGCATTTTCCCCAGTAGAATCCGAATCTGAAATAAAAAATGGGGATTATCATTTACAATTTCAAAGTTGGAACGTCTCTGACCCCCAGGTGGTCGGGGTGGGGTGTCAACTTTGGTATCACGGAATAGCTTTAAAAAAAAATTTAACACGTATTTTTTTGTTTTTCAAACTTATATGAATTTCTTGAGCTATTCGACCGTTTCCAAACTTTTCGGACACCCTCTATTTTGTCACATTTGATATTTTATTGTAATAATTTATAAATAATTAAACAACTTTCTACATCATCCTTCCCCTATGTAAATTAAAGCGTCGTCTTCCCCAGAAATAATCAAGAGAGCTTAAAGAGTTTAATTATTTTTTAAATGAAAAAGTTTAAAAGATCAAAAATTTTCAATTGTTTAATATTATTAATTTTAAAATTATGAAAAAAATGTTAAGTTGAAAAATATTTTAAATTGCAATAATTTATTACGTTTATAAGAATTATTGAAAAAGTGTCTGCCCGACTTGATATTTTGGAGTTACACTAACTAATCAATCATCAAAATATGTAACTCCATCCCCACTGAAATTTACGCTATTTCCCCATCCTTTGCTCAAACAATATAAAAAGTTTTTATATCTTTTTTTTAATATTTTGTCGTATATTTTGTTCTATAGTAATAATTTAAAAAAAAACTGTACACCAGTATCAGTCTCCTGAATTAGATGATAGTTTAAAAAAAAAAAAAAAAAAAAAAAAAAAAAAAAAAAAAAAACAGCAGAAGCCATCAAAACGCAGAATTTCTGCACACTCTTCCCCCAAATAATGAAGATTATCCCTTTTCTGTCCGGGAGGGAAGGTGTATATTTACACGTTAAAAAAATCAAAATACGCAGGTTATTATTTTGAAATGATTGACTGGATAAAAAATATCCAAATACAGTACTAATTTAATATATTTCTATTATTTTTTATGGAAAAAGCATAAAAAGCGTCATCGAAACAACCACCACTGATGGTTTTTGAGAAACACTATTCCCGCAAAAGACGGCAACTTTGACGTTAAAAGTTCTGGCCAATCAGATTTCGAGATGTCAAAACCTGATTGGGAAACCAAAATATGTATCTGTTTTATTTGCACGATTACACCGTGATCAACGAGGATTAGAAAAAAACGTTAAATACAAAAGTTACGTATTTTTGTCCGTGGAATCTGAATCTGCAATAAAAAATGGGGGTTATCATTCAAGATTTAAAAGTTGGACCCCCTCTGACCCCCGGGGGTTAGGTTGCGAGGGCCAAATTTGGTATCACTGAGTAGCTTTTTTAAAAATATGTAACACGTATATTTTCGTTTGTCAACCTGCCTTGAATTTTTCGAGTTATTCGACCGTTTCCAGACTTTTCGGACACCCTGTATATAAAAAAATGTAGTTAAGAAGAATATTGGAACGTCCGTTGTTACTCTTGTGACCGTCAGAGCAAATTTCCATAAATATTTCCAATTCCTTTAATACAAAATGCATTTACGATAAATTTTCTGCAACCACTTAAAAGTACACGTGCTCTACTCTTATAAACCATATGCAATTTGCGACAAAAAGTATTTTACTTGCCTCTATAATAGATGAAAATATTGTTACTCTTGTGAACGCGAAAAAATGCAATTTAAAAAATTGTGTTTAACGCAGAAATTCTGAGAATTATATGAGACTATAGAAATTAAATTTACAGAATAGAGCAGAATAATTATATCTTTTTAAAAAGGATTAATCATTGAACTCATCTGATAACACATGAATTAGTTACATTTGATTTTACAAAATGATAAGTGTTACTCTTGTAACCTACTCTTGTTACCCTAGTGACATTTTGTCAAAAATGGAATTTTAGCAAAATTTCAGTCAAAATACTAAATAAAATAATTAAAATAAATGAAAAAAAATATTTTTACATAGAAAACAATTTATAATGATGATTCAATTTTAAAATAACATAAAAGAATGTAAAAAATTCTAAAATTAATTAGAGTTTGTAAAATCCTGGAGATTTTAACAATCTGGGAGCATAAATGTCAGCCACAATTTGATTCTTTTATGCCAAATATTGTGTTCATCAGATTCAAACTTAAAAATTTCTTTTGCTTTTCATAGATCTTAGCACTTTATTTGGTAATTTATATTTACTACCTCAATTGTAAAACCATGAATCTTTAAATCATCATATTTTAGAATCGCTTACTATAACCACATAATAACCTTTCAGTTTCTGCTACTGAGCAGAATAAATTATTGTCTTCATTATCAATAACATCAATTGCAACTTCTCCTGTATCATTATTTACTTAACCTCTTGCGCTGGAAATTCATTGGCAGAAGCCCGTGACTATCTCGTCCATATTTTAGAAAAATATTTCACACCAGAATCTTAATTTAAAATTATTAACTTATCCATTTCTTTGTATCATTTAAACTAGTTTTATAAAAAAAATTTCTGGTTCGTATTCATTTGGTAGCAGTCAAAATGACTGCTCGCGGGCTTTCTAGTGTTAATCCAAAGCGACGTACATAGCACGTCTTTCCAGGTCAAGAGGTTAATGAAACAAAAATTCTTTGTACGAATCTGCTAGTGTATGGTTTGTAGTAGATAGTGCCATTTTTCATGGTTTTAAAAAATTGTATTTGTTGAATGCCCTTCGCTGTTGTTATTTTCTCTCAAAGTAATAAAACAATATTGTTCTATTTCTTCATCTGATGTATGGAATATGCTTACTTTTGTTTTGCCATGAACAATTTTGACAATATAAGGAGTATTCCTTAGAATTGATTTTTTAGAACGCATTTCATTCCACATATATCATTATACAACAGCACAAAAGAAATCTACAGCATCTATACAAGGAGTATTTGAAAAAAAAATGCCCAATTAAGTTAACCGAGAAAGAAGTCTGATTCATCGCAGGCATATTTGCACAGATATATTTTTGTTTAAATTGGAAAGCGCAACCATCATATAAAAAAGCAAAACAGGTACACTTTAGGAAAATACAATTTCCTTAAACTTCCTACACTGAATGGGTCTAATCGACCCATTTCTATTATTCATTTCATTCTATTTGAACCAGAAATGTTTTTGTGCAGTAAGATAAATAAGAGAGACCGAAAACTAATGTTAATAAATACATTAAATATTTTTTAAAGAAAATTCCTGTGTGAAATGTTTTTATTAAGGTTGAGTAAAATTTCAACAGGGTAGGAAGGTTAAAGATGCTATGATAAAATTTTAGGTACCAGAGCATTTACAGAAAATTGATTACGAGTTACATTGTCTGAAAGGATAGCATTAGATTTTTCTTTATGGGTACTAAATAATGACTGAAAATACAGTCGTTTCTGGATTTGATCAGTAATGCAGTATTTCGTACCAAAATTTCGCCTTGGCATAAACATGTACAGTTTTCAGAAAATCCACTGGCATAACGATTCTTTGAGAAATGGTCATTTTTTGGCATTATCAAAAGAAAACTGTGTAGAAGTTTGAATGAATGTGTACCACAGAAATGGATTTTGTCGCTTTCGAAAATTTTGTAAACAATCAGAAATAGTTACTTCAACTGTTACTTTTCCAAAACGTTTATCAACTTTTTACGAAAGTAACAATATTCTCAAACTGTTGATAAACGTTTTGTCAATAGCAAAACTTTTATCGAAATTTTGCTATTTACAAAAACTTATAAGAAGTTCTGTATTATGGACTTACGTTTCAAATAATTCTTCGATGTTGTCTTCGCATATTAGACATTCTTAATTCGTACATTCTAATTATAAGGTATCTCAACCAACAAAGTCCTTTAATCCTTCATAGGAATGTTTAATTCAGGAAATACGCCAGTTACTGCATTATGAATTGCTTGAATGTTTCCGCGACAAAGACAAAGGCAGATATACTGATGAATAATTTTCTATTGTTTTATGAAACTGGGTAGCTGTAAAGGAAGCTCCGATTTTTCAATTTATGAAAGCTTCTTTAAACAAAACACGTATTCTCATAGTAAATGTCACCTAGGAATGATGAAATTATGTGACCTTTTTCACGCCTAACTAATGTAGATTTAGCTGTAGAATGACCTCTTCTTAAATCTTCATCGGCATGAAATTCTCCAAAGCTGTAAAGTTAGCTTTTTTTTAGTTACAAAATCTGAGGTTAGCTAGTTCTCTACTTTTCCTTTTCTTAATATGTGCATTCTCTTGCTGAAGCTGTTGCTGGCTAAGACTTTTCTTCACTTTATCATAATATATTTTGTTTTGATTCTTTCTCAAATCAACATATTCAATTTCATTCTTATTTTTTCTCTACAATTTTTGTCGGTAAGCAGAATTTTCCTGCTCTTTAAAACAATGCCGAGTATAACAAGTTGGAAATTGCTCGTCAAACGTGGCAAATGAGGTGCGTTCTTACTACAACTAGTTTTATAATTATTTTTTGCACCCCATATTGTACTGAATGTATATTTGTTTGCACTTCATAAGTGCATAGTCTGTAACATCATTAAAATGCACTTGCAATAATTTTTACCCATTCCCCGTAATGTAACGGAAAATTTTGACTGTCCCTGTAATTAAACTACGCATCCGATTTTCATAAAATTTTAAATTGCTCGCTAAAATATTGCAACAATTATATATTTAAAATTTCAGACCATTCGGAAGTCTGTAACATCATTAAAATACATTTGCAATAATTTTTCCCATTGGTCGTAATGTAACGGAAAACTTTTGACTGTCCCTGTAATTAAACTATACATCCGATTTTCATAAAATTTGAAATGGCTCGACAAAATTTTGCAACAATCATATATTTAAAATTTCAGCCCATTCGGTTGGGTAGTTTTTGCTCTGTTACATGCGGACGGACGGACAGACAGACCGACTGAACGACGACTATAGGTGCTACGTATTTATATAATTACGAACGCACCTAAAAGCATTATTAAAATCTTTCATTTAAAATATACTTTCAGAATCCTTTCCATAAGAGTTTCTATAAGAATCTCTGTAGGTCATACAGTAGAATTTAGTAAACGAAGCTTTACAAAGACTATAAAATATCTGATCATAGACCATGTGCTTTAAACCAAAAGAAAGCACACAAGAGGGACACGAGTTGTATTGTTTTAATCTATCTTTAACCCGTAACTGTAGACATGAATTTCTTTACGCGATCAGAGACATAGAGTCAAAAAGACTCCAATGTTGTTTTTCTTGTGTATCTGCATCATAAACTACAAAAGATAAACACTTTGTAACCGTTAATTATTGTATAAAAGTAAGCTGTTAAAAGTTGTAGATTTGTTTAACCCTAGATCTACCGGGAATTTTATTCAAGTTTTAATAAAACGTTCTACACCAGAATTTTTATTTAAAACTATTTAACTTATTTATTTACCTTATTTTTGTCTGGTTTATATACTTAGTTTATTTTAAAGAAATTTCTGGTTTGAATGAATATTTTGTATGTACCTGTCGGGTCCAATGGACCCGTCTGGTAGACGGAGGGTTAAGAACGTAAACCTCTTTGTTTTTGTGTAAGTGCTGTTTGTGTAATTATAATGTATTTTATACATTCTTAATCGGAAAAAGACTTGAACACTTTCCATAAAGATGAACGAGAATTTTAACTCATTTCTTGAGCTAAATTGCGAGCTGATATTCCTCATATTATGTTATTACTTCTGAAATATTAGATTTATTAATAATTTATTTGAAAATATTGTGATGAATAAAAAATTTTAATTAATACTCAGCTTATTTAGGATTAACTAAATATTAGTCGATGCTTTATAAACTGTTACAGGTATAAAATTTATTTCTTTATTATTATTAATAACAGCGAAGAAACGGGAATTTTTTAAAAAATAAATCAGTTAATTAGCTAGTTAAAAATGAAATACTGTGCTAGGAACGCTCGACCAAAACGATTAGATTTTTTTTTTTTTTAAATCACAGAATTTTATGAAAAAAAATTCCAATTTTTAAAAAGTGGCTTTAATAATCTGGAGGCAAGTTATTCCCTGTATTCAGTTTAAAATCTTAAGCTCGGGTCGAAAAAATTTATAAAGAAATTAATATAGTTATAAAATATATGTAGTTCAGAGGTAATTTCTAAAAGTTGTCTGTTATGTAATTCATCTCACTAATGCTGAGGTGGATTGAAGTATACAGTACTAATAGGGAATTAAATATATTTTATCTACTGAATTTTTTTTTTTCATTGACGATATTAAATTTAAATCATTACAAATTCACATAGTACATTTAATATGTGGCTTGGCTCTAGATCATTTATAATGTAAAAGAAGATCAGAATATAAAAATTATTTAACCCAAAATTTTGCAACACCAAACTATGCAATGACTTTTTAATATCGACTAAAAAATACACGTTTCGGCTTTCACGGTCATCAATAAAGGGAAATAACGTATCCTCAAAATAGCAAAGTTTTAACTGAAACCTGAAAAAAAAAAAATTAGAAAATTATTATTATTATTATTATTATTATTATTATTATTATTATTATTATTTATTTTTTTTATATCTTTTTTTTTTATTTTTTAAGATTCTTGTTCTTTTTTTTTAATCTTTTTAAAAAATCTCAAAATGCACACAAATAATACAAAAATATTTAAAAAGTGTGATTTTTCATTTATCCAGAAATAATTGATTTATATCCTAATGCTTGAATAATTATTTCCATAATTATAGTACTTTTTATGGAACGTTTAAATAGTTCAGAGCTAAGTATCATTTATTTTTAATGTTAATTTTGAGTGGCGCAATTTTAACGGTATTACGCTTCAATTCCAGCTTAAAAGTTAATGAATAAATAAATATTAAACAATTGAGTTAAAATAAAATTAATTTAGCGAATTTTTTTTTACAATAAAACAATAAATTTAATGATGATTAGTTATAATGGATAAATAAATTTAGTAATTTTTTGAAATAATAAATAAATTTACAGAGGGATGTTATTAAGAAAAAAATGCACGCTATATTTTTTTAACTGAAGTTTGTGCTGAGACACATCATTAATTATTTCACATTACCTGTAATCTTTTTAAAGACTGTGTGTATTATGAATTTATTAAAAATACTTTAATAATTAATTTTTCTGTTATTATAAAAACACATTCAAAATTAGAATTTTGATTTAAATTCATGTCAATATTCCCAAATTGTGACAAGACTTTACAATTGAAAAATATGAATGTACGATGAGCGAACAAATACAAAATATGTGATATTATTTATCCACACATTTCTATTCATGTGGGTGAAAAGAAAGTCACTTTTTAACTAAAAGGCGATACATTTACAAAGAAATCAAATTTATGCAGAATAATGCAAAAAAAAAAAAAAAAAAAAAGTAAAATAAAGTAAAGGCTATGAGAGACGTCAATTATTTACTTAATAAAATAATAGTGCAAAAGTAATACAATATTTTTTACATCACGAGCTTCAACAAAGCTGTGAGATTAAGCCAACTCGTGCAGCACAAAAAAGTAAAATAAATTTATAAATAATTATTAACATTCACAGAAAAACAAACATATTAACAAAAATCATTTAGAAATTTCTATATTCATAAAAATACACATATATACAGTAAATAAATACTTATTTTAATTGACAGTAATCCAGTTTTTAATAAAAATCTAATTGCTTTTCATCTGAATTCCAATTTTAAAAACTTTCGAAGCAGGCTGTTGCTGAGAGTACATAATACAATAAAAGGAAGGATGGGAAATCGAATCAACGAGGCTGGTGTACGTTAGCAGGTCAGATTTCTGTTTGGATGTTGCCTGAACTGAAGTGAAGTTGGTGTTGGCATCGCTCAGCCAAAACTGTTAAGTGGTTAATCTGAGAATTCATTTGAAAAATACAGTCATTCTTAAATGCAGGTTATAAAAGATCTGGAAACAAAGTAAGCCATGTATTAAATTTTAAAATATTAATCTCAAGTCAGAAAAATTATTTTGAAATAGTTATATTATAAAACACATAATTTTTGTAGAGTTATCATCACTATGTTCTTTTTCCTCCAGCAATCCACCTCAAAGTTCAGGTGGAAGCAAATTAACCCAGTAAAGGCTATCGGGAGGATAGGCTCCCTACCTGATAGCTACCCAGTAAAGGCTATCGGGAGGAAGTAGCGGATGGGGACAGCTTAATGCAACAATGTTAATGAAGCACCTGTATTATAGAAGAAGAAAGAAGGAAATCTCGTGGGGATTTTTCTAAACCTGGTTTGAAGAAAAGGAAAAAAAATAAGCTTTTGCATTACTACTGGCGCCACCTATCCAATATATTTGAAAATAATATTAAAAAAGAAATCTTTAGATAATAATCTTTCCAACATTGTAGTAAGAAGTATATAAATAAGTAAACAAATATCTACAACTTTTACTGTTAAATATTAAAAGCAGTTCATCTTTTATGTCATAATAATGTTATTTAATAATTAACTCATTACATATAAATGAATTGACAGGGATGTGTATGTGGCGTTTTAACAGCTTTAAGACTATAGCAAATTAGTCACCAAGGGATATAATAAAATTATTATTTCTTATCTTAAGCTAAATCTTTTAACTTCGCTGCCATTCAAGGCTTTAGAAAACAATAAATATGATTTAACTAACATATACATCTATAATTAAAATATAAATAATTTTAAACTTGTTCCTTAAGTATAATTATGTATATGTAACGTATTATTATATATATTACGTCAATGTGGCTTATTATATTTTCTTTTATATAAATTTTAAAAGATATAACAATTTGTTTTCTCTATATTCTTAATTTAAAATGTTTCTTTGTTTTATAATAAAAAAATAAATAAATGCCAATTGAGAGGGCAAAGTTATTTTTTTTTTAATAATTATTATTACATTGAACTAAACATATTTTAATTTTAGGATTATTTCAGTTCCTATTTTATAGAAAATGTATAATGAGAGCATCTCATAATATTTTTAACATTAGAATATTAAGAATTATAATGCATTCTCTTCAAGTATTAACATCTTAATTTATAATAATAACAGTAATAGTAATAAAAGTAGGAGAAAAATAGAATATAAACGTACAATAAAATATAAAACACATGAATAAGTACCAAGTACAAATGCACATCAACACCAACAAAACAACGTGCCGAAGCCAGCTAGGGATTTTTTTGATTTTTTCCCCATAGCTTTACGGAGTGGAAGTTTTAACATTGTTACATTAAGCTATCGGGAGGATAGGCTCTTTACCTGATAGCTTCTTTTCCTTTTCACTTGGCTATTTCATAGCGGACTTCGCCAAATAGTGAAATAACACAGTGAGAACCTTTCCTTACAATCCGTATGTTCCAGGAAACCGGTTTATGAGTCTTATCAATCGACGTGTTTGCTGATTATGTTTGTTAAACTCATATGATTAAATTTAAGTTTTATTAAACTCATATGATTATATTTAAGTTTAATAAATGAATAAAGTTTCGAGCAGAATAAGCATATAAGTTTAAAATTTTATAGCTCGAGCTTTTATAGTTACCAGAAAGGGACAATAAATCTTTTCTTTTTTTTTTTAAAGTATTCTAGATGGTGTAGGAGAAGAGGCCTGTGTGTGTGTGTGGGGGGGGGGGGGGGGTTATTACTGTTATTATTGTTACTGTTATTATACTGTTATTATTACCGTTGTTATTGTTATTTTTGCCAGTAAGGCAAATACAAATTTTGAGAAGAATTTAAATCTTGATAATTTACTGTTATTGTAAAAACAAATGCTGCCGAATATTTGATTTTTTTTTTAAAGGGATGGTATAAAGTTAATTTTAGTTCTGGAATAATTAGAGCAACAATTGTAATAATTTTTGTGCTAAATTATGTGTGCGTTTTTATGATATTTTTTATTTTCGTGGATTTTACGTAATATAAGAATATCACATATAAGGCGCCTGATATCAATATCAGGCGCCTTATATTTATTGACTTTAACTGTATTAATTATACATCTTTTATGATCAAGACAAAAAATAAATTTTACTTTGAGTTCATGTTGCTACAATACTATAGTTACGGCATTAATTATTTAGATTCATTATTTACAGTAAAAAATTTCATGAAAACAGATTTTTATTGCTTATTTTATATTAGTGGATGGATTAAAACGCTGCTAAGTAATGCAAATTCGTTTTTCGTAAAGTTTTTAGCTGCTTTCGATGACCCAATTTGCCACACATCAATACTAATTTATTTGCTTTCGATGACCCAATTTGCCACACATCAATACTAATTTATTTATTTTCAAAAGCGGATCCAAAAAGGAGTTTATGGGGATCATGATCCCCTTTGAACGATTAATTTTTCTATATAAAAATATATTTAAAAAAGTAAATATATTTTTAAGAGTCCCCGCCCCCCTCCCCTTCCCAGTAAAAGAAAAGAAACAAAATCTCCTGAACAATGCAAATATTTTGACAATCAATTGAAGTGATTTAAAACGAAAATGCATGAAATTTGCAGACATTGCTATTTACCAAAAAATCGAACATTTTTTTAATTTTTGTGTATCTTATATATATTAAGGCTCTTTATTTATTCTGTTTATCTTTACAAATCATATCTTTACAAATTATTATTTTTAATTATTATTATTAATTTCACAACATTTTAGAAATTAAGATAATTTAAGACTTTTGACAATAACTTAAAACTATATCAAATTTTTAAAACCGCGATTTATATCATTTAGTTAAAATCCCTGATTCCATTTCTACAGCAAATTTACTTAATATTTAACATGTTTATTTTCTCATCTCCATGAAATTTCTCTAAAAATAGGATTAGAGGTCAAAGATTTATTATTTCACTTGAGCAATATTAAAGCATTAAATTGACGCTCAAAATTCTTCGAAACAGTGAAACATTTCACATTTAAAAAATCATTTATTTATTTGTAAAATCTTGGTTCTAATTTCGAAGTTAAATGTTCGAGAGATAAAACATTTTCAATGACGCAGAAACTTCTTGTTAATTGCATACTGAGTTTTCGATTGAATATAGTATTTTATTCATAAAAAAGTTTTGATATATATTCATACAAAGTATGCGATACTTCATTAATATGTTATATCACGAGAGATATGAATAGTTGAGTTGGAATGGTTTATCCACATTAAATAAATGTTAATTAACTTTTAAAAATAGAAAGGATGATATAATTTTATAGAAATTTCGCTTTAAGTATCAATTGGTGTAATTTTATTGTTACTCACAAGAATTATTTCATTAAACAATTTTATCTACATGTGAAATTAAAAAAAAAATCATTAATTGATGTCATCTCTATGATTATATTATTTAATTATATAGACAAAGTATAAAAATCAGCTGTTCTGTCGTAATTGAAAGGGTAAAATTTTTCAAAAAATTGAATAGAAAACATCCCTAAAACTAAGCTAATCATCACACATATTTTATATGCAATAACAACTGCTATTAAAGGAATAATAGAAAAAATTATTAGCGTGAAATATGTATATAAATATGATACTATGGCTAATTGTTTATTATTTTATTGTAGTTAACGATATTAAAGTAATGATGTTGTAACTTTTTCCCTTCCTCTGGAATCAAAAGCCAGTATTGCTTCTTGTTACCTCGGAGAGAACGCTTACGTACTTTACTTATAATTACTACACATAACTCGCCAAGTAAGCGATATGCTGCCAAATCAGGAAATGTACCCAGGTAGCACACAGATATCGGCTAATGTCCCGATCAATATTGGCCGATATCACGAAAGTCACTGAATGTCAGACGTCAAATTTACAATATCTGCTGATACTTACAGATGTAACTTAAAATTTGTTTTTAAAAGAAAGCATCCAAACGAATTTTTTGCATTACTTATAACATTATAATACGTAAATAGTATTCTAAACAATAAAATTTAACCTTTTTACTATTTTTTGAAAACTTGTATTTTTAATGCCTTATTTTTGATATTTTATTTACATTGGCCAATGTCGTAAAAATGATATTACTATTCCAACATTCGGAGATATCTGTCGACATTCGTAAAAACAATATCATTTTTCAGACATTTCAAGATATCTGTCGACATTTAGCATATCTGACGAAGTTTGTAATCTTGACGAAAGTGAATAAAAAGTTCTGAAGGACCGCCCATTTTTATAGTTTTCGTTGGCCATGAAATTTGCGTTATATAAAAATTTTCTTTACAAATCTATAGTTATTCATATATATGTATATATATTTGAAAAAAAAAAAAAAAAAAAAAAAAAAACCATAGAAATCTATTAAGATTAGTATGGAAAATTTTCTGTAGTAGAATTTATATAAAAATTTATAGAGATTGCAAAATAGAAAAATTTCTTAAGAAAAGCATTTCATATTAAAATCTATTGATAGTGCTAATAAAAACTTAATAAGGAAACTTATAATTATTGCTCTAGAATTATTTGCATTTAAAATAATAATGTAGTGCCTATAACGATGTTAAAATATAACAATTGTTAGTTTTATAAAAAACGAAACATGCTTTTTTTATTACATAAAGTTTTTCAATAAAAAAAGAGACCAATTTATGTATTTTTTAATGGGTACTATGTTTATCTTTTTAAAATGCTCTCGAATTTCAGACTTTTAAAATAATTTTATTTATTATTAGAGAAAGAATACAAGTTTAGTTTCAAAAGTAATTTCATTAGGTTTCAACATAATTTCTTTTTACATTTCTAACAAACTTAATTATAAAAAGTGATATTTAAATAAATAAATGTTAAAAGAATGTTAAAAAAAAAAAAAAGGTCGGTTGTGATTGAAAAAGTATATGATAATTAAATTATAATTTTGTCAGACATTTTTCCCGTCACTAATAGAAAAATCTATCTCCCACCACTTTCTATTTAATGTTTCGTATTATTACAATTTTAGTAGGTTTTTCTTTTCAATTAATAAGACTGAAAATCTCTTTGAGCATCAACTTCTAGCTCAGTGACAAGTATACGTTCACCACATTTGCAAATCGCAGTTGTTGGTGCTTAAAAAAGAAGTTAATGTCTAAAAAGTTAAAATTTAATATTTAAAAATGTTATTCAGGATATTGGAAAAATATGTCACTCAACGTCAAATAATGATATTTAGCAATGACAGAAAAAGATATCGCTTAATGTCACAAACTGATATTCAGAGATGTTGGGAAATATTGGCCAACATTGCCAAATATCAAAAAATAATATTCGTGGATATCTTTTTAGGGGGGGTCATTTAATGTTGCCCAATATTACATTTTGATATCGGCCAATATCTAATTTTGATATTGGCCGATATCTTTGTGTACCTGGGTTAACAGATTCGGTAGGGAGCTTTTCCTGCCGGTAGGAGCCAGTAATTAAGCCTTTGCACTCGAAAGGTGACTCTCACTCACCACTACTGTTTCCAGATGTCCTGCGTAATTCGTAGCTCCGAATGATTTGGACACCAGTATTTTAAAGTAATTTTGTTCCCCTCCCTTATCTAATAGCACAATTATCTGCCATTGGCCCAGGTTTTCCATAATTATGGACACTCAGTAACATCTGAGTTCTCCGCGCTATTTTTGCCTTCTCTTATTTTTCTCTCCTTTTTATATACTTTTCTTTAAAAAAAAAAAAAAAAAACTCTATATATACATAGAGACCATAAAAATTGAAAAACTTAAAAAATAAAATGTATGGCCCTGAATTGTCCCTTTTTTGGTTGGATGTTGTGGTCTTGCCACCCTAGCTTTTCTTGCCCTTGCTTGGTGAGTGTTTCACTGAACAGTACTAACTTTAACTTTCTAAATTCCTTATAGTAGTTTTACAACTACAGTTTGACTTTACTTACTTTAAGACTCATGTATTTTTTAAGATTTATTGTTAACTTTCTTTCTTCTTAAGATTTTACTTAAATTTAATTTTATTCCTATTTTTCTTAAATTTCTTATTTTTCTCTTGTTAACTTCTTTTACTCTTATAGTAGCATTGCTACAGTTTAACTTTATCCCAATGGCTCATTAAAACATAAGACATTCTAATTTCCTAGTCTGGATGTTAAGCTGATAACAGCTAGGAAACCCCTCAATGCTGATTACCTGTTCAGCACCTGTTCAGTTATCTGCCATTAAAGAAGGCGAAATTGTAAAAAATAAGTGGTTTCCAGAGCATTTGGAGCTTCAGATTTACGCGGAGCACTTCGCAACACTAGTGGTGAGTGAGAATCACCTTTCGAGTGCAAAGTGTTAATATCACGTGTTTTATGTCGGATAGGAAGGGGAAAAAAAGTTTCGAAAAGTCGGGCAGCTGTACCGAAAAGGAAATCGCGACGCGCGTACACAACACTACTGCATGTGTGAATGAAACATTGGCAATTCATATTTTATACTATGCTCATTAATTTTTTTTTTTTGTTCTTAAATCGTATTTAAGTTCTTTTTTTTAACTTTGTGTATGTATTATAAGAGAAACAACAATACCGTAAAGAAAGTTTACTGCCATAAGCATAATGTAAATGGGCCTAATCAACTTGGTTCCTCAATATGTAATGTGCGACAGAGAACTTCACAGGGGAGTAGCGTAAACCAAACGGCGATTTTTACTTTTCTTTTGTTCCGGTCCTTATTCTTGCCATGAGTTTTTATTCTGTAATTCTAAATTACGGAATTTAATAATATTAAATTTAATTTAAGCTGAAATTATTTTCGAAACATCAGATAATATTGACAAATTGAATAGGAACGCTTAAATAGCTAACATATTACTAAAAAAAGGACAGGTATTATTATTATTATTATTTTTAATCTGTCATTAATGTGTATTACAAAACAATATTAATGCGTGAACGCTTATTGTTTTTTCGAAATGAGGGAAATTATCTTTTGATTTTTAAAACAAGGTTTTTCTAATGCTACATTTGATTATTAGTAGATATTCTGAATATGCTAATTTCACACATATTTTAAAAGAAATACCGACTAAAAATAATTTGATGTTTTGAAATTATTTCTAAAATTACTAAAACCATTAAAATATAAATTTAATATCGCTAACCGAAATTCACGCAATTACAAATTTAAGGTCTTTATACAAGTCTACAAATCATCAAACAATTTTATTGTAAAGGTTTTAAATTATATAGTTACGAAAATAGTACTTATTTTATGAGGAAATCAGTATAGATGTAATTCGCTGGTTTGCTTTAAAAGCAAAATTCATTCGGCTTATCAGAAATGAAGTCAAAATGTAAAGAAATCAAACAATTTAGTTTTTATGAGGAAAAGAATCGATATACCCGAAGAAGATGTAAAAAAAAAAAAAAAAAAAATGCCAACACCAACCTAATACTACCAGATTCACAAAACGCGGGAAACAGTGGAATATTTTCATTGTTTAGAGAAAGTTCTAGAAAGAAGGGCCAAACGTTGGTTGGTTGTGTTTATGACGGCCAATTATCAACACGAGGGATATAGGCCCTAAGGGGGGGGGGTGCTCTTTGTGAGGGTAATTCTAAGGGAACCTAACCCGTATTAACGCTTGGAAATCCAAGGTTCGAAGAAAACCACGAAAACTCCGAACGATTAGGCCAACGGGCGCAATTGGGTTTGAACCCAGCACTTCCCGTCTACCAGCTTCGAGAGCAGAAACTCTCGGCCACTGGTGGGGTGGAAGGGCTAAAGGAAAGTTGACAAGTTGACAGTTGATGCATGCACGTCAGTGGCGACACAGAAGACGCGGCTGCTCTTGGGGTTGCTCCCAGCCTGGAAAGTTGTTTTCCACCAAGCAGATCGAGAAACCAACTTTTTAACCTTGGGCTTCTTTTCTAAAGTATATATTCTTTGTTAATTATACCATGCATACAGGATGAAATTTCCAGGCACTGCCACCGCCGCGGCTCAGACCAACCCAATTCAATTTTTCTACAAAAAATTTCTATTTTTTCAACATACTAATAAAATTCTTTTAAGGAATGCTGCATCAATGTTTTAGATTACTATATGTTCAGAAGCTACAGAATACAGAATAGCAAAATGAATGATTACTTAGATTACTACATTCAAATGACGACTCAATAAAAACATTGATTTTGTTGAGAATAAAAGAAAAAAAAATATGTTTAACACATTGTATGCGGGACATGTACTAGTACGTTTTTGTGGGTTGGGGACAGAAATTATTACTGGTACAGGAAATTTTGTACTGACGAAAATAGAAGCTGTAATCCAAGAACGCTTGCTTCTTACTTGTGAGCAGGTTTAATTTACAGTGGCATTTGTGAGCGTTAGAGTTGGCCGAAGAGTCGACTCAAAATCTCGACTTCTTCCAAGAGAGTCGAACGTTCATTTCCACTCAGTTTGGGATTTGGAGTCGAAGAGTGGTTGGACGAGATTAACACAGTGTCGGACTTGGAGAGTCGAGAGTTGAAGAGTGGATTTTCGATTCTTCGAAAACCACTCTTTCAACTCAGTGTCCTGATTCTGCCCTTCACGGAACAAACCGAGTAGGAAACTACCCGTTCGCTTTTTCAAGAAGGCTCACGTTTTGAGCACTTCATCGCCAGAGTAACGGTTAGCGCGGGGAAGAATTCAATGCTACGCACCCTTTCTTGTTCCTGCCGTCTTACGCGTAGCGAACAGCAACCCTCGCAGCAACCCCATTCCTTTGCTGAGAGCTTTTTGCTTTAAAACAAAGAGCTTTTTCGCATTAAAATGCTTTTAATTGCATAATATATATAATTCAAACATAAATTATGTTTTTCAGTTCAATAATATTCATTTATTTCATTAATTCGCTATGTTCAAAGAAATTGAGAACGTATTTTATTTTTTAGGAAAAATAAAAACAGACGTAAAGATTTTTTTTAATAAATATAATTCTATTGATCATATTTTTATGACACAATTGAACTTAGAATTACGTATTAGCATTACTACTGAATTAAGTTTTTTTTTTATTAAGCGGCATAATTGTGTGACGTTGATTGCATTAATAAAACATATTTTCAGAGAAATAATTCATTAAAAATTAATTGTTCTTAATTTAATTGCGATTAGACGTTAATAGGAAGTTGAAACTAAAATCAATTCGATTATAATTAAATTGAACGATAAATCATAAATTATTTAGCTGTATCCTGCAATTAAATGAATCAGTTAAAATAATTGTAAGTTGATGCATGCAATTAAATCAATTACTATTGCATTTTAATGCTGTTAAATCTTTATCATTATTAAAGTTTTATGAAAAAAACATTGGTCTGCCCCTAGAGCACAAAATTGAAAATCTTTAAAATTCTTCATTTTTTATTTTAAAATTTTTGCCATATTTTAAAATATTATTTCGTCCTAGTTGTTTTATTTGTTATTTTAAATAGTCATTCGTCATATCTGAATAAATCATTTAAATTCTCTCGGATGAAATCCCCCCCCCCCTATACACACACACACACACACACACACTCCATTTTTCGTCATTCTGCACACATATTGCACTATTTATTAAGTTGAAGTGGCAATATAATAATGATCAATCGTCTGAGGCATCCTCCCATTTCGAATTTTCTCTTCTCCACCCCCCCCCCTTCTCCTCCAGTACACTATTTTTTGACCATTTAAAATTGATTGTTGCCTTGCAGAAAAGATTAGTTAAAATTGTGTTTTGCTCTATCTGTTGATTTGTAAATAATAAATAAATAATTTATCATAAAAAAAGAAAAGGAAAAAAAATCAGGATCTGCTTTTTGTGCACACGCTTTCATTTTTTTTTAATTCTTTACATTTTTAAAAATTTTCTGTCCTATTTATTACTTTCAAGTAACTATAAGTAAAGGACCCTTTATTCAAATTCTGTCCCCCACCCCCCGAAAAAAAAGAAAAGCTTGTTTTTCTTTCACCCCCCCCCCACCCTCCAAAAAAAAAAAAAGTTAAATATTCCAAGTTTTGAATTTTTTGGTTTATTTTTCCATTTGTTAATTGATAAATTTAACTATTTAACTATTTAAATCTACAGCCCCTCATTATCATACATAGTTAAAAAATTTCTCTAGTGATTTTATTTGTTACTTTGAAGTAACAAAAGATAGTCATTCAATATTCCTTCTCTCCCACCTCCCCTTAAGAATTTCATCTCACATTAAACATGCAGTTTCTAAAACATCCTGTTTTTTTTTTTTTTTTTTTTTTTTTTTTTCTTGGTTTAGCCTATTTTCACTCGACTTTGGGTACTGTTTCTGCAGAATGATTTGGTATTAAATTACTATATTTTCTGCGATGAACTTATATAATTAATTTTCTGCCACAGGTAGTTTTTTTAAATCTGTGTTTATATACATCAAAATGCACTGAAACTGCATTAATTCATCATCCAGATAAATCGATCTTTATATGTAATCAAATATCTAGATTTATGAAGGTAATGAGTTTTTGTTTAACAGGTATGGAATTAATACTTAATTGAATGAAAATGTAGATTTTTGAGGGGATCAAATAATCAAAATTTTAGTCTATATCATCAAAAGTAATAAAGGCCTTTGATAAAACAGAGTATAAGAGTTCGTAATACAATTTCTTTCGAAGAAGATTTCTTTTCATCTAGAACACATAACTGAAAATATTTCTTTAATTTAGGTAGGACTGTTATTCTAAAATATGCTAGTTCGTCTTCCGCTATTTCGGTTCAAAACAAAACACAAGACGACGATTGGCGTTAGAGCTGGCTGAACGTTCTCGCTTTCGCCAACTCGCCAAGGCTGGTGCTGAAAACGTGAGCCTTCCTGAAAAAGCTACCCGTTCACGTAATCCATACCGATGTTCAACAATTTCCAATTCTGCCCCAAACGGAATGGGGGAGCAGCGTTCGACCTCTCCCTTTCAAGGTTAACCAGTTTCGGCTAGACTTTCGACCAATCGCTTCCAAGGACACATGTGGTCTGTTTATTTCGGTTTATTTATCTGAAGCTCGAACATGTGTGTTTACGTGCGACACCTTTAAAAAGAGACCTTTAATTGGCACTATGATTATATATTGATTTTTTATAGTTTTTTTAAAGTGAATTATATAATATCGCTATAAACAGTGTGTAAAGTTTTAATAGGTGGTAAGTTATAAATAATCTTTACGAAGTTTTAAGATACAATTATATAATTTTTAATATTACTTATAGTAAAATTAAGGGATTATTTAAACAAAAACTATTTGCAATTACACTTTTAAATTAGTACAATTTTTAATCTTCTAAAAATTATAAAATTATATTTTAGCATGAAGGTTTTTTTTTTTTTTCAATATAAGCTTTAAAATACAAGTTATATCAGCCAAATAATTGAAAATTTATGTTTCACGCATAATAATTATTTTACATTCACAATTACCGTATATACTCGTGTATAAGTCGAAGAATTTTAGACAAAATTTGGGCGTTGAAAATGGGGGATCGACTTATACACGAGAAAGTAAAAAAAAAAAAATCACAGACTACTGCGATTGTTTTTTTTTTTCAGTCTTTTAAGTAATTACATGAAAGATAAAAGCGGACAATGGTCATTTCCAAGTGACTGACAAACAAAGCTCAGTGTCCCTGTAATTGTTTTCCACCCATTTTCTCGTGGGACAAAAAACCCTTCAATATATTCCTTTCAGCATTTTAATCCCCTTTTTAAAAAGAGTCCAACTTGAGAATGCTTCTTAACCTTTAACTGATGTCACTCGGTCTCCCAGACCCCGCGACTCCCAGCTGTAAACACTTTTACAGCTTTTTACTTTTCTGTACGGAAGTTAAATAATATGAATAAAATACGTTTTGGATGCAATTTAATTCACACGTTCCTAAGAGAAGTACAACGATATTGTTAGGACAAAATTTAATTAATTCAACCATTTGAGTTATTTTTTTATTCATTTTATTCGAGGGGTCTCAGAGACCGGATCACATTAGTTGTGTGACAAATTTTAGTCCCATCAGTTAAAGGTTAAAATTCCTATAATACAAAGAAGTACTATATTTTAGCAATCTAAGAAGTTGTTTACCCTTGTAAATAATGCCTGAATGGATTTTTGAAAGAATTTTATCTTTTTAAGTATAATTGAATTGATGTGAATAGGTTTCAAAATAGTTTAAGCTTCTTCGGTTATATATAATTATACAGGTTAAAACGTTGAATTAAAAAAAAAATCTGATTAGAAACGTAAAAAATTTACTAATTTAATGAAAATTTATTAAATTTTTCTATCCTCGATTACAAATTATTTTTCAACATGCTACCAGAAATGTGGTTCGACTTATACACGAAAATTAAATTTTTTTCAAAATTTTGCTTAAGAATTGGGAGGAGGGGGGGGGGGTCGACTTATGCGCGAGTATATACGGTATATAATTTTTTATTAATATTTAGATTAAAATCGAGGGATTATTTAAACAAAAACTATTTGTAATTACTCTTTTGTGAAGATTAAAACTTACTGTATTAATTCAAATATAAATTTATCATAAAGTCTTTTTTTTATGTGAGTACGCTTTATTAAGCTAATTTTTTCAATACAAGCTTTCTTTTTCTTTTTCTTTTTTCTTTTTTTTTTTTTTTTTACAAGTTTTAAAATACAAGCTGTATCAGCCAAATAATTGAAAAATAATGCATACTCATAATTATTTTACAATTACCGTATTTTATGGAAGAAACGCCGCGGCGTTTACGAGATTAAAAGTTAATTTTTTTCTAAGTGCTGCGTTTAAGATGTTCTTTAAATACCAACTGAGTTTCCTTAATTTAAAAATTCATAAAAATACTTAAAATCGGATTGAAATATTTTAAATAAAACTATACACATCTTAAGATATTAAGAACGAGGCATCCTACACTGCTCAGAAAGCTTTGATTAAAATTAGGTCAATGTGAGGCTGTCGACAAAAGTTGCGTTACGATGGATGCGGCGTTTACGATTTTTTTAAGCGTATTCAGGCCAATTTGAGGAGTGCGGCGTTTACGACGGGTGCGGCGTTTCTTCCATAAAATACGGTACATAATTTTTTATTGTTATTTAAAGTAAAATCAAGGAATTATTTAAACAAAAACTATTTGTAAATACTCTCTTGAATTAATACAGCAAGTTTTAATCTTCTCAAAAATATATTTTACCCTGAAGGTTTTTTTTTTATGTAATTACACTTTATTATACTAACTTTTTTAATACAAGCTTTTTTTTTTTATGCATACAAGTTTTAAAATACAAGCTATGGTAAATCTCTAGGCCAATTAATTGAAACTTTATGCTTTCTCATAATTATTTTACATTTATATTTTAATTTTTATTATTAGAATAAAATAAACGGATTTAAGCAAAACTATTTGTAATTATACTTTTGGATTACAACAAGTTTTAATCTTCTCAGAAATATATTTCAGCATAAAGGTTTTTTTTTTTTTTTTTTTTTTTTTAATACGAGCTTTAAAATACCAGCTATATCAGTCAAATATAATTCAAAAATTATGCTTCAGTCGTGATTATCTTACATTTACAATGATATAATATTTATTATTATTTAGAGTAAAATCAAGAAATTATTTATACAAAAAGTATTTGTAATTACATTTTTGGATTAGTACAATATGTTTTAATCTTCTCAAATGTATTATTTACGATTATTATTATTTTGAATACAAACTTTAAAAGACAAGCTCTATCAGCCAAATAATTGGAAAATTAAGTTTCACTCATAATTATGTTACATTATATATTATAACATTATATATTATACATTATGTATATATACATTATTATATATTTTTTATTGTTTAGATCAAAATCAAGGGATTATTTAAGCAAAAATTATTTGTAATTGCACTTTTGGATTAGTGCAATAAGTTTTAACCTCAAAAATATATTTTAGCATAAAGATTTTTTTTTTTTTTTTTTTTTTTTTAAAGTTTTAAAATACAAGCTGTATTAGGCAAATAATTGAAAAACTATGCTTCACCTACAATTAATTTACATTTAATTTAAGGTAAAACTATTTCTAGTAATGAACCTAACAAAACTGAATACTAATAATAACAATAGTACAATGCGAATATACATTTAACAAAAATTAGGTCTATCTATCCTCATTTACAAGAGATGCATATCTCTTGATACATAGGTGCCAAGTTGTCACTAATCCTCCGTAATATGTGGGTTAATTTAACCCTGGTTTAATACACTTCGCACCAGAAATTTTTTTCAGAGATGAAATTAAATAAGTTCCACATAGAAAACTGGAATTAAATAAATAAAGATTCATCAAATAAATTTTCTGGTTCGAAACGTTGTTAAACTTAGTCAAATTAATCCGCGCATTACGGAGGATTAGAACGAGCTTGGCACCTCTGCTTGATATACAGAGACGCCATCTTAAACCGACTCAAGTAATGCTTTCCGGCTGCTGATTGCAGTCGGGATGAATTACGACGAAGCAACCCCGGTGAATTGGAAATAATTCCAACACGTTAGGGGCAGAATTGGAAAATATCACTTCGTCGGCGCATTACGAGAAAGTAACCCGTTCCGAGAAGGGCAGAATCAGGACACAGTATCGGATTTCAACTCTTCGAATCCGAGCTGGGTTGTTTAGCAGAGAACGGAAATCTTGGTTTGATTATGTATTTGCGATTTTGGGAAAGGAGAAAGCAGTGTACATGTATGTTTAGGAAGATGACGGAGAGGGAGGGACAGAGAAAAGGGGGCGGGAGGAATGATATTTCGTTAAAGATTATTAGAATTTACGATATGCTTAGGGAAAAGAAGATAAAAAAAAAGTAGATGTTACCATTGTATTTTTTGGCAGTCTCCCCCCGGGATTGCACTTATACTCTAAAGCGAAAGCTGGGTTCCCGGGGCGGTGATCCCTGTCATCCCTGTATTTTTTGGCAGAAAAAAGAAGTAGGACTAGTTAGGGAATATTTTCAACTGTTTTCATATCATGCAATATTAAAAAAAAAACTTAGAAGAAAGAGAAATAAAATTCTACTTTAGTAGCAGGTTGTTTAAAATATACTAAGTTACTGAATTTATTTTATAATAGATGTATTTTAAACATAAGTTAATATCCTTTATTTGTTTGCGTATATAATGTTATTTTAATTCCGATTTATAAATTAAAATGTTCGCAAGTAATATTAAATGGATATAATTTACATATATTTTTTAAAAGTTTAGCTAAACGATTTTTTTAACGCTCCTTATTTAAACCAAGATATGGAAGATATTTTTGGAATCCTGTCACTTCCACGCCCCTCCCCTTTTTTTTTCGTAAACAGCTAGGCTGTGTGTGTCTCTGTATGGCTATATCTCAATATATAATAACAGTTTAAAAAATAAAATTTTAAAAGGGAGTAAATCAAAAACTATAAACTAAAGAAAAAAGAACTTTTTAAAACTTACTCCCAGCCCCCTCCGGGTGAGCGGGGAACTGATTATTGAATTATTTTTTGTTCGGAAACCCGTAAAATGACAGGTGTTCTTATTCAGGAACTAAGTAATCGAATGGCGTTTTCCTTTTTTTGCCGAAATATCTTCAAAAAGTGCTGTTAAAGTTCAAGTTTTTAAACGAAGTTCGGTACACGATAGCACGAGGAAAAGAGGAAAACTTGTCGTTACGTGACAAAAATAGCATTTTTCTTGATAAGCAATTTATTTATGTAAAAAGGTGGAAAACGCTATTTGATTTCAAATCGCCACAATAGTCAGGCCTGTCAATTTTATAACTTTGTAGTTAAAAATACTGCCGCTGAGCTCCGCAAATTAAAGTTTGTATGTAATGGAAAAATGCGATTTTCTCCAAAACTATGTGACCGAGGATAATCGCTAAAATTTTCCAGCAAAGTTTGAATGAATTACTATTGCCCCTAGTTTTTTTCATCATTTTAGTTTTAGTAGATTCGGAAAAAGGCTGAAGTGGGGGGGGGGGGAGACATATTTTTGTGTCACATTTTCGACAGTATCTAAAATTAGAACAAATATATTTTTGAATTCGGTGTTACGAGGACTTTCCAACAATACCCAAACGATACGCATACATGCACGCATAAAAAAAAAAAAAAAAAAAAAAAAAAAAAAAAAAAAGAAGTTGAAGTAACTAAATTAGTCCCCCTTTTTTTCGAAAAATATTTGTGAATAGCTTTTAATCTATAAATTTGTTAACACGTCAACTTATAATAGCTCCGTTTTCACTTTTTAAGGAGATTCGGGACACATTTTAAAATAATTTTTACTTATTGATTTAGAAAAGCTTAATTTTTTTGCGATGATTAACTATATCATTTGTAAACAAAATCGTATGATAAAACTTCCCATATATTTTTTTTAATTTAAAATTTATTAAAAAATTGGGGCAATTTAAATCGTTATAACTCGAAATATCATTTGTAGAATTTAAATTTTCTATCATTTAAAATAAACAGCAATATATAATTTTTAATTTTGATTCAGTATTTTTAAAAATATTAATTTTTTTTAAAAATTAAAAAAAATTAAAATAAAAATTAAAGAAAAAATGATGTAACTTTAAAAAAAATCATAATTTTAAAAGTAAATCTGTTTTTCAAATTTGTGGAATCAAAATTAAAGTAAACTAATTGAAAAAGACATGTTCCGAGTTTTAACCATGTATCTTTAACGGTTAGTGAGTTATAACAGTTTAAATACGGGAAATAGTGAAAAAACCCATCATGAAGAAAAACGCATTTTCACAGGAACTCGTTTGCATGACAACCATTGCTTGAAAGCTAGATTTTGAAAACAAACCAAAACGAAGAAAATTAATATATTCTGTTCTAATAAGGAAATAAACATGATTTAAGCGACATTATAAGCAGAAAAAAGAAGAGACTTTATTAATGCAATAAAATATTTTTAGAAAATTTGAAGATTTTCCTGTCCCGGTTCCCCTTAAATACGGAATCCTAAAAAAATCAATGAAGGAGGGATCTAAGAATTTAAAATGTTGTGACTGGGGAGGATTTCGGATATTTTGAAGGATTCTTGTCCTTGTTAGCAGTAAACTTCACTTACCCCACGCTCCCCGCCCGCGCACATAACACACACGAAAAAAACAAAAAAAAAAAAACCGTTTATCGTTTTGTTTTCAGCACAGAAAATTTAAACCTTTAAAACTTGATATGTATATATAAAAAAAATAACACCTCAAAATCTTCCACTACCAGTTAAAAAGAAGGTAAATTTTTAGCCATGGTACGGGTATAAACAAGAATATTTCTATATTTTACAGTTTGGCTTAGAGGTGTGCACCGGCCCAGCCCGTGGGCAGAGCTAGCAACAATTTTTCGCAGCGCTCTGGTCGGACCGGGCCTTACTTTTTTAAGGCTTTGGGCCGGGCCTAGGCATTGCTCCTTACAGACCGGGCTAGAGTCTTTCTTTTTTCTAAAAGATTGCGCCGAGTTTAACTTAATTTTTCAGTACCGATCCGGGACTGGCTTCATTCTTCCAAAGTTTGCAAGGGCCTACATTTTAAGTACTGCCCTCGAACCACCCCGTACGAAAATTATTGTCTCGGCGTGGTCTGGTCCGTGCAAAGATCAGTAAAATTTGTCCCGGATCAAAACTTTTTGCAAAAAAAATGTATATATTTTTAAATTGCCATTATTGCAATATTAAAAATTATTCTTTTAAATAATAACAATTTCTAGGCAATAAAATTAAAATACAATAAAACTTGTGAAAAAGAACCTGGGTATGACGTAATCCTTTCTTAAACTAAAAAATGTGTTGATACATGAAAATTGAACATACAATAATACGTGAGGAAAAGTATATAATACATTTAAAACTGCTCAGAAGGGAGCTTGCCTATAACTTATATTTTTTATTTCCTAAGCAATTTTGTCTTAGGCGATTTTACTCTGTATTAGTTATCAGAATCTTAAATTTCCAATACATAGAATATGGATTAAGGATATTAATGTTAACTGAATCATTTACATACAGATAGAGATTCATTAAAAAATAAATATCACAGCACACGATGTTTCTTTAAAAATGAAGATTATAAAAATCAAAAGAAAAAAGGATAAAATAATTTTTTTAGTCAGAACTCCTCGTACGAAACAATTTTTAATCCTATCGACATAAAAATCCATGTTTTCTAGTTTTTAGTACCTAGATTTTAACAATTTTGGGGCCCGGACGGGCCAAGACGGGATCGGCCCGAACTTTTAAGTTTTGTACCGGGGCGGACCAGTAATTTTTTTTGTACGGAATGAACTTTTAGATTTTATACCGAAGTTGGTTGTTGATTATTTTTCTACGGGCCGGCCAAACATTTTTTTATGAGCAAGTCGAACTTTTTTTCTGTGGACGGGACTGGACAGGACCTGGAAATTTCGGCCCGTAGAGACATCTAGTTTGGCTGTTTCCAGTTACCATCCAACAAAGTTTAATATAAAGGACTTCTTCTATATAAAATCAAAATCAAAATAATTCAAGCTTACGCTCAAATATTTCCTCCTGCGCGATAAATTTGATACGAAAAGTAGAATTGCGTCATCTTTACAACCAACCAATCTTATTTCCACAAGTGAGTCGAGAGTCGAGTCAATATGTCGACTCATCACCTCAAAATGAGCGGAAATGGCCCATCCCTACCAATACGAAACTCTGGAAGAAGATTCAAAGAACACAACGGGAGGACATGATGTCCTACTGGCGCTCGCCCGCTAATTTAACGACGAAAGATTGGTAAAGCTGTTTCAGAGGAGGATGTTATTTTTATATACTCAATGATTTTCTAATTTTAGTGGTGCCACTAGAATATCATTGTTGGATTATAGATACGCAACCTCAGCAAATTACTACGCAATCTCAGGAAGTAACAAACCAAATTAAAAAATATAGATGTCAAAACGGTGATGACAGCACTTGATCCAACACAGGCTATATTTTATGTCGGTACCACTACCCCAAGGGGGTGCAGGAGCAAAAAAATTTCTAAAAATGCGATTTTTGAGTTTCTGAAAGGCCTAGAAACATGAAATTTGGAATGATAGTTACTTATAAGATATAACTGATTTCTAAGAACATTTCTTAAAATTTAAAGGGGGTGAAAATGCACAAAAAGCATTCTAAAAAACATTGTAAATGGCGATTTCTATGCAATCTCAGGAAGTAACGAACCGATTTAAAAAATAATGGTGTCAAATGATGGTGACAGCCCTTGCTCCAATATAGGCTATATTTTGTGTCGGTGCCGTTACGCTAAAGACAGGGCAGGAGCAAAAAACGTTTTTTGCCCTACTGAAGGGCCTAGAAACGTGAAATTTGGGACGGTAGGTATACGACACAAATTATCTTTAAGAACATTTCTTTAAAAAAATCAAAATTTACGAAGGGTGATAATGCACAAAAAGTCTTCTAAAAACGTTCTAAATGGCGATTTCTAAGCAAACTGAGAAAGTAGCTAACCGATTTTAATGTAGTGTTTGGAAATTGATCATGAGAGCCTTTTTCTTCAACACAGGCTCTACTGCATGTTGGTGTCACTACCACCTGGAATTTGCAGGAGCAAAAAACGTTCTAAATTGCGATTTCTGTGATACTGAAGAGGCTAGAATCTTTAAATATGATATGGTTATTACTTATAATATATAAATGTATTCTAAGAACTGTCGAAAATAAATTCGAAATTTAAAAGAGGTGAAGCGAAGGGAAAGGGTGAAAAGCGTACTAAAAAAGTCCTAAATTACGATTTCTGTGCAATCTGAGGAAATAGTAAACCGATTACAAAAGTAATGGTTGCGAATCAATGGTGACAGTCTCTGATTTCACAGAGGTTATATTTTATGCCAGTGCCACTACCACATCGGGTTGGCAGGGGGAGCAATAAATGTTCTAAAAGGAAGCCTTTAAAAACTTTCTGAATTACCATTTCTATGGAATATTAGGAAATACCAAACCGATTTCAAAATTAATATCGCCAAATTAATGGCGACAATTTGTGTTTCTACATATGCATTTTATGTTAGTGCCGCTGCCACCACAGAGGCGGTAGACCGATAGACATGAATGTTTGAATTTGAGATGATGGTTATTTTTTTAGATGTAAATGTGTACTAGGAACGGTTTATTCAAAACTTCAAATGAATACTGAAATGAGTGTATGAAATGATCATAAAAGCTTCAAAATATTTTCTAAATTATCATTTATTTAGTTTTAGTTCTATTTATTAATGTAAGACTCATTTCTGCCTAATGCAGTTAACTGTGTTTTAAATAATAATTTTTAAATTATTCCTAAAAGTATAATTTTCTTTAATAAAAGTTAGAAATATGAATATTACTTGGCATATTTCCACTATTGCGCGACTCAGAGACTTCTGACGGTTTAGCGAGAAGCCTGGGCAAAGAACGTAGAGGAAAAGAAGGGAAGGCTTTGGAAACCGTAACTAACCGAAACAGTGCAAATAGCTCTGCTGGGAAACACATTCAAAGGGGAGATCCAATCATAGGCATTCTTCATTGCATCTACCAATTCGTCAAATTTTCTTGTAGTAAACCTAAGATAACACATTCGCGCCAACGCCCCGCGAGAATTCAAAACGACATTTCTTTTACAGTTTGACTTGTGACTTAACAGCGATAGGGACAGATTTTTTAATATGATCTGTTCATGTTTTGTTGTTATGATATATTTTATAACTCCGAATTTACGACGAAAAAACTGAAAGACGACATTTCTTTCAGTTATCTCGAAATGCATGTCATAGAATAAAGGAAAAAATTACGATTCCGAATTTCTGAATAAAAAAGAAGATTAAGACGGCAAACATTCTATTCATGCTATAAACACATATTTACTGAATGCATATGTTATGATAAGCATATTCAGACATTTGAGATATTTTTTTTCTTCTTCTATCCATAAATTTTCATTTTTATAAAACGTGAAAATAATATTTAAAAAAGTTTCACGTTACAGTCGAACCTCTATTTAACGAAGTAGCTAAATTCCCGAAAAAAGTTCGTTATAAGGAAAATTCGTTAAATAGAGATTCACCTTTTAAAATACTTTAAACTACTTAAAACAGATTTTAAATTCATAAACACTAAATATTTTTACTAAAAGTAATTAATCACATTTTTTTATAAATTAAATCGATTTGTGTTATTTATTTTACCCACCAATATCCATCATCAATTCATTTTTTCTATGTGTTTAAATCTTTGAAATCTGCAAGGAAAACAAAACATTGTCCGGGAATACACTGTATTTTCTGTTTAAAGTAAATAGTTTTACATTAAAATTATCGAATTTTAATGACATTATCGTATTTATTATTATTATAACAAATAATTTTAACCATACATATGCGTCCTTAAATTTTATTTCTGAAAAACTCTGTTAATTTTGCCTGAGTTTTTTTTTTTTTTTTTAAGTGCTTTCTCTCATAATACGTCTCGCATCTTTGCAAAGCACCAAAAACCCCTTCATGCTTATTTTCTTCTAACTATAATCAGCGCCGGATTGTTTCAAATGATTTTAGCATTTCATCATACAAAGTTTTGTTAATTCCTGCATCAGGATCATTTCCATCATCATCATATTCGTCTTCATCGCAATTCATTGCTGTATTGTTTTTATTTTTCACACTGTCAAAAATATCCAACTCGGGTAGTGTTTCCGAGGTCTCAGTTTCAGAATTAAGTGAAATACAATCATCAATCAGCACATCATGGTTAATTTCTTCTTTTTTTGTCATCTGTGTCCACATTTTTTTTAAAGTTACCAGTAAAACCAGTTCAAGGCTATTGGAGATCACAAGAAAAAGTTCGTTAAATAGAGAATACACTTCGCTATTTGAAGGTTATTTTACGAAGAAATTCGCAAAAAGCTCTTGGTTCCAAAGAAAAGTTCGTAAAATAGAGGTTCGTTAAATAGAGGTCCGACTGTATATCATGTTGTCCATATTTCTTTAGACTGTAAGACATTTCATATTAATTTCGTACATAAGCAGTCTATAAAATCATGTCTCTAAGTAGTTTGCTTAACTGTTTACGAACTTTCAGACATTCACCATCAACTCTGCTTGTTTTATATGAGTTCAATTCTATAAATATGAGAAGGGCAGGTCATTACATACATACAGAATCTAAACAAGCGACAGCGCCGCTCCGCCAGACACATGAACAAAGCGAAATAGGAATTCGAGCGTTGTCCCACAGCGAAAGTTACTGACATCGGACGTGGTTAGAGCAGAGTAAAATAGTTATTTTAACTTATATTTTTCACTACATAACATTTGCGGTGTGAGTTTTAAATTAATAGACATTAATTCCGTTTTGTCTTATTTTATTCCTCTTTAAAGGCTTTGAAAAAAGAATAAGAAAAGACATTCTCTTGAAAAAATCAGAAAAGACATTCTCTTCACGAGTGGCGCTGTTGAAAAACATCCATTCAGAGATAAATAACAAAAAAGCGAATCAATGCGTTTTGAACGGAATATCTGAACAAATAAACTGACTTTTTAAAGTATTATATAGTCCACTCGAAACGATAAATTAACCTTTCTTTTACTACATAAAATATGGAAATATTCATAACAATGAGTCATTAAATTTTTTTACTAAAATAGGTGTTGATGAAATATAAACAAACAGGTTTTCAAACATTAAAACCCATAGACGTTAAAAGTATATTAAGCTCTCTGAGAGCTTCCGGCTAAAGTTAAGCCATTGTCAAGGATGAAACCAGTGCAGAAAAGCTCGATGCTGATTGACACTAAACGACAGAAGCTCCTTTAAAAATATTTTTAGGCTGTCGAAATCACTAATAATGAAGGGGAGAGCGATAAATAAAATTCAATCCCACGATTTACTCGGAACACCAAACTCTCCTGTAGCTTGAAGTAGTTTGAACCAAATACGCGGTATCTGGTATGACAAAACGTCGTTACAACAGTTGTTTGTCTGTTCTAATATTTCTAAAAATTCGAGAATTGTACAATTATTAATATCAGAAGCCCGCATAATGGTTTTAGTCCTATTAAGAAGGATTTCAATGTCATTAGTTTAAAACAGTCTGGAGAGGGTGGTAGCAAGTTTATTTTTAGTATATAAAGTCTACTCGAAACGAAATTATGAGGGTATCAGTTGACTTTAAATATCGATCACAATTGTATCCGCAGTCCATCGAAACAGTTGAATGGATTTGTTTATTGGCTTGATGAGATCTCATTAAGTAGTCAAATAAAAAGCAATGCGTCTTGTGTAAAGAACGGCCAAAAAAATTTGACATCGATATCGGAAATTAAAAGAGAAGAAATAACTTCAGTTTGTGTTAGAGGTTTTTTTTTTTTTTTTTTTTTTTTTTTTTTTTTTTAACTTATTTTAAGTATTTAATTTTCTCACGTATTGACGAACAATGTCAAACTTTCATAGGTAAAATAAAGAAATTTTGGAGCGAAGGGGTAAGCCGTAAAATAAGGTCCAAATACTATTTGATATGCAATTAAATTAATTTTGTTACATTAAATATTCAACAGAACGTTAAAAAAAAAAAAAGAAAAGAAAAAAAAAGAAAAGAAAAGAAAGTGAAGAAGAAGAAGAATACTTATAGAAAAAATGTTAATTTCGCTGATTCGAACAAAAGGTGTACTTCCAAAAATCAAAATGAGGCAAATATGATACTGGGTGGGGGTGTAAGGTAAGGGGCGGGGCATATGCAAACGAGATATTTTAGAAATTTTCATTAGCGAGCTGGTGATTTCACTTGCCTGAAATAGCCTCAACGAATACTTAGGCTAATTTCAAAAATATATGTCAGAATAAAACTGTATCAGGTGCTCCATGGTTGTGCACAATAAAATCAAAAGAAGCCCCTTTTCAAAAAAGTTTTTTAAAGGTGCCCCTGCTTCTTACTTTATCCCCTCCCCAGTATCATATTTGGCTCATTTTAATTTTTGACAATATATCTTTTGTTCGTATTAGCAAAATTCACATTTCTTTTCTTCTTTAATTTCGTTTTCTTTTTCTTTTTTTTTCTTTTTTTTTTCTTTTTTCTTTTTTTTTTACATTCTGCTTATTTAATGTAACAAAATAATTTAATTGCATGTAAAATTGTGTTGAGAGTCTATTTACAATTTACCTCTGGCCCCCTACCTCCATCTAAAAATAAAAACTCTAGCATCTTATGGTCATAGGGTCAATCCATTTCGAATCACTAAGGTAAAGTTTGAGTAAAATTTGTCTTTATCATCATTTTAAATGTACCTAAACAAAAAGTACCTGTGCTATGTATTTGGAACAAAAGGAAAAGATAAGGAGGCGAAGTTCTTGGTGCATTTTTAGTGAACTGGTATTCAAATACTAGTTAAGTCTCACTCATAAAATTTAGAATTTAACTTTATAGTGCAAAGATGTTTATTATCCTAAATTTTCAGAATTTTTTATTCAGTCCCTTTTGAGATATTAATTAGTGAAAATTTCCAAAATCAGACAACGCAGTTTTTTATGCGCTGTACAAATAAAAAGGGAAAAGGTTTTCAGGATTGATCTTTGTAAAAATTAGTCCTATAAGAAATCTGTGTCAGAGAAAAAAAATAATGCGAGGCTAATCTATTTCATAAAAAATAATGGCATCGAAATGTGGTGTTTGACCTTTTATTTCTCCGGCTTTTATACATGTATTTGACCTACATCTTTAAGTCAAAGGAAAATTTTATAATTACATAAAATGTAGAAAATTTTATGCTAAACATTTTACTTTTTCATTCATCTATATAGGTATAAAAATAGAGCAATTACAGCATTTTCCTTAAAACACGTTTTTCGCCCAAAAATAACCGTTTAGCTAGTTAGAAATGGCGACCGCCAAAAACTATGACAAAAAAAAAAAAAAAAAAAAAAAAAAAAAAAATGGTAATCGTGTTTTTAACTCAGAAGACAATGAAGAAAGCTTGGTTAACACTAGAACCGGGTCATTTTGACCGCTACCAAATAAAAATATTTCGATTACCACCAGAAGTTTTTTTTAAAAATAAGTTTAAAATGTACCACGGAAGAATAAGTTAAATAAATAAGTTAAGTAATTTCAATTAAAATTTCCGGTGTAAAATATTTTTATAACACTTCAGTAAAATTTCCGGTGGTTCTAGTGTTAAGCGGGCACAGGACCTTTGAGTTTGTCGAAACAATCGAAAACATCGCTTTTTTCAAAGTACCAAAACACAAGCAATATGTATTTAAGATCTTTTATTTTCCTTTCTGCCTAAAGTATATATCTTTAACTCAATTATGGAGAAAAATAAATGTTTTAAGTACGAAATTGTCATTTAAATTTTAAATTAAAAAATTCATCTCACTAATGCGTGATTAAGAGATGCACGCATGATAAAACTCCAAATTATGCATATAGAAAAGAATTTTTGAATGAAATAGAATCATAATACAGCTACTTATAACTTAAAACCAAAATATACGCAAAAAGGTTGTTTAAAATTTAATTTTAGCACAAAATGATAATAATAATAATAATAATAAAGTAAAAAACTCCGCTATCTTCATCTCGGTCAACGATCAAGGTCATCAAGGAGCAACGAAACTTTGGCGAGCAGGGGGGGGGGGGGGGGGATCCGTGCGTATCATCTCTTCATCTTCATTTCAAATTTGTCGGTTGAACACAGCGGACGCGTATGCGGGCTGGTGCAATTTAGCCCTAACCCACACAACACAGATTCGTCCAGTTTTCACCTAAAGTACGTAATTTGGATGAATGGACGTGTCCAATTGAAGTCTAAAAGTCCTCTGGACTTCAACTAAATTTCGTCAAATTACGTCCAAATGTCACCCCCCTTTACGTAAGAAGTACGTCTTTTCGGCCATGAAATGAGCATAAAATGAACATAAAATGAACAAAATTCGGATGAGCCAAAATTTGTCCATATTACGTCCAAAAAATACCTCCATCCGGACGAAATACACACGAATTTTGGCTGTAATATAGGCGTCCAAAATTTGTCCATATTACATCCGAAAACACCACCCACATTTGGACGAAATATAGACCCCTTTTAGCCTTAATCTGAATGTGTTTATTGATCCAAAATACGTAGTTTGGACCAAAATGAGACGAATCTGTTATCTCCCCTAGGCAAGGATGACGTTATATTAAAAAACTGAAATAACAAAAGTTTTTAACATAAGTAATTTTGATAGAAATTTATTTTGAATTTTTTCCCCCAAAATCATATTAAATACTTAAATATTTTAAATTAATTCCTTGCCAGGACTCATTCATATAAATCAGTAAAAGCATATATATTTTATACATATTGCTAATAAACTTTTTTTTATGATACTTTTAATTTTCTAAGATCTTTAAAGAAAATACATTAATTCCTAAAGTATATGCTATAGCATGATTTGAAAAATAGAGGCTATACCAGACTTTAATCTGCTACATTCGGCACAAACACAACTACGTTCTTTCACGAAAAGAGAAGAAAAATTTTAGTAATACAGTTTTTAATTCATAATACAATGAAATGCTACTTCAGAATGCTTAAACATAAGCCGATCACTTTCATTTGGAGAAAAAATGCACAGGTGATGTTAATGAATTCTGCTCCAGGTGCTTGTTTTGTTTGGGCCGAATGAAAGCATTTAAATTTGAGCGAAAACCGGTTTCATATAGTAAAAAGTTTTTATGGCATATATATATATGCCATTCTATGTTTCTATGGATAATAAGGAAATGAAAAATGTAAGATACCTACCAGCATACTGGCTTTTATGTTTAGTGCATTTCTAGATTCTAGAAATCTATGCATTTCTGCTATTCTTCACATTTTTATTTTATATATTATTTCTCCTGGAAAAAGAATATATATATCTTGGTTTTCGTTTATATTATCATTGGTGATGATAATGCTTCTAAAAAGGTCCTATATTTGCATAGCTGCCAACTGCTACAATTTTTAGCTAGCACTAATTTTTAATGGAAATCTTCGCTTTACTTAATAACATATATCTGTAATTAAATCAGATGAAGATTTTAAAAAGAAATTAATGATGGCTAGAACTCGTAGAATTTTGCCGTTGTATTTAGAAATTTTATTATATTATTCATTAGCATACAATATCGTCAACTGCAAAGTTTTACATTTTGTGAACAAAGGATTTTTTCTTTTAAATTCTTTGTAAATTCAACTACTCCACTGTTTTTTTTTCACTTGAATTAAAATAGCTCTAACAGGGAATATAATTTTCCTTTTAAGGATGGTTACCCTTAAGAATGGAATGTATCAAAGAAATTAAAAGGTTTGAGTTTTTCAAATACTGCTAATTCATGGAAGAAAATGCAATATTCCCTAACAACTTTTATGTATTGTGAATAAAATTTTACACACTGAAATTCGCATTTGTTGCCAGGTGTGCAAAAAAATTATTTTACATTTTTAATAATAATAACAAACAATATTTTGAAATATCATTAAAGAAATTTAAAATGTAATACGAGCGCGAACTTTGTTTTTCATATGCAGACCTACTCCCTTATGTAAAAAAAAAAAAAAAAAAAAAAAAAAAAAAACTGGACTGCAAGATTAACCTTCCATTACTCATGCATGGATTATTTAAAAAAGTTCCATTTCATTCATTTTAGTAATTGACTTTTCACTGATTAATGTAAAAATACATACTGTATATTCTGGTATGTAACAATAACTTTTGATAGAAGAAAAATTATCAAAATTTATAGGTGCACATTATGCATCAATTTAAAAAATAAACTATAAAAAATATGATCATAAGAACTAAGACTTTTGATTTAATCAACATGCAATTTATATTTAAATAATGTTGCTATTAGAGTATATGAAAATTAATAGTATTGTACTTTAAAATAATTTACATCTTATTTTTCACTATGTATCTCATGAAAGTTTTTGCAAACAATCAAACAATAATCTGCACAACATATGGCGATTATAATAAAAAAAATACAAAAATTAAATCTAAAAGTATACGTAAGTGCTACATGCCAGAATACAATATCAGTAATTCATCAAATATTTTCATGCATAAAATATGGTTAAAATTATGTACAAACTTTTAATTTAAAATTATTCAAAATCTTTAGTGAACAGAGTACATATATTATCATTGTTATAACGGAATATACAATAAAGATGCAAGAAATACTTTCAAAAATGAAGTTTTATTTATTTATTTTCCAATCTGTCTCTTGTTGACAACAATATTTTCTTTTTACAATTCATATATAAAATATATTTTTCATTGAAAGGCAAAAAGGGTGCTATATTTCCTTACTATAAAGTAGGCAAGATGATCTGTTTGGAGGAAACTGTTTGGGGAAAACTCTGTTCTACATTAATGCTTCTCAGACTTATTTTCATTATATTTAACAGACAGCAGCTTCAAAGCCTATAAATAAAAAGAATAATAATTCATTAAAATGAAAAGATGGATTGTATTTAATAGCACATATCAATAATTCATAACGTTAGATGCAAATTAAAAATAATTTAATTTTAGTTTTAATTTTTGCTTACAGGTAGCATCATCAGACGTCTTGTATTATTTCATAATAAAATGAAGTTTTTTCATAATGGTTTCATATACATGATAAATATCTTTCAAAAAATATTTTTTTAAGTATATCAATCAGTTTAAGCTAACTTTGTGAAATAGTGTTAGGGAGTTAGTGTTTACAAGACTCACTAAAAGGAAAATTCTTTTGAAAAGCCATTGGGAGAGGGGGGGGGGGGTAAATTTAAAATATTATTGCATATTGTTATACACTATATATTATTGTAAAGCAAAGATAAGAGTACTAGTACAAAATTTAGTATATCACCAAAACTTATTCATTTAAATACTGATTTTTATTTATGTTATCACCAAACTAAGTCTTAAAAAAATAATCTGTGCTCTTAATTAAATATCATATATTCAATTAAATATTGAATAATCATTTATAAATGAATTTACATTTTGTACAATTAAATATGTAAATTATCAAATGTATTTCAGATTAACCTGATTATTTGTAGTATATTATAAAATAACAAAAACAATACATTCAGTGTATTTAAGTAATGTTTTGAAATAAAAGTTTATTTAAACTTTGCTTAAGCATTAAAAATGAAATTCATCAAATATTTTCATGCATAAAATATGGTTAAAATTATGTACAAACTTTTAATTTAAAATTATTCAAAATCTTTAGTGAACAGAGTACATATATTATCATTGTTATAACGGAATATACAATAAAGATGCAAGAAATACTTTCAAAAATGAAGTTTTATTTATTTATTTTCCAATCTGTCTCTTGTTGACAACAATATTTTCTTTTTACAATTCATATATAAAATATATTTTTCATTGAAAGGCAAAAAGGGTGCTATATTTCCTTACTATAAAGTAGGCAAGATGATCTGTTTGGAGGAAACTGTTTGGGGAAAACTCTGTTCTACATTAATGCTTCTCAGACTTATTTTCATTATATTTAACAGACAGCAGCTTCAAAGCCTATAAATAAAAAGAATAATAATTCATTAAAATGAAAAGATGGATTGTATTTAATAGCACATATCAATAATTCATAACGTTAGATGCAAATTAAAAATAATTTAATTTTAGTTTTAATTTTTGCTTACAGGTAGCATCATCAGACGTCTTGTATTATTTCATAATAAAATGAAGTTTTTTCATCCAGCTTTGAATGATATAAAAAAAACATTCATGTATATTTTTAAAAATTACTAGCTGGTGTTTAATTTATTTATCAAATTTTTATTATTTTTTTTTTAAACAAACAACTACGGATGCAATGTTTACAAAATACATAAAAGTCAAGTACTTTATAATGTTCAACTGTGTCCTTTATTTTGAGTATTTAAAGATCTATATTTATATAAAGTAAGGATAAAAAAAGAAAAATCAAATAAAATTTGGTTCTTTCTCGTTATAGCAGTCTCCTTAATTACAATTATGTCAAGGTAGCAGTTTCAAACTTGCTAAAGATCATCACCAAGCTTATATATACATCATACAAACATCATGTACAATATGTATAAACCAAATGCTCATATATGAGCCATATAAGTAAATATTTATATCATATATCAGTCATGTATATCTTTAAACAAAAACATAATTTGCAGAAAAAAAAAATATTTTACACATTGTTTATGCTCGAGAAGTGGATAGATACAGTAGATTCACTCAAATGCGTGCAGCTTGGGACCAGAGGTTGTGCAGATTTTAGAATTTTGTGGATTTCTGGTTTGTTAACATTTTTTAGGCAATAATTTGAATGTAATAATGCAATCAAATGTATAATGAATGTTTGAATTAAAGCAAAATATTAAAATAATTAAGTAAAGTAATAAACTAAAATGATAAAAAGTAATATAATTTAAAAAATTATTAAATTATTAAAGGTAAAGGTCAAATAAATAATTAATAATGTATAATTAAATATGCATAATAAAAATGAGATACTTTTTCCTTGAATCATTCAATGACACATTCCTCATAAAGGTAACCCTATTAATTCACATCAAAATCAAAAAGTAAGGAAGTTTTATTTCAGGTTTGCCAGTGTTAATAACTATAAAAAAAATTAATACATATATATATTTGGTTAAAAGGCTGACTAGCAGTGATATCAGCAATATCCTTCTTTTTTTTTTCAATAATAAATTTATATTTCCTTCATGAAAAACAACGAGTTTAGTCTCATCATATTATCGAGAATTACATATTAAAATACATACGAAATTATATAAAACAAAAAAATCCTGTTACTTTGCCTCAACAACTTAACTGAAATTTTCAATGTTTACATCTGCGATGATGTGCGGATTTTAGGCGGTTGCAGATTTGAGGGAGTGCTGTATTATAATTTTTCTTCAGCTGCTTCTACAGTTAATGTTAAAGTCTTGCAAAAAATATGTTTAAACCAAATTAATTAAAAAAAAAAAATTCGAACAATAGGATACTTAAACTACCCTAAAAACTTAAATTACAAAGATACATGGAAAATGCAAACCTTTAAAAAAGTCTCAGCTTTATTTCCATTTCATTCGAATGGAATGTAAGTTTTTAGATTAGTTTAAGTATCATATTGTTCGAATTTTATTTTTATTTCTTTAAGTTCAATTGGTTTAAACATATTTGTGACAAAACTTTAACATTTACTGTAGAAGCAGCTGAAGAAAAATTCTAATATCTATCCCTTCTTGGGACTATACAATGCATGAAATAAACATATTTTTTGTTGTTGTTGTTCTGCAAATTATGATTTTTTTAATATATCAAGTTTTATAACTACTGCAATTCAGAGGAACTTATTACAAAATTAATAGAGGATGTTATAATTAGGGTTTGATATATAAGGTATTGCATCACAATTTGTGATGTAGCTAAAATCCATAATAAAAACAAAAAATTCAAATTTACTTAAATTTAGTTATCCAGTTTTCCACTGGCAGTGATCTCTATGAATGCAAAAGTAAATTGTGTTGCATGTTTGCTGGTTATTTATGCTACTATGAACGGCAATTCTGCAGCATTGAAACATTTCATCTCTGAACTGGGAAGGCCGGTGAGTGAATCAATTTTTTTTTCACCAGTCTCCGACAGAGGAGTTAATTATTGGTAATATTAAAGAAAGTTGAAATCTTTTTGAACAGCTTAAAAAACAAAACAAAAAAAAACACAATAAATTTATCTTGTAATCAACACCGTTACATTTTAAGTTGTCCTATCAGAGCCTAACACCATTTGTCAGTTTACAGGGGCATAAATGTCAGTTATTGAATATTTGCATTACTAATAATTTAAAACATGAAAAGAGAGACACATCTGTAGTATGATATCATATATAAATAAAGTTTAATTAATTTGTTTTTATAATAAATATTAAAGTATTTTTAAAGGATAATTTTTCTTTTTCTTTTTTTTTTTTTTTTTTTTCGTTGCAAGTAAAGTGTCAAACACTGGCTCATTTTGTGTCAGTTATTGGTTTTTCAAAATGATGTTGTGTCAGTTACTGAAGTTATTCACCATATTTAGGAAAAACATTTATTTTTAATAATACAATATATAATTTTTCAAAATTTTGTCAACAGTAATTTTTGTATCTCTACCATCCATTAAAAAAAAAAAAAAAAAAAAAAAAAAAAAAAGCGTAGAATGGATTTAAAATTTTGTAATAGTAATTTGAAGAATAATTTTAAATGTGTCAGTTACTGGGGGTTTCACCCTAAATCAAGTAATAAAGAAATTTAAACAGATTATTAATAGAACATAAATTTGTTTTTAATTCTTTTTTCCATTTTAAAATTTTAAACTATGTATGTATATATAATCAAAAGTTATTTTCTTTGTTGGAAAAGAAACTTGGTATTAGGCTGCCGAATATTCAGTATTCGGTTATTTGGCCACATCACTATTTGTCCCATCGCTAATTACAATTAACTTTGATTCATTACTGTTTATTGATTATTTTTTGATAAGGCAGGGGGGGGGGGGTCGTTGGCCCATTACAGTTACATAAAATATATTTTTGGAAGCCTTTGGCATGCGAATGTGAAAAGGTTTGCCATCCCTGAACTATTCATTATTTATAATTGCATTACATTTAACTATTCACTCTCATAATTTTAAACAATTATTTTTAATATCAACATTTTTATTAGTTTGAGGGCTAAACCTTAAAATTCAGGCACGCTACACCTGCTGAAATCCCAACCCCCAGGCATGTAAAATTGTTTTATGTTTTTAAATTTACGTATCCAAGGACTACATAAAACATTGGCATTAAAATATTACATAAAAATGGAAATGCTTGCAATTCTTTTTTTTTTTATATATATATATATATATACTAACTTCCAATATATTTCAATTTAACCTTAAAAAATATACTGTTTACTCTCCAAACAGAAATTTTTATGAGTTATAAATATATGTTTTCCGAAACTGAGATTATACACTGTGCTGTAAGCGGGTGATGCTGCCCGCCACAAAATTGAATAATTTGAATTTAAATAGTTCTTTCTTTAAGTATCTCAATCAAAAAATTTAAACATAATATCACATTAGAATTTATAGTAGATAGATAGACACATTCACACACAGATGGTGTTATATAGTAACAGAATATAAGAAAAGAGATTAGGGATATAAAAAAAAAATATTTAAACTGAGTTGTAAATAATAAATAAAATAAAACAAAAGATTTTTTTTTCACTCATCATTACAGTTGAAGTACAAAGGTTTAATAAGAAACAATAACACAAACCAAAACATTTTATTTCAATTTCTAATCGTTGTTTCTAATATTTACTATGTGGAAAAAAAAGTTGCTACTGGCAAAGAAAAAACAAATTCTGTTAACATAATTTGCACCTGGCTAACATAAAAGTACCACATTATTCATTTTTTATGCAAGCTGACAATTGTAAAATGAAATACCGACAGACATATAAATTGAAAATTTATTTAATAACAGCATTTATGGACTTTAACTGAAAGTTTACCTTATTCAAAGTTAAATCCTGGTTGAAAAGAGTTGAGTCCTGCTGAGTCCACCTTTTATTCAATCAATAATGATATATATCCACAAAACAGTTTTTTTTCCAAAGACCAGAAGCTTGTATCTACTGGATGAAAAAAAAGGAAAAAAAAAATGAGTGGATCCAGTATAATCTTATTTTAAAGCAATTTTAAAATGCATGAATTTTGCAAATATTGTGATTACTTTAACTCATGCACACACACATAAAAAAATAACAACATTAGATTAATTTGTTTTCTTCTCTGATCGAGAATCAAGCATAGATCAATTGTCTTGTTCACAAAAGAAATTAGCACCTGATAAATGTGCTTTCCACAACCAATGTTTTATGTGCATTGTACTATAAAAGAACATAGCTACTCAGTAATGTAAAGATAGTGTTGACTCCAGGCCAATTTGGCAGGAGTCGGCAGCCCTTTATGCACTTAGTGGCTCATTATCTATTGATTATAAGAAATATTAATTTAATTATTTGGTTGCTGGAAGTAACGTGAAATATATCAGATGCATGAAAAAAAATCAAGATACTCATCCATCGATCTATCGCATAAAAAAAAAAAAAAAAAAAAAAAAAAAAACTTGAGAGTTTTGCCAGTAAGTCAAAGGGGAAAATTCTTCACCAACTGTTCATGTAAAAGAAAATCATGAAATTTGTGGATTAGTCGCAAGAAAGATTTGCAAACTTCTGCAAAAATTTAAAAAAAACCCTGCGAATTTCACCAATCGGTCATAAGGAAATAAAAAACCCACAAAATTTGTCAACTGGTAGAGATAAAATATTGTGAAATTCATCAATTGGTTGCAAAAAAAAAAAAAAAAAAAAAGCGAAAATTGTCATTTGGGCGATTCCGTGGAGAGTGTCACACATGTAACATAGGCTTTAATTTGCATTTATTCAATTATTTATTAAATTTTAATGTTAATTCTGATTTTAAGTGGTATGGTAAATAAGTTATTATTATATTTTAAAATTTAAATGTGTGGCAATAAAACTCACAGAAATATATCATTTAATTTCATCACTCAAAATGTGCTTTTTTTCTACTTCAGAAAAAAAGCACATTTTGAGTATGAAATTAAATGATAATATTTCTGTGAGGTTTACTTACACACATGTAAACTAAAAAATATGTTAATAACTTATTTACCATACCACCTAAAATCAGAATTAACATTAAAATATAATAAATAATTGAATAAATGCAAATTAAAGCCTGCGTTACGTGTGTGACTCTCCGCATGGAATCGCCCATTTACTGGTCAGAAAAAATCGCGAAATTTGCCAGTCGATCCTCAGAAAAAAATTGAGAAATACTTCAGTTTGTTGCTTTAAAATATTGCGAAATTTGCCAATCTGTCACAGGAAAAAAAATCATGAAATTCATTAGTCTATCGTTAGATATATTGAAAAATCAACGGTCGATCCAGACAAAATTTGGGGCCTATTTAGGGCCCCTTCACAAAAATAAATTTAATAAAATGGGCCCCTTCACAAAAATAAACTTAACAGGCCCCTTCACAAATTTCCTTTTAATAAAATAGACCCCCTACGTAACATTCTTTTTCATAAAAACTGTTTTAAAATGTGTAATTTGTAAATAAAACCATGTCACGAAAAACAAAAACTTTAGCAAAGGGATTTAAAGAATGTTTTTGTTCATAAATTCTTGGTTCGAATTTTAGAACTGGATTTCAACTTTCATTACAAAATGTTATTTTTCACAAAATGGGCCCCAAGAATAAAAATCTGCATCGACCCCTGAAAAGTCATCAGTTATTTGTAGAAAAAAAAAATGAGAGATTGATCGATAGGTCATGGGGAAAATCACAAAATTCGTCAGTTGATCAGGGGGTAAGGGGAGGGATCACAAAATTCAATCGGTCACAGAAAAATATCACAAAATTCTACTGATAAAAGGGGACTTTAAATAAGTTCAATATTTTTTTTCTTTTTGACGAGCTATAAGAGTGCCTTTTTGAAAACAGTATAACTTTTTTTTAAAAATTACCACCCGATGACTTTTTTTTACTAGAATCAACATCAACTGATGCCACCACTTACTCTTGTTATATAATAACAATCATATGTAACTTGATTCATGAATTTAATACTCTTTAGAAAGGGGTTATGAAAATATTGAAATAAATTATCTACAATAAAGAACACATGAGTGACATAACTTTACTTAATTACTTGATTGTTTATTTAATTACTAATAATGATAATGTTGTTAAAAAAATATATATTAAAACTTTCTTTTAATTGCATTAAAGGCTTATAATACTTCCAGGGTTCGTAAATATAATGACATTTTTGAAAATATCAAAAATATCCGATATTTTCGATATTATATCCGATATTTTCAAAGCAGCCAACTTACCGCTGATAATAAATGTTTTTGAGCATAATATAGATTAGAAACTAAAATATATTGCACTTAACAAGAAAACTTAATCAAAGAATAATATAAAAATGCATTTTTCTTTTTCTTTTTTTTTACTTAGAACAAAATTGAAGATGAAATAATTGAAAACAGTAACAATTTGATTTATACACTTATAAAAAAACTAACTATAGGATTCAGTGTCAAGACCAAGTATAAAAAAATCAGATATTTTCAAAACAAAATTTTAAATACAAAAAAGGTTTTTTTAATTGAAAATTTTTAATATAAATGTAAGTATAAAATGTTTTATTTCATATTTTCTAACATACTGTATAGTTCAAACTCAACTGAACCAAAACTTGAAAAAAGATTTTTTTCTAATGAAGCTGTGCATAATTGCTTATTTAAATTAGTCAGTTTATCTTTCAATGGTTGGTCTGAATTATGTCCCATATAATTATTAGTTAAACATTAAAAAAAAAAAAAATGTTTCAAATCTAAAGTTTGAAGAATATATTTGTTCTCTTTTTTGGCTAAAAAAGACACATCCAGAAGAGACTTCTTTATCTACAGATTCACAGTCAATAACAGTTGAAAATTTACTTAATTTACACTGAAATATTACAAATTACGACTGAAAATATCAAAAATATCTTGTGCACATTCATATTTTGAAAATAAATATCAAATGCAGAAAATATGCAACATCTTGATACATTGAAAATAAATATCAAGTAATATGAAAATATCAAAGATCTTGATATTTTGAAAATAAATATCATTTAATATGAAAATATCAAAGATCTATATAAATATTTGGAAAATTTTCCAGACAGAGAAATTCGCCTTGCATACAATACAATACAATATATAGATTCAATCGATGCTGGATTTATTTATGAGTCTGTGTTTGCCCCATGTTGGTGGCTCACGGAATAACATTCCATCTTGTGCTGCATTTGTAGCCTTGCCAACCTGTAATAGTGAGAAGTTCCAGGCTGGGTAACGTTCCATGTGGTTTAGTCGGTAGAACGTCAGTGCGCTATACTGATGGCCCGGGTTCGATTCCCGGCATGGAATCTTTTTCACTAGGTTGGCCTTTGCGCCTTTTAAGCAAAATAAAATAATTTGGAATTTGATTTTCATATAAAAGTTTGAAACATAAAGCTTGGAAAAGATTAGTTTTCTTCTTTTCCTAAAAAAGTCACTGCCAGAGGCAAAAGTTCGTTATCTACAGAATGACACAGTCAATAACAGGTGAAAATTTCATTTACACTTGGTTTGAATGTGAAAAATATCAAAATTACCTTGCACGGTGATATCTTGAAAATAAATATCAATATACAAACTATCAAACATCTTGATATTTTGAAAATAAATGTAAAGAATTTGAAAATATCGAAAATATCAAAAATCTTGGTATTTTAAAAATAAATATCGGATATATATCAAGATTATATCAACGAACCCTGAATGCTTCATAACATAAAATTACATTATTACACCATTACATTATTCATTATTACGAGAATGAATCACCAAACAACCAGGATTTATCGTGACATTATAAAGCATATATGACATTAAAATGACATTAAGATGTTTTTAACTATAACATTTTGTGACACATATGACCCAGTTATAGTCAAATGTGACAGATAACATCAGGGCCAAAACTAGGCTTTTTTTGCCTAGGTTCGTCTAGAGCAAACATGGATTTTGGCACCCCTCTCCCACCCCTCCTCCTCATGCACAATAAAAATTATCGACCACAGGCAACCTATGCAAAAAAAAAAAAAAATCATTTAATAATAATTAAAATGCTAGCAAGATGTATCTAAACAATGCTCCCATAGGATTAACATTAGCTTGAGCATTTAGAGCCTACATTAGTCACACGTAGAAGTTTGGAATGCTAATGTTAAACCTCTGGGAGTGTTCTTTTTAAAATTTCTCACTTGCATATTAATAGTTTTAAATGATTTTTTGTCTTGCTTAGAATAGCTGAGGATTCAATTCTAACCGGGCTAGTGTTTACTTTTTCAATTTTGGTTGTAGATTTTTTATATATATATATATATAAAGTTACTTTCACAAATTTGAAATCAATGCTTCCATAGGTTTAACATCAGTTTGAAAGTTTCTTTGTATTACATATATATGTATAATATATACCATCAAAGCAGAATATGCTTATAAATGTAATGTAGTACATCGCAAAACATTTCAAATCCTCATTTTCAAGAAAATTCACCATTCAGCCTTAGGAAAAATTGTGAAATTTGCACTCAATGGCTGAAAAAAAAAAAAAAAATCGCCAAATTCTTCATTTAAAAAGATTGTGAAATGACAACTGGTCGTATGAAAAACTCGTGCAATTCGTCAGTTTATCATGGAGAACAAATCATGAAATTCTTCAGCCTGTTGGGGGAAAACACAAAATTCGACAAACAGTTGCAGGAAAAAAGTACACGATTTTCGCCAATCAGTAGCAGATAAAAACCGTGAAATTTGTCAGTGCACCAAGGAAGAAAACTGCGAAAAAACCCCACGATTTTCTCTAATCGGTCTCAAGAAAAAGCCTCAAAATTGGCCTATGATACAAGAAAAAAAAATCGTGAAATTTGCAAATCGGTTGCGGTTTAAAAAATCGCAAAATTCGTCAGTAGATCGTCGGAAGAAACTGCGAAATTCATAGATCAGTAGCAGAAAAAACTCATGATTTTCTCTAAGTGGTCTCAAGAAAAAGCCATAAAAATTTGCCTATTGATTCAAGAAAAATATTGCGAAATTTTAAAATTGGTCACAGGTATATAAAAAAAAAAGTTGTCAGCGGATTGTCAGGAAAAATCGGAAATTCATTGATCAGTCATGCAACCCCCCTCCCCTTCGAGATTTGGCCGATGAATCGCAAAAAAGCGACGAAGTTTTCCAATCGACTGAAAGAAAATATTGCGGAATTCACTGATCTGTCGTAGGTAGAATGCAAAATTAGTCAATCAGTTGCACTCACACACACAAAAAAAGAGATTTTTTTAATTGTTCGCAAGAAAAAGCGGAAAAAATTGCTAATCAGTAGAAAGAAACTATTGTGAAATTCATCTGTGTCTCGTCAGAAAAGCTGCAAAATTCGTTGTTCAGTAGCAGAGAAAATGTATGATTTTCTAAAATTGGTTGCAAGAAGCTGCTGCAAAATTTGCTTATCAGTACAAGGAAAATTTTTCAAAATTCGCCAATCTGTCACGAAAATGGCCTGTGAAAATCATCAAAAATTGTAAATTCGTCGACCAGTCATGGAAAAATCCACAATTTTTGCCAATCGGTTGCAAAAAACCCGACAAAGTTTGCCAATAAGTAGAAAGTAAGTATCGCAAAAATTGCCCATCGGTCGCAGCTAAAAAATCACAAAATCCTTTAGATGATCTTTTAAACAAATCGGAAATTCGTTGATTCAATCAGTCGAAAGAAAAAGAGAAAAAAATTGCAAATCGATAAAAAGAAAATATAATGAAATTCGAATCAGTCACGTGTAAAAAAAAATTGTCAGAAAAATCACAAAATTCTTTGATCAGTCATGAAAAAAACAATGATTGTTTTCAATCTGTAGCAAGAAAAAGTTGAAACATTTGCCAATCAGTTGTTGTTAAAAAACATGAAATTCATGGATCAGTCATGTGAAAAAAAATACGATTTTTACCAAACAGTCAAAGAAAAATATCGCAAAATTCACCCACCAGTTGCAGTTAAAAATCGCGAAATTTGTCAGTGAATTGTAGAAAATATCTCGAAATTCTTCAACCAGTTGTGGGAAAAAAAGTCGCAAAATTTGATGATTGGGTTAGAGAAAAAAACGTCAAATTCGGCAGTTGACAGAGGGAAAATTCTGAAATATTGCGAAAATCAATTGATTGTCAGAAAAAACAGTGAAATTCATCATTTGACCACAGTAAAATCACAAAATTTGCCAATAGTTTCTTTCAGTTGAGTATGTCAGTGTTTTACAAAATGTATTTTGCATTCCTATAAAAGATGCACTTCTTCATGTATTAAGAAAATCTCCCTGCAACTTTCTTTTTTTAAATTCCCACAGAACATTTTTGTTCAGATGAAGTTTGTTGCAGAACATTGCAAAGTATTCTGCTTTGGGGATATATACATTTTTGTATGAAACGACAAACAAAATCTTCATTTGGTGCTCCCCCCCCCCCTTCGCCTTTCGCTCTGGCACCCGGAGCACATATCCCCTCTGCTTCTCTGTGCCCCCCTAGTTTCAGCCCTATATAATATAAATATGATATAAAATGTATAAATGGCATCAAAGAAGTAAATATGCATATAATGATACATATAAGGCACATATATACGAGCATTAGTAGTACTGTTTCTTTTAGGCCATCATTTAAGGGTACAGCACCCTGCTTATTCTAAAATTGGCAAAATGCATCCTGTCCTTTTTAAAAATTGTGAAATGAACCTTCAGTTGTATCTAGAATTACTAGTAAAAATTTTCCTCATACATTTTTCATGCACACAATAATATAACAATTCATATTGTTCAGCAAAATAATTCAGACTTTCTTTTAAAATTATTAGTATTAAGTAAATAAGTTCACATTACAATATGATAATGAATGAATAACATTTGAGTAATGATCTTTCATTAGAGCACTAGAAAATTTAAAATATAAAAAGTTTGGTGTCTTAGTAAGAACTCGATATTACATAAATTTAAATCAGTCAAAAAAAGAAGTTTCTATCAAATGGGAAGTTTTTAAAAATTGCGTACTTGCAACACATAATATATTAATTGTCAAAGATTTTTTTTTTTTTAATATGCCCCTAAATCAATGTAAAATTCGTTTCAACCCAATAAATGTTTTTTTTAGTTTTTGTAAAACTGCATTATGACCGAGAAAAATCATGTAAACAAAGCATTCTTATTTACGTAATCAAACGCTGATCTCTCCTATTAAAAAGTCCAAACTAAAGTCAAAACTATTGATAAATCAAATAAATAACAAAATACAGAATCGTGACAGAAATGTTTTATGTAAAGTATGCACACAAACACAATAAATCTAGAAAACAAAGTCAATTTACTTACCTGCATTCACACTCATTTTCACTATTTCCGCATGGCTTTGATTTCCGCGATGAGATAAACAAATCTTCCACACGTTGATTGATTGATGCGGAGCGTAACTCCACAAAGTGATATTCTGGTAAAAATAAATAATGCATTAAATTCTTTACTTGTTTAAAGCTGTATAAAAAATTAATAAAACAAACAAAAATAAATAATACAAGTTTCGGTCAATTAGGCCTAAGTCTGTGTATGCCGCCATTTTAAGATGGCGGTTGATAGGTTAAGTTTTTGTCCAGATTATGTCCGTACATGGCGAGGTCAGGTTTTTGTCCCGGAATTAACGAAAATTAGATTAGTACTGTTTCCATCCAGTTTAAGTTATTAAAACAGTAAATTGGACAAACAGGTGAAGGTTTAGTTTGGGAGTTGACGAAAACTGGATTAGTTGCGTTTTCATCCAATTTATGTTCTTAAACTGGTGTCCATATTTTGTAGTTATTTCGTAGTTACGTCTATGTTAAACATTCAACAAATTCTGAACGTATTTTAGCTGGCTGTATACGTCCAAATTACATATATAGACGTATTTCGGAAATGGTAGATGAAAACTGAATATAATCTGAACGTATGTGTTGTGTGGGAACCTTACAATGTGGTTAGGAGAATTAAAATATTGGGTAAGTCTTATTATCAGTTTAAACGTGCTTATTACATTTTATATTTATGATAATCCGAATTCTGCATCATGGGTTTTTATCTTTATCCTACAATTATACGTAAAACATAGCTACCAACTTGTACGGATTTTTCTTACTACTAAAACTTAATAGAAATTTTTGCCATGCTGAATCGTTAAAAACCGCTCCGTTTCGGAGGTTCAATTAGGCAAAATTTTCTTTTAAATTTTAGTGGTAAGAAAAATCCCTACAAGTTGGCAGCTATGGTAAAAGAAATAACATTTTTGTTCTTATACAAATCTTTGACTTTTTAACCAAAAGATAAATGTTAACATTGTCAATTTTTACGTTTTAACTTGTAAAGCATAGAATATTTATATATTAGGTTGTATTAGTTAACGTGAATTTTTTTAACATATTTTTTGTTTTTTGGAAATGATATTTACTGACACGTAATTTATTTTCATTTCATTGTACTATTTTTTATTTATTTATTTATTTATTTTTTTTTTAATCTGGAAATATTCAGATTTTTTTCTATTTATTTTTTGTACTTTATCGCTTTTAATGAATAGTTTTAGTTAGAATAGTTAAACTGTAATTGTGTATAATTGTTAAAGAGTATTTTCAATCTCACTTTAAAGTTTTTATTTAATTATGCAAAAAATCATTAAGTTGTACGTGAATAATTATTTTTGTAGAAAGCGCCTAAATTATTAACATTACATTGCCGATATAACTTTTATTAATATTTACATTTGTTTTAGTGCAAGTTTCGTTAAGTTTTTTTTTTCGTTTGAATTCAAAAATTTAAAGTAATAAAAATAAAACTTTATGTAACTTTGAAAAATTAGAATAAGAAATCAAGCATATTAAAATATTTATAACATTATTACTGGAAACAATCCTCTATATTTTTGTATAATAATTGGATGAAGAATATATTTCAAAATAAGAATGATGCAGAAAAAAAAAAAAAAAAAGATTATCATAAATTTAATAAGTAAGCAACATGTGCTGATAAGTCTTCCCAATAAGGGAAAAACAGTTAAAAAAAAATTACATTATAAATTACATATTACATTATTTTTAATATTAGATGAAGTAACGTTAAAAGATAATCAAAATGCTAAATCATTTAAAACTGGTTATGTTTTTTATAACTCCTTCCACTTTATATATTGCAAATTAAGATTTTAATTTATAGGGGTTTTATGTGTATATAATTTTATTGAATTCAACATTAACAAAACAGGTTCAGCTCACAGATAAATATTATAGATAAACATAAATATTACAGATAATTTTTTTTCGCCAAAAAAGCGATAAGTTGCTAAATGCGAAGTGCGGCTGCTTTCTCTAAGGGTTGCTTGATCACTAAGACGCTGGCGGGCTAGTGTCCATTGGATTCCCATGTTAAGGCCCTACTTCAGTAACGCTCCAAGATAGAGCGGCTAATGTTATTTCAATGGGAGAAATTTATAACTACTATTTTTTTGCATTTTGCTCGAATTTGATATTTTTAGTAGCTTTCAAAAGCTGTACTCTTAAACTATGCAGGCCACTTTAAAATTTTATTTATTTTTTTAAATTTTAAGGCGTTCTAGATGTTTTATTTTTGGTTGATAAAGATTCGCCTTTAGTACCTTATCGCGAAAAATCTGCTGCGGACATTTTAAGATTTGGTAAAGAGGCATGCATAGTTTAATAATTAAGCTTTCTGAAAATGCTTTTTATTTTGATTTAAAAATTTTTTAAATCTATGCTACATTTATAAAAATTTGAAACACGTTCATTTTAAACAGACGAAAATGCTCTAAATCCCACCTCTAAAAGGTTACCGCCTTAATACGGGGGGGTTTTCAGACGACATCTGTTTAAACAGCGGGAGTCTGTAAACGGGAAAGTCTTCCTATGGTGGGAAGTTTCGCCTGTGGCTATGCTATTTTCTGGACTGGATCATTACCGTCTCAAAGCTTATTGAGACGGTAATGATCTAATCCAATAATAAAGATAAAGATTGTCAAAAAGCATTATTGATTTGGAATTAAAACAGATTTATCATTGTTATTATTTTTCTTTCTTACTTTTGACGTTTAATTTCCGAAATATTTTTTAATTGCGTACAACATCAAAATGAAGAAGTCGCTTTTCTCAAGATACTAGAATTATCTTTTTGTCATCCGCACCCGGGGGGGAGAGAAAGAAAATAACAATGGTTACTAGTGTCATTAAAAATTAATAGATATATGCGGCGTATAAATACATTTGTACTTAAATTGTCTATAATACCTTTCTTTTTTTCTATAATTTATCAGGCAATTCTTACTGAATTACTTTAAATGTTTCTTTCATAAAAATTAAACATTTGTGCTATACAGCAAACTAAAAGATAACTATTGTAAAATTCATTATTAAATTGGATTACACAAATTTAAAACTTAGAAATGTGTTTCTCAAACTTTAAAGAAAAATTTCTTTCACTGATTTACCGAAAATTTCGGATAATTTTCAATCATTTAGCAAATACATTTCATTGCTGTGAAATCCGCATACACAGATGATATATTTCTGCTTAGTGTATATGTTGTTTTTCTTTTCTTTTCTTTTTTCCCTTCTGAAAAGCAATGGAATAATTTTTAAGATTATTCTAAACATTTTGATTAAATAATAAGCATATTTCGTTGCAATTAAAATCAGCAGTGAGTGATGCTAAAAGGCTACTTCAGTCGCGCGAATAAACCCGCTCGCTAATGCTAATCCTATGGATGATATTTATAAAGATATTTCGGTTGCATTTCAATATTTTTAAATGATTTTTATAGCATTGGATAGCTGAGATCGATTTGTACAAAAGGCCGTTTTTTTACATTTTCGATCTCGATTGCAGAATTTTTTATGGGGAGGCTACTTTAGTCAAGCGAAAAGACCCGTTCGATAATGCTAATCCTATAGAAGAAATTTATAAAGATATCTCGGTTGCAGTTCAGTATTTTTAAATGATTTTTTCTGCATTGGATAGCTGATATAGATCTGTACAAAGGCCATTTTTTACATTTTTGATCTTGATTGCAGAATTTTTTATGGGGAGGCTAATTTAATAAAGCGAAAAGACCCGTCCGCTAATGCCAATGCTATATAGAAGAAACTTATAAAGATATCTCGATTGCATTTCAATATTTTTAAATGATTTTTATTGCATTGGATAGCTGAGATTGATTTGTACAAAGGCCGTTTTTCACTTTTTCGATTTTGACTGCAGAATTTTTTTATGAGGATGCTTTCCCTTTCGGAACTGGTTCCGAAAATGAAAGTGTCTCCACTAAAAATATCTGTAAACAAAATCGAAAAAGCAAAAAATGTCTTTTGTACAGATCGATTTGAAATATCAAAGCAAAAAAAGAAAAAAAAATCATTTTAAAATATTGAAATGCAACGGAGAAAAGGCTACTTTAGTCTACCGGAAAGACCCGTTCGCTAATGGTAATCCTATAGAAGAAATTTATAAAGATATCTCGGTTGCATTTCAATATTTTTAAATGATTTTTTCTGCATTGGAAAGCTGATATAGATCTGTACAAAGGCCATTTTTTACATTTTTGATCTTGATTGCAGAATGTTTTATGGGGAGGCTAATTTAATCAAGCGAAAAGACCCGTCCGCTAATGCCAATGCTATAGAGAAACTTATAAAGATATCTCGATTGCATTTCAATAGTTTTAAATGATTTTAATTGCATTGGATAGCTGAGATTGATTTGTACACAGGCCGTTTTTCACTTTTTCGATTTTGACTGCAGAATTTTGTTATGAGGATGCTTTCCCTTTCGAAACTGGTTCCGAAAATGAAAGTGTCTCCACTAAAAATATCTGTAAACAAAATAGAAAAAGCAAAAAATGTCTTTTGTACAGATCAATCTGAGATATCAAAGCAAAAAAAAAAAAAAAAAAAAAAAAAAAAAAAATTTAAATATTGAAATGCAACGAAGAAGAGGCTACTTTAGTCTACCGGAAAGACCCGTTCGCTAATGCTAATCCTATAGAAGAAGTTTATAAAGATATCTCGGTTGCATTTCAATATTTTTAAATGATTTTTTCTGCATTGGATAGCTCATATAAATCTGTACAAAGGCCATTTTTTACTTTTTTGATCTTGATTGCAAAATTTATTATGGGGATGCTTTTACTTTCGAAACCGGCTCCGAAAATTAAAGTGTCCTCACTAAAAATATTTGTAAACAAAATCGAAAAATCAAAAAATGGCTTTTCTACTGATCGATCTCAGTTATCAGAGCAATAAAAAAAAATCATTTAATAATATAGAAATGCAACCGAGAACAGGCTACGTCAGTCACGCGAAAAGACCCGCTCAATAAAGCTAGTCCCATGGAAGAAATTTATAAAGATATCTCGGTTGCATTTCAATATTTTTAAATGATTTTTTTTTGCATTGGTTAGCTGGGATCGTTCTGTAGAAAGGCTGTTTTTGACTTTTTCGATCTTGATTGCAGAATTTTTTATGGGGGTGTTTTCACTTTCGCACCTGTTCCGAAAATGAAAGTGTCCTCACTAAAAATGTCTGTAAACAAAATCGAAAAAACAAAAAAACGGCCTTTGTACAGATCGATCTCAGCTATCCAATGCAAAAATCATTTAAAAATATTGAAATTCAACCGAGAACACGCTACATCAGTCACTCGAAAGGGCCCGCTTACTAAAGCTAGTCCAATGGAAGAAATTTATAAAGATATCTCTCGGTTGCATTTCAATACTTTTAAATGATTTTTTTTTTTTTTTTTTTTTTTTTTTTTTTTTTTTTTTGCATTGAATAGTTGAGATTGATCTGTACAAAGGCCGTTTTTCACTTTTTCGATTTTGACTGCAGAATTTTTTTATGAGGATGCTTTCCCATTCGAAACTGGTTCTGAAAATGAAAGTGTCTTCACTAAAAATATCTGTAAGCAAAATCGAAAAGCAAAAAATGGTCTTTGTACAGATCGATCTCAGCTTTCAACGCAAAAAAAAAAAAAAAAAAAAAAATGAAAAAAAAAAAAAATCATTTAAAGATATTGAAATGCAACGGAGAAGAGGTTACGTCAGTCACGCAAAAAGACCCGCTCGCTAATGCTAATCCTATAGAAGAAATTTATAAAGATATCTCGGTTGCATTTCAATATCTTTAAATGTTTTTTTTTTGCATTGGATAGCTGAGATTGATCTGTACAAAGGCCGTTTTTCGATTTTGACTGCAGAATTTTTTTTATGAGGATGCTTTCCCTTTCGAAACTGGTTCTTAAAATGAAAGTGTTTTCACTAAAAATATCTGTAAACAAAATTGAAAAAGCAATCAATGGCTTTTGTACAGATCGATCTCAGCTATCAATGAAAAAAAAAAAAAATTCAAAAATATTGAAATGCAACAGAGTAGAGGCTACTTTAGACCCGTTCGCTAATGCTAATCCTATAGAAGAAATTTATAAAGATATCTCGGTTGCATTTCGATATTTTTAAATGATTTTTTTTTGCATTGGATAGCTGAGATTGATCTGTGCAAATGCCGTTTTTCACTTTTTCGATTTACTGCAGTATTTTTTTTTTATGAGGATGCTTTCCCTTTCGAAACTGGTTCCGGAAATGAAAGTGTCTTCACTAAAAATATCTGTAAACAAAATCGAAAAAGCAATAAATGGCTTTTGTACAGATCAATCTCAGCTATCAATGCAAAAAAAAAAAAAAAGTCATTTAAAAATATTGAAATGCAACAGAGAAGATGCTACTTTAGTCTACCGAAAAGGACCGTTCGCTAATGCTAATCCTTTAGAAGAAATTTATAAAGATATATTGGTTGCATTTCAATATTTTTAAATGATTTTTTTTGCATTGGATAGCTGAGATCAATCTGTACAAGGGCCGCTTTTTACTTTTTCGATTCTAACTTCAGAATATTTTATGGGGTGTTTCCACTTTCGAAACCTGTTCAAAAAATTAATTTTAAAAGTAATATTGATTTGGAATTAAAACAGATTTATAATCTTTTTTAGGTGCGTTCGTAATTATATAAATACGTAGCACCTATAGTCGTCATTCAGTCCGTCCGTCTGTCCGTCCGTCTGTCCGTCTGTCCGCATATAACAGAGCAAAAACTACCCAACCGAATGGTCTGAAATTTGAAATATAAGATTGTTGCAAAATTTTGTCGAGCCATTTCAAATTTTATGAAAATCGGATGTATAGTTTAATTACAGGGACAGTCAAAAGTTTTTCTTTACATTACGGCCAATGGGAAAAATTATTGCAAGTGCATTTTAATGATGTTACCGCCTTCCGAATGGTCTGAAATTTTAAAGATATAATTGTTACAAAATTTTGTCGAGCCATTTCAAATTTTAGGAAAATCGGATGTATAGTTTAATTACAGGGACAGTCAAAAGTGTTCGGGGAATGGGAAAAAAATTATTGGGAGTGCATTTTAATGATGTTAAAGACTATGCACTTTATGAAGTGCAAAAAATTATACATTCAGTACAATATGGGGTGCAAAAAATAATTATAAAACTTGTTATAGTACGAACGCACCTCATTTGCCACGTTTGACGAGCAATTTCCAACTTGTTTTCTTTCTCACTGCTGAAGTATAATTCCGGATAGAAGTTTTTATTCCGTAATCGTCAAAAGGTAAAAGTCTCTCATTCTACAGAAATAAGTCATTCGCACTCGACAAGGAGGGGGGGGGAAGGGAAGAAAATAATAATAATTGACTAGTGTCATTAAAAATGAATAGATATATGCGGCGAAAAAATATATTTGTAGTTAAATTTTCTATATCTTTTCTTTTTATAATTGATAAGGTAATTCTTGCGGAATTTGTTTCTTTCACAAATATTAACTCTCTAAAGACCGGAGATCAAATTTTCCTTATACCTTAAAAGACCAAGCAGACGGCCGAACGGCTGAGAAAATTTCACCCCCATTTCATTCTGTCTAGCGCAAACGAGAGGGTTGGATTTCTTGTCAGAAGTTCGCCGACTGTGTTGAGAGGGAAAATTCGACAGGATTTTTTCCTCCGCGGAGAGGACACAGGGAAAAAAAAACATTTGTCACCGTTATCAATAGTTATTTGACGTTGCTCGTTATAAAGGATAGCTTAAATAACAAATTTGCAACAATTTTTATCCGACAATTATCAGTAGTACACAAGCAATTAAAAGACGAATTTGATAAAAACATTTAAAATTTTATTTCGTGTAAATGGAAGATTTTTTCTGATTCTTTAAAAAAAAAAAAACTGTTTTGTTTCATCAGAGATAACGACAATTTGATGTATGGCAATTAGTTGTGTTGAATTACGACTACATGAAATCTTTCGATTACGCAAAAACAGAAAAGAAAAAAGAAGGAAAATTGAAAAGAAATCTCATTTATTTCTACATTTATAAAACATTTGTAATATTAATTTGAAGTATGTAATCATATCGCTTTTAATGTAATTTAGACAAAAATTGCGAAATTTACCTTTGGATCTTTTCAGTTGATACATTTGCTTGGAAGTTTTAGCAATGAAATTACACATTTTTACTAATGCAACTTTCATATGCGAAAGTATTTGTCCTTTAGAAATTGAGTCACTAATATTTGAGCTGGCTGCTATTACTAATATTTTAATTTTATCAATTAAAACGGACGCTTTGTTTTAAAAATGATGCACATTTTATTAAAAAAAGTATGCACTTTTACGGCGATTAATTTGTATATTCATATTAAACATTTCTTTCTTTTTTCTTTCTTTTTCCTTTTCTTTTTTTTTCTTTTTTTTTTTTTTTTTCTCGTAAAATGGCATCAATAAATATTTAATAATCCTTATTATTTCCTCTTCTCCTTAAAAAATAAAACAAAACTTTTTCCACCATTTGAATTTATTAAGAAAGTATCCTTAATAAAAATTCAGAACTCGTTGGTAATGTGAGAAATAGATTTCACTTTTTAAATTTTTAGTACTATTTTCTTATAACTGTTTTTTTTTGCCAATAAATTATGTTTGTTTCGAATCACAAATTATCCTGTTCTCCCACTCAAGGAATATCTAAGGAAGACATGCATAGGAAATACATACATACACTCAGATTTTAGTATATATTTGCTTATTTATACTATATTAAGCATGTTTATTTATGATTATTTAGTACATTATTTATGCTACACTAAATTATACATAAAATTATGTTTTCAAGGCTTTATTTTATGAGGTTTTGTGTGAAAAAAGTGCATGATTCAGATTTATTTTGTCTTTTAAATCCCAGGAAACCTTTTAAAAATTTCTTGTTATTCGTTCGTATTTACACTACAAGGAATATTTTGAAATGTGTCAGATCGTAAAATCAAAATATTTTGATTTTTAGACGACTGAATCCCGATAATGCGCAAGCTTAAAAAATGAGAAGCAAAAAGATTATTTCTTTAAACGATTTTGTAATCAAGTATTTCAGTGAATTTAACTATTTTAATATTTTTAATACATTAACATGGTTCCTAAACATTCAGCTGTAATACCAGTATTTTTATGTAGAAAAACGCAACTTGTATAACCGTGCGATTGCGAAAGACAGGTTTTTCTCTAAGAAAATACTGGTGTTCATCTTACCTAAAATCAGGGAAATTCCCTGACCTGTAGAAACCTTGATTAAAAATATAGTAGAAAAAGCATCGAAAAATGGCAATAACTCACAATTAATATGATGACACTTTGTAAAAATCACTGCTAGCGTTATCTGCCGCACTCATTGTAATCTGTCCTCCTTTCCTTGTCTGTTCATTTGTGACCTCGTCCGCTTATGGATACCTGTTTACAGTACCTGATGACCGGTTATTAATTTATTTTTAAGCTCGAAACGCGTCCTATGCATTGTTTTAATTTTATGGTGATTTTTACAAAGTGTTATTTCTTTAATTAAAATTATAACTCCATTTTATTTGTTTTCTCATATAAGTGTTTACAATTGTTTAAAATATTTTAACTATGCTGGTTAAATTTAGCTTGTTTAGGCTAATGTGGTGCAAGAAAGAAAATTCTCAAAATTCTTCATATTTTTATTGGGTTAAAGAAATATTTTTTAGAGTTAAAGAGTTAGATATTTTTGATTTAAATACTGCAAACGCATGCTTTCAGCATGATTATATTCGGAGATATAACCTTTTTTTTTAAAAAATCTTGTAATGCCGTGCGACTCGTCCTCTGAAGAAAACGTTTTAACTTCATTTATCTCACAATGAACTTTTTCGTGATTATTCCAACTTTGAAAGGATATATTTAAAATTCCTTATAAGGATATATATGATATTTTCAACAGAGTTTCTGTATTATATTTCTAATAAGTTGTCTTCGAGATTTTTGATTTTGAGTGAGAATTGTGATGATAACTAATTCAAAATTCATTCCTGAAAAAACTTATTTTTTTTTCATTTAAAAATTTATTGCGAACTTTATAATTATTATTTTTAAAACTCCTGACGACAAATTAAAATTACACATTTTCTGTACTCAACATTGCAAAAATTATGCATATCGGATAAGTGGTTCAAGATTAAATAGGTTTAAATTTTAATTATTTTAAGTGTTTCATTATTTTTCATATGCAATAAATTCATTACATAAAATCATATTTCACAAAAAAAATTCATTCAAAAATATATATAAATAAAAAAAGTAGGATTTTGTGTCCCGGGCCACTTAATCCTATTAGCATACTTTGTTAAGTTCCAAATACACGTAAAATTCAACTGTGTTCTACTGCCAAACTCTTTTTTATTTTTTTTTAATTAATCTTTGTCTTACATTTTTAAGTACACTTCACATACACTGCAGTATCACTCTGTCAGACGAAAGTATTTTCTTCACCTCCACATTTCTGTCTCTTTCCGTTGTTGAATCTCCCCATCCTTTCGTTATTAACCACAAACGGTTGGAGAAGAAATGACAATAAAATAATTGTAGTTGGAGAAGGATCATTTTCCCGCTTTTATTCAGCCTTATCATACCCAATTGCTCCCTAAAAGTACTGTGTGCCTTTTTAATTTTTCAAGCAGTATAAATTATTAGAACGTACCATCTTTTGATTCCAACACATTTTTTAGACAGATTTCTTAAGACAGATTGCCGAGAATTTATTTATTTATTATTATTGTATTATTTAAAAAAATCCCTTTGTCCACCCAGTTACGTCATTTGTGAGCGTAGCCAATCCAAAGAGACTTGTTCTGTGATACTCCAGGAAGTTCCGAGTTTTACTTTTTCTTTTATTTTTTAGTTGACTTTAGAAACCCACTGATTTTAATGTGAAAAAAAAGAGGTTCTTTTGCTGTGTGAAAAAAAAGACTTCACATTGTTTTTATTTATTTGTTTATTTTTATTTATTATTATTTTTTTTAATAAAAAGAAGGACCATGTTTAAACTTTAGATAATTTTTCTATCATTTCTCGAAATTCTATCTTTTAAATGTACAGTCAAATTCTTTAAATTTCGTTTATGCTATTAAAATTTCAGGTTTTATTTATAATTCAAAAAATAAATACCGTATATACTCGCGTATAAGTCGAGGAATTTCTGACAATTTTTGGCAAGCAAATTTGGGGGGTCGACTTATACGCGAGTCAATTAAAAAATAAAAAATAAAACTTCGAATACTGCAAAATTATGACTTTGTATGTGTATGAATAACAAAATATTACAGAAAATATACAAATAATAATAATTTATCATTAAAAAATTTCTCAATGATTTATTTTTATTTAGTTACTACTTTTTCGCATAGGCAAGTGAAATATTTGGTTTGATTTTGCACAAAATTGGAGTAAAAAGTTAGGGTCGACTTATACGCGGGTTTTTGATTTTTTGCAGAATTTGTATTCGAAAGTTAGGGGGTCGACTTAACGCGAGTCGACCTATACGCGAGTATATACGGTAATAGTGATTTTTATAAATAGGATAAAATTTAATAATTGAATTATCGCTTTTGTTATTCTTATGAAAGACTATTTGCACAATGCAGTCACATTAGCTAATCAAATATAAATTTGAATTTTAGTATAACTCGTACTTTTAGATAAAAAGGGCCGAAACTAGCCTTTTTTACATTCGGGGCAAACATGGATTTGGCACCTCCTCCCCCCCCCCCCCACCCCCCCTTTCCTCTTCCGCAGGGTATATTTAGAAAGGGAATTTTACTAATTTTCTACAACTTTTTTTAAAATTTTCAATATGTATTCATAAAATATGTAATACTGAATTACGTAATCTACAATGGCGGATCCAAGGAGGAAGTCACGGGGGTCATGAACCCCCCCCCCCCCCCCCCCCCGCCCATCTGAAAACCAACTAAAATATTCTAACGATCATTTTTAACATGAAATATACAGTAGAGTCCCGATTATCCGAGTTTCCGCTTTAACCGAGTTATTTTCTTCTGATGGACTGGTGGCTTCCATTATTATGAAACATCCATTATTATGAACATAAATGAAGTGTTAGGTGAAGATGAAAGAGCAGCCGTAAAAAGTTAGAACTCTGATTTTCTGGTCAGAATGAGGAAAAAAAATGGCCATTTTTTTTTCGAAAAAAAAAAATATATATATATATGGCCTTATTTTTTTTTTTTTTATTCTGACCAGAAAATCAGAGTTCTAACTTTTTACGGCTGCTCTTTCATCTTCACCTAACACTTCATTTTTAATAGATTTTTATAATAATGGAAGCCATCAGTCCATCAGAAGAAAATTATCCATTCCAAAGGTATAATCCTTCATTTGGCGCCCCTTAGTTCTGGCGCCCGGGGCAATGCCCCCTCTGCCCCACCCCGTAAGTTTCGGCACTGGTCCTGCTCTCTTTAGAGTTTGTTTATGTTGTTAACTTGTGCGACTAATTTATTATTAAAACACACAAACAAAAAAAACATATGTTAGTAGTTTTGATAAACAATAAGAGAAAGTTTAAATGATAAAATGATTACAATTATTATTTTCACATAAGAATATTTTTTATAATATAATAACAACTGATAGAATGAAAAAAAATTTGAATTTATTATTAGTACTTTTAAAAATGCTTATTTTTTTTTTTTTTTTATAAAACTGCATTATTTAATTTAATGAAATTGTATGCTTTATTTTAGAATATTATTGCGTAAGGATTTGTCAAATATGTAATCTTAGTATAGCAATTATTTTAAGGATGTATTTATTTGACAAACTCAATGCTATTTTCATTATAAAAAAACTAATTATATTAACAAGGTTTATGTAATATAATTCCCTTTTTTTATTTAAAATTAATTTTATTTATTTTTTGTTTAAAATGAACAATTATTCCCAATGAAAAATAGCTAATTTTTCTGAATTTTTTATTACATTTTTGTGCGTAGTAGTTTTAAAATATCATTTCACCTTTCCACTGTAATTTCAATACTCTCTTTTATGAGATGCGGTAATTTTCATGGAAAATCTTTTGGCTTCTACAACCGTTTATTTAATGCTCTGTTAATCCGCATGTATAAAACAATACCTAGCAATTCTAACAATCAATTTGCAATTTTATTTAGAAAAAATATTCTGTTTAAATAAATTTATTTCTGAAAAGAGAATTTTTTAGAAGTTTATGGTCGGTTTATTTGTTTTATTCGATAATTTTTGACATGTTGCAACAATTTAAATATTGAGGCTTTAGAAATATACATTTGAGTTTGACAGAAAATTAACAATTTATACGCAAAGCATTATTTCCGGATTTGAGGATGAAAAAAAAAATCTGTATTAACGAGTACTTCAGAGTGCGACGAACAGAAAAACGTCTCAGAATAGTGAAGAGCAATTACTTACTTCCTGTGCGGTTGCGCGCCGTGGGGTCCGTCGAAAGTTCTGTAATCGGCAGACCTCAAAAAGTTGTTTGATATTAGAGAAGTAAATGCAAACAAAAACATCGCTCTGAGCATTTTTCTTATCTGTACTTTGTATAACAATACAGACAGAGAGCCTTTTATACAAGTAGATTGTTTTCAGTTGCATTTATCCTTAACAGCATTTTGTAATGTCAACTTTTGAAAAATATTGCGTGGACTTGAAAATATCGACTGGTAAAATAACACATAAAATATTTTTCCCAGTGTGTGTTTGTGGCGAGAGGGATGGGGGAAAATTGAATGACTAAAAATGATAATTCGAAGTCAAATTATAGTCTTTCAAAGTAATATATAAAATTATTATAATTTAATTCTAATGTAATAAATGATTTAATAAATTATATTCTTACAAGTTTTTCCTTACAGGCAGTGTTGAATTAAGAGGGTGGCTCGGGAGGGGCACCCCCGGGGCCATTGAATTCCACCCCATAAGGTTTGAAAATTTATGCTTTTAATGATCGAAAAGTGCAATCCCCCCCCCCCCCCGAGCCACAGAAATCCCTCCCGGAGAAAAATGTCTGAATTCAACGCTGCTTACAAAAGTCGTACCGATCCTGAAAATTTTTGATACCAGTATTTTCTTACAGAAAATCTCTCCTTAAATAATCCAAGATTTAGCGCGTATAACCTAGATTTATTATTCTATAAAAACTTACTGATATTTGTCCTGAAAATTTCCCTCAGACATACGGCCCCTGTCCTTATAAATACAATAATATTTATTATATAAATAAGTAAATAAATAAATAAATAAATAAACATCAAGAAAAACTAAATGACACACATTAAAACTGATGGCAATATTTGCAGAAGATTTGTTTTTGAGAGACATTCATTTTTACATCTGCTGAAGGAGTTTTGTGTTCCTCATCATAGCTGCCAACTCTTCCTCTTTTTAGTACCACAAAAATTTAATAGAAATTTTTGCCTTATTTAATCGGTAAATTACAGCGATTTAAAAAGGTAAAATTTAGTATAAAACTTTTGTGGTATAGAAAAGCTTAAGATGTTGGCAGCTATGCTGTAAGTCTGATTGATGTACTTACTATTTTTCAAACAAAATTATTTTGAGAAATTAAAAAATATATTTCAGCAATTTCAAAAATAAATAAATAACGAAAAATTATATTTTAATGAAAGTTATATTTTAATGTAATCTTAAAAGAAAAAATACTTTTGGAGGAAACAATAATAATATCAGCCCTTTCAGGGGCAAGTAATTGTGTTTCTGAAATGCTGAATTCGTACAGGAATTTTCGAAATTTTTTATTTCAAAATAAAGAAAAGCGATTTTACAACCCTACCCTCTCAAAAAAATAAACTCAAAAAGTAAAATTTAATAAAACAATTCTGGTTCAAATCTTGATTTAAATGAAGTTGGATATAATGTATCACACTACCCCTCAAAGAGTTAAAAAACTATCCTTAATCAGTTTTAATCACCTACTAAAGTCCGAGTGAAGGACATCCGACACTTCAAGTAATTTTTAAGTATCAAAATTTTTTTCGTGAAAATTTCCAAATTCACTTTTTAAATTAATAATTAATATTTTGTATATATATATATTGCCAGAGATAATACATGTGATTAAAAAAAATAATTGTAAGACTTAACGACATTTATATAAAATAGTGCATTCATGGAATCCCAGAATTGCATTTCTGTTTATGTACGAATAGTGTGGTGTCCTGTGGCTATAAACAAATATTATTCGTATGAATGGAACCATGTTACATTACGTGATGCATAAACATACATAATAATAAAAAAGGAAAGTACCCAGTTTAAAATAAGTCAGAAAAGTTATATTTTAATATACTTATTATTTTTTTTAAGTAAATACTTTTGCAGTAAACTGTAATAATATTTAAAAGACTTAACAATCAGTAATAATAATCATCTTCATCTTAATTCATTCATATTATCTTTAATATTTATGATTCTAAAATGCAATGCAATTAATAAGTATTCTAATTTTTTAGTAAGTTAAAAATAATAAATTATTATCTTTAATTATCCTAATATGCATTATTCTTTTATTATTATGCGTTGAAAGAATTATAATGACTACAATGATTGTTTTCCACACAAAGTATAACGTAATATAGTGTCCTGAGGTTACAAACAAATGTTTTTGGAATTAATGCAACCATGTTAAAGTTATGCATAAACACACATAATAAAAATCATTATTCTCGAGACAAAAGACGTTTCTTTTTCCTAAAATGTGATAAATTCTAATAAATAAATTTTGTCTTATTTAAAAAATAATTATTATCTGTATATATATGTATCAGGTGTCGAACCAGGTAAATTTTGGTGTCTATTTACAGACACTTTACACATACTAAAAAAGAAAATAATAGTAATAATAATAATAATAATAATAATAAAATAGCCCTTCAGGAAATTACTTTTAATAAAATAGGTTCCCTCACAAAATTTCTCTTAATAAAATACGTCGATTCACAAAATTCAATTCTATAAAACCACACTCTTTATTAATTATTTTAATTTTCTTAGGTTTCGCAAACAAAACAAGTTGTTCAAATTTGACATTTGGATGACTTGATTTCATCTTTCATTACAAATTTTCTGTTTTGCAAAAATATATTACATTTCACAAAAATAATTTTTATTTTTCACAATATGGGTGAAGAAAAGAAAAAAAGTGCATCGACTTATATATACATTTATATTGTTTAAAAATAATTTAAGAAACATTAAATCGTAAGGTATAATTTCCCATTTCTTGAAAAAATATCTTTATATATATATATATATATATATATATATAATAAAGATGAAATCACAAATACATGATTGATATATATATACACAAATATATATAAACGTGTATTTTCGTTAAATGGCTGTAACAATTTTTAGTTAAAAAAAAGGGTCTTTTAATGGCGAAATCACCTTACACGTTTAGAGAATTTCATAAAATAAAACTTTTTTCATTAATAAATTGGTATCGTTCTATACATAAAAAAAAAGAAAATACATGTATTAACCACATTAATCCATACAGACTTTTTAATCTAATAAATACATGCAGATTTTTTTTAGTCTAATAACTGCATACAGATTTTTTAATCTAATAAATACATACATTATATTAATTTTAGAAAGCTCAACTAATTAAACAATCAGTGTATATTTAATAGTTTGTGATCCTTTACAATATTCAGCTAAAGAAATTTTTCTACTGAAAAAAATCCCTGCGAAACTATTGCTTTTAGGGAAAGTCAGCATGAAAGAAGGACTGATTCTTATCGAAATGGAACTGAGGAACCACCTGACAACCAAACAATTGGCAAATTGATTGAAAGAACTACCACCCTTCTGCCAAGACGGGGTAGGAACGAGTTCTCATTTTCGGCCGACGGCTTGGTCGTCTGCTTGTCCAGCCGTTTCGGCCGTTCTATACTTGGGGCAGACCTTAGTTGTCAATGGAGATTATACTAGAGAGGAGTGTAAGTCCGCGACAATAAATAGTTCTGTACAGAATTTGAAAGAAATGGCATATTAAATCTCTTTTTTTCCACATTCTTATGGGAAAAATGATTGACTCATCAATCAAAATCGATTGAGCTTAACATATATTCATTTTTATGATAAATATCTAATAATAATCAAGGAAATGTATTTATTCGCAAGGAAGGATTCTGGCGAGAATTTGGCGCGGTGCAAGCAAATGGCTAGTAACCTTAGACCCCCAAAAGAGATCTGCGGGGTGATGGTCAATAGATAAAGCCTCCCTTATTATCAGAGATAGTTGATTTTTGATGTCCAATCAAAAGTTTCTTTTTTTAAACTATTAAATATAGAGAAAAATTTTCGGTGGATTCGAATTTTTCGGAAAATTTCACCCCAAGTACATACCCAATATATGGCTGAGGCATTTAAAATATCAAAGAAAAATTTCTTTTTCAAATTAAAACGAATAAAAGAAGCTCTTTATTTTAAGACTGTTCTCATAAAACTATTTTTCCCCGCCCAAGAACCGGAAACTTTCTATTTTAGGGCTTGTTCTTAAACGTAAAAACAGGATACTTGCAGGTATGATATTTGAAGGGATTTAAAATCGAACAGTTTTTCTTTGTTTCCGGTAAATTAATTACAAGCAATTGTTATCTAAGAATGTATTTTTATTTCTTTAATTTACTGGACAATCGCGGTGGATAGAAAATTTTGGTGGATTAGACAATTTCAACTCAAGTAAATATGAAGCACATGGAAAGAATATGTAAAATAACAAGAATTTTCTTTTTTGTGTAAGTTAAAACTAATCTTTTTTCTTTCTTTCCTTTTTTTTTTTTTACATGCGGCTTTATTTAAGTACATTCACGATATAATTTCTATCTTTCCGCAAACAGAAGTTTAAACTATTCTTATTTTACTTAGAAAGAATTGATCAGCAGTTAAATTAATTTGTCTTTTAAACAAAAGTATAAATTCAATATTTTAACAGTATTTTAGACACAAAAAACAAGAAAAAATTCACCAGTTATTCATAATGCATGCTACAGTTTTATGCATAAATGTAAGTTAATTTGATTTGAAAAGTAAAATTATAATTTAACTTGACATAAATCAATCAGGCCCGTGCGAAATGGGGGGAGCGAAGGGGGGCAGTCGTCCCAGGCGCGGAGATTGAGGGGCGCGACTACCAACACAAACATCTTATTTTGATTGTTACAAGAAATTATAGATATACATATCGAGAATGTTTTTTCAAAATGAAAGCACATACATTTTTTTTTTTTCGTTTCAAAGTTTCACCGTTCCTCAACCCATACCCGAATACAAATTTCTGATTAAGGACTTCTTCCCTTTAAAAACTTGTTCCGACATTTTTAATTTAGCTTTATTTATTTATTTTTTGCATTGGATAGCCGTGGTTTATCTCTACATCTCTCCTTTTTTTACTTTTTCGATTTTGGTTGCAGATATTTTTTTAGAATGATACTTTCATTTTCGGAACCGGTTTCGAAAGTGAAAGTAACTTAATAAAAAATATCTGCAACCAAAATTGAAAAAGTAAAAAAAAAAAAAAAAAAAAAGAGCGTTATAGATATCGACCTCAGCTATCCAATGCAAAAAAATATTTAAAAATTCCGAGGTGCAAACGAGATATTAGAAAATAAACTCCCCATAGGGTTAGCATTAGTTCGCGAGTGTCTTCGCCTGTAGGGACAGGAGCCTTACACGTGAGTTAATGTTAAACCAATGGGAAGGTTCTTTTCTAATATCTCGTTTGCATTTACACATTTTTAATTTTTTTTTTTTTTTTTTTTTTTTTTTTTTTTGTTGGATGGCTGAGGTCCATGGTCTACATTTGCCCGCTGCAGAATGTAAGTATGAAATAAGCTAAATTAAAAAAAAAAATTGACAGAATTCTCCATTTGAGACAATTTTTAAACATACTCAGAAGCAATAAAATAATACAACAATTAAGAAAGATTAAATATTCAAAAATAGATTTCTGCCAACATTTAACAAAATTGACAATTCAAAAAAAAAAAAAAAATAAAAAAAAAAAAATCCCACCACAGGGTTTCTGATCCCTTTTGGATAAATTAAAAACACGTGAATGTAAAAATAAATAAATAAATAAATAAAAATAAAGAAAAATAATTCAAAATTCTTTGCCACGGTAGGGGTTGAGGAAGGCAAGGCAGTTTTTTATCTTTCATTTTTAACAATCAGAAATGCAGAGAGTTTCGTTTAAAATTAATTTTCAAAATCCAGAGAGAGGCGGTGGCCCTTCCTGGCCCCTCCCCAGCCGGCGTCCCTAAAGAGGATTTTTCGTTTTTTTTTAATATATATATAATTTTATTCTAAATGTATTTTGGCTGTCTATCATCAACCGGAATTCTTTCAGGAATATAAAAAAAATCTACGTGGAACGAAAAAAAACAAATTAATTGGTAAATTCAACTCGCGCAAATTTATTCCTCCAAACAACGATAAACAGCCTGGCGATCCAAGAATATACTTCAGCAGTAAACAAATGATATAAATTAAATCCGAAAAAGGATTTTCTGCGCGCCAAACTCATCGCTATATCTCCCAGTATGGAAATCCTACAACGCCAGAGTCGGTAAAAAGGCTCGCTCAGTATAATCACCATTGACAACTAAGGTTTGCCCGAAGATTAGTCTCCAGAAGGTTAAACGTTTTTTTATATAGTAAACAAAAAGTTAACTACAGTATAGTTTCATTATTAAATTGCACTAGTTTAAAACTGAGAAATGTGTTTCCGAAACTTTTAAGAAAGATTTCTTTGAGTGTTTTACCGAAAATTTCGGGCCCCACCAGCGGTCGAGAGGTTGTGTTATCGAAGCTGGTAGACGGAAGGTATTCGACCCCAATCGCACCCGTCGGCCTAATCGTTCGGAGTTTTCGTGGTTTTCTTCGAACCTTCGATTTCCATGCTTTAATACGGGTTGGTTTCCCTTAGAAAGACCCCACGAAGGGCACTCTCCCTTCGGGTCCATATCCCTCGAGTAGATAATCGGCCGTCAAAAATTAACTCAACCCGAAAATTTCAGCTAATTTACAAATTCGTAGCAAATTCTGTTGCGTTTGAAATCAGCATACACAGATGATATATTTCTGCTTAGTGTATATGTTGTTTTGCTTTTATTTTATTTTATTTTTTCCCTTCTGAAAGGATATCGAATAATTTTTTAATTTATCATAAACATTTTGATTAAATAATAAGCATATTTTGTTGAAATTCAAATCAGCAGTGCTAAGGGGCTACTTCATTCATGAGAATAGACCCGCTCGCTAAAGCTAATCCCATGGAGGAAATTTATAAAGATATCTCGGTTGCATTTCAATATATATATATATATTTTTTTTTTTTTTTTTTTTTTGCATTGGATAGCTGAGACCGATCTGTACAAAGGCCGTTTTTTTACTTTTTCAATTTTGAATGCAGAATTTTTTTATGGATTATTACTTCAGAAAGAGATTTCGAAAATGAAAGTGTCCTCGCTGAAAATATTATTAACGATATGAAATAATAAGTGAAAAATTTACATACAAATAGAAATTCATTAAAATATATAAATATCACAGTCTTTGGCGCTTCTTTAAAAATGAAGATTATAAACATGAAAAAAGTATAATATGTATTTTTGCTCCGAACTCCTTCATTTCTGCTCTGGAAGCTGGTAGACGGGAGGTGCTAGTATCGATCCCAATCGCGCACGTCGGCCTAATCGTTAGGTGTTTACGTGGTTTTCTTCCCACCTTGTTTTTCCAAGCGTAAATACGAGTTACGTTCCTTTAGAAAGACCCTCCACGGAGGACACTCCCCCCTTAGGGTCTATATCCCTCGTGCTGATGGCCGTCATAAACACAGCCAATCAACCAACCTCCATAGGAAACAATTTTAAACCATATCGACGTAAAAAACTATGATTTTTTTTTTGCAAAGTTTTATAATTTTTATTGTGAGTAATCGCCCATTTTTGGTGCCCTCTCTACTGCAAAAAATATGTTTTGTAGAACTTCAATTAGGCCGGGTAGAATATTTTTTTTCTATGAATTGGTTCGGTACCAGGCCGGATATTTCGACACGTGCAGAACTCTGTCGCATACCTGCCAAACTTTTTCCAGAAGATGGAATTCGAAGCCTATCTCCACTTCCTGTTTATCTGTTAATTACTTTTTTCCCGACGGCGCAGTGCTACTTATCTAATCCTTCTCCCACCCCCAAATATTTGCCTGTGTAGGGGGGGGGGGGGGGGAGGGTGTATAGCTTTATATTGTGCGATGACCCTTTTTTTTTTGTCAATTACTAGTTTAGGAAATATCATTGGTTTTTAAGATGTCAATCTTTGGAATTGGGATACGCCTCGCGGTGGCAACGTTTTTAAGCCTGTTAGGTGATATCAGTGTTTCAAATGACTGAAGTAGGCCCTTAAGTACATTTTCCATTGCAGTCAATGGAAGATAGAGTTGGCCGAAGAGTCGACTCAAAATCTCTACTCCTTCCAAGTGAGTCGAACTGTCGACTCCTCACTAGTGAATTGTCTGGACTCAAAAGAGTCGATCTTTAATTTCCTCGCAGTTTGGGTTTCGGAGTCGAAGAGTCGAAATTGACTCACTCAAAGAGTGGTTGGACGAGTTTAACACAGTGTCGTTGGAGAGTCGAGAGTGGATTTTCGATTCTTCTATACTTCGACTTTTCGAAAACCACTCTTTCCACTCAGTATTGGATTTCAACGGCGATCTTGGTTTGATTATGTATTGGCGATTTTGGGAAAGGAGAGGGAGGGACAGAGGCAAGGGGGCGGGCAGCAAGATATTTCGTTAAAGATTATTTGAAGTTACGATATATTTAGGGGAAATATGAAAAAAAAAAAAAAACAGATGTTACCTTTGTATTTTCTGGCAAAAAAAGAAGTCGGACTAGTAAGGGGAATATTTTCAGCTGTTTTCATATCATGCAATATTAAAAAAAAACTTAGAAGAAAGAGAAACAAAATTCTACTTTAGCAGGCTGTTTAAATGTACTAAGTTACTGAATTTATTTTATAATAGATGTATTTTAGATAAAAGTGAATATCCTTTATTTATTTGTGTATATAATGTTATTTTAATTCTGTTTTATAAATAAAAATGTTCGCAGGCAATATTAAATGGATATAATTTACATATATATATTTTTTTCAATTTAGCCAATCGATTTTTTTAACGTTCCTTATTTAAACCCAGATATGGAAGATATTTTCGGAATCCTATCGCTTCCACGCTCCCCACCCCCTTTTATTTTTCGTACACAGTTAGGCTGTGTGTGTCTCTCTATGGCTATATCTCAGTATATAATAACAGTTTAAAAAATAAAATTTTTAAAGGGAGTAAATCAAAAAACTATAAACTAGAGAAAAAATAACTTTTTAAAAGTTACTCCACCCCCTCTGGGTGGGCGGGGAACAGATTATTGAATTATTCTTTGTTAGGAAACGCGTAAAATTGACAGGTGTTCTTACTCAGGAACTAAGAAATCGAATGGCATTTTCCTTTTTTTGCTGAAATATCCTTCAAAAAATGCTGTCAAAGTTGAAGTTTTTAGGCGATGTTCGGTACACGATAGCATGGGGAAAAGATAAAAACTTGTTACGTGACAAAAATCGCATTTTTCTTGATAAGCAATTTATTTATGTAACAAAATGGAAAACGCTATTTGATTTCAAATCGCCACAATAGTCAGGCCTGTCAATTTTATAACTTTGTAGTTAAAAATACCGCCGCTGAGCCCCGCAAATTAAAGTTTGAGTGTGACGGAAAAATGCGATTTTCTCTAAAACTATGTGACCGAGGATAATCGCTATAATTTTCCAGCAAAGTTTGAATAAACTACTATTGCCCCTAGTTTTTTTTCATCATTTTAGTGTTAGTAGATTTGGAAATAGGTTGGAGAGGGGGAGGGGGGCACATTTTTGTATCAGATTTTCGACAGTATCTGAAATTAGAACAAATATGTTTTTGATTTCGGTATTACGAGGTCTTAACAACAATACCCCAACGATACACATACACACACGCATAAAAGAAAAAAAATCAAGTAACTAAATTAGTTCCCCCTTTTTTCAAAAAATATATGTGAATAGGTTTTAATCTATAAATTTGTTAACACGATCGACTTATAATAGCTCAGTTTTCGATTTTTAAGTAAGGAATCCTAAAAAAATCAATGAAGAAGAGATCTAAGAATTTAAAATGTTGTGATTGGGGAGGATTTCGGATATTTTGGAGGATTCTTCTCCTTGTTAGCAAATAAATTTTACTTACCTCACGCTCCCCGTGCGCGCACACACACACGGAAAAAAAAAAAAAAAAAAATCCGTTTCCCGTTTTGTTTCCAGCACAGAAAATTTAAACCTTTAAAACTTGATATTTTTAGACATGGTACAGGATTAAACAAGAATATTTGTAAATTTTACAGTTTGGCTTAGAGGTGTGCGCCGGCCTAACCCATGGGCAGGGCTAGGGCCAATTTTTCCCAACGATGGGGGTCGGACCGGGCCTTACATTTTTTTAAGGCTATGGGCCGGGCGCTTTTTCAGGAAGGCTCACGTTTTCAGCACCAGCCTTGGCGAGTTGGCGAAAGCGAGAACGTTCAGCCAACGCCTCTCTCTAACGCCAATCGTCGTCTTGTGTTTTGTTTTGAACCGAAATGGCGGAAGACAAACTAGCATATTTTAGAACAGTCCTAAATTAAAGAAATATTTTCGATTATGTGTTCTAGATGAAAGGAAATCTTCTTCGAAAGAAATTGTATTACGAACTCTTATACTCTGTTTTATCAAAGGCCTTTATTGTTTTTGATGATAGACTAAAATTTTGGTTATTTGATCCCCTCAAAAATCTACATTTTCATTCAATTGAGTGTTATTAATTTCATACCTGTTAAACAAAAATTCATTACCTTCATAAATCTAGATATTTGATTACATATAAAGATGGATTTATGGGGATGATGAATTAATGCAGTTTCAGTGCATTTTGATGTATATAAACACAGATTTTAAAAAATACCTGTTGCGATGAACTTATATAATTAATTTAATACCAAATCATTCTGCAGAAACAGTCCCGAAAGTCGAATAAAAATAGGTCAAACCAGGGAAAAAAAAAAAGAACCTATCACACCCCCAATCAGGATGTTTAGAAATTGCCTTTTTAATGTAAGATGAAATTCAAAAGGGGAGGTGGGGGAGAAGGAATATTGAATGACTATCTTTTGTTACTTCAAAGTAAAAAATAAAGTCACTAGAGAAATTTTTTAACTGTGTGTGATAGTGAGGGGCTGTAGATTTAAATAGTTAAATTTATCAATTAACAAATAGAAAAAACAAACAAAAAAATTAAAGACTTTTTTTGGGGGGGGGGGGGGGATGAAACAAAAACCAGCTTTTTTTCGGGGGGGGGGGAGGCAGAATTTGAATAATTGGTCCTTTACTGATAGTTACTTAAAAATGTAATAAATAGGACAAAAAAATTAAAAAAATTCAAAGAAAAAAAATTGAAAACGTGTGCACAAAAGGTTAATCCTGATTTTTTCCCCCTTATCTTTCATTCTATTTCTTTCCTTTTCTTTTCTTTATGGTACATTATTTATTTGTTATTTAAAAATCAACAGATAGAGCAAAACAGTAAACTTTATGCACTGTTATGGATAAGCGAAGGAATAGCTAACATTTCAGACACAATTTTAACTAATCTTTTCTGCAAGGCAACAATGAATTTTAAATGGTCCAAAAAATAGTGTGCTGGAGGAGAGGGTGAGGGGGGGGGGGGGGGGAAGAAGAGAAAATTCGAAATGGGAGGTTGCCTCAGACGATTGATCATTATTTTATTGCCACTTCAAACTTAAATAGTGCAATATGTGCGCAGAATGACGAAAAATGGAGTGTGTTTGTGAAAGTTGTTGAGGAGGAATTTCATTCGAGAGAAGAACTTAGATGATTTATTCAAATATGACGAATTACTATTTTAAAATAACAAATAAAACGACTTGGATGAAATAATATTTAAAAACATGCCAAAAATTTTTAAATAAAAAACTGAAGAATTTTAAAGATTTTTAATTTTGTGCACTAGGGGCAGACCAATGTTTTTTTTAAAAATAAAAACTCAAATAATGATAAAGAGTTGACAGTATTAAAATGTAATAGTAATTGATTTAATTGCATGCATCAAGTTGCAATTATTTTAGTTGATTGATTTAATTGCAGGGTACAGCTAAATAATTTATGATTTATCGTTCAATCTAATTATAATCGAACTGATTTTAGTTTCAACTTCCTATTAACTTCTAATCGCAATTAAATTTAGAACAATTAATTTTTAATGAATTATTTCTGTGAAAATATGTTTTATTAATGCAATCAACACGTTGCACAATTATGCCGCTTAATAATAATTAAAAAAACAAACAAAAAAAACTAAATTAATTCAGTAGTAATGTTAATAAAACTAAGTTCAATTGTGTCATAAAAACATGATCAATAGAATTATATTTATTACAAGAAAATCTTTACGTCTGTTTTTATTTTTCCTAAACAATAAAATACGTTCTCAATTTCTTCGAACAAAGCGAATTAATGAAATAAATGAATCTTTTTGAACTGAAAAAAATAACTTATGTTTTGAATTATATATATTGTGAAATTAAAAGCATTTTAATCCGAAAATGATCTTTGTTTTATGCAAGGTTTTAATTGTACACCACGGTGAAATAACATTGCGTCATACTTTATACCCTGCTTTTTACATTTGCGAAAGAACAAATGAAGAAAAACACTATATCTTTGCTCCCAGCAAAAGAATGGGGCTGCTGTTCGCTACGCGTATGACGTCACGAACAAGAAAGGGTGCGTAGTGTTGAATTCATCCCCGCGCCAACCGTTATTCTGGCGATAAGGTGCTGAAAACGTGAGCCTTCTTGAAAAAGCGGGCCGGGCCTAGTCATTGCTCTTTGCAGACTGGGCTAGGGCCTTTCTTTTTCTAAAAGATTGCGTCGAGATTAACTTAATTTTTCAGTTCCGATCCGGGACTGAGTTCATTCTTCCAAGATTTGCAAGTGTCGACATTTTAAGTACCGGCCTCGACTAACCCCGTACGAAAATTATTGTCTCGGCTTGGCCTGATCCGTGAAAAATCAGTAAAATTTGTCACGGCACAAAACTTTTTGCAAAAACTGTATATTTTTTTAAATTGCCATTATTGTACAATTAAAATTTAAAATTTACTCTTTTTAAAGAATAGCAATTTCTAGGCAATAAAATTAAAATACAATAAAATTTGTGAAAAAGAATCCGTATATGACGAAAACATGTCTTAAACTTAAAAATGTGTTGATACATGAAAAATGAATATAATAAAATGTGAGGAAAAGAATATAATACATTTAAAACTGCTGTCTATAACGCATATTTTTTATTTCCTGAGCAATTTCGTCTTAGGCGATGTTACTGTATAGTAGTTATCAGATTCTTAAGCCTTCAATACATAGAATATGGATGAACGATATTAATGTTAACTGAATCATTTACATACAGATAGAGATTCATTAAAAAATTAAATATCGCAGCACACGATGTTTCTTTAAAAATGAAGATTATAAAAATGAAAAGAAAAAAAGGATAAAATAAGTATTTTTAGTCCGAACTCCTCGTACAAAACAATTTTTAATCCTATCGACGTAAAAATCCATGTTTTCAAGTTTTTAGTACCTAGATTTTAACATTTTTGGGGGACCGGTCGGGCCAAGTCGGGATTGTCCCGAACCTTTAAGTTTTCTACCGGGCCGGATCGGTAATTGTTTATTTGTATGGGATGAACTTTTAGATTTTATACCGGGGCGGGTAGTTGATTATTTTTCTATGGACCGGGCCAAGCTTTCTTCTATGAGAAAGCCGAACTTTTTTTCCGTGGACGGGACTGGACAGGGCCTAGAAATTTCGGCCCATAGAGATATCTACTTTGGCTGTTTTCAGTTATCATCCAACAAAGTTCAATATAAAAGACTTCTTCTATATAAAATCAAAACCAAAATAATTCAAGCTTACGTTCAAATATTTCTCCTGCGCGATAAATTTGATACGAAAAGTAGAATTGCATCATCTTTACAGCCAACCAATCTTACTTCCGCAAGTGGGCCGAGAATCCACTCAGTATGTCGACTCATTAAAATGAGTGGAAATGCCCATCCGTAATGAGAGATGAGGCTCTGTATATGTTTAATCTGTGTGTAGTGTATATCCCTTAAAAGATCAGGAAAATAAAAAATGTTGAACCACATCCGTGATTTGAATCGATTGACCCATTTACTGTCATAACATCGGCCGCTTGAACACTTCAGCAGCCGATACATAAGAGAAAATTTTAAATGTATCATTGCAACCAAGGTTATTCTACAATAAGGTTGTTCCATTTGAAGGATAGCCAATCAGAGTAGAGCAGGACTGAAACGTCACGTGGCGGACAAGATCGGAGCTCGATCAGCCGTGAGACAGTAAATAGATGCGTAAAAAGACCGAAATACGAAGTAAATAATTTTTAAAAAGTAGATTTTCGAAAGTAAATTGAACAAAATTACTTTCCTTAAAATAATTTGGACAAATACTGATTGGAGTTAATCAAATATAAAATACATAATGGTTAAATAATATCGCGATACGTTTGTTAACATTCAAATACTTAAATAAATTCGCGAAAAAAATTACCTTTTTAATGTGCAAAATTACAAATGAAAACTTTTAAACTATTGTAAAATAAAATGAACGAATGAATTATATGAATATGATTACACAGGAGTAGTAATGAAAAGACTAGCATTATCAAACAGAATAAATTAAACAAAACTCGCACTTCAAAACTTTTAACAATAATGCATTGTCCAATTACTAGATATAAGTTTTCAAAAATTTTCGAATGTCATTATGCTTATACAGGATGAAAATAATACAAAAATATTACTCTATAATTAAACTAATTCTATTATGAAAAAAATATGTACTATACAACATATTATTTACATTATATTATTAAAATAACAATATCGTTATTTCATACAGTGTTGAATTCAGACACTTTTCTCCGGGAGGGATTTCTGTGGCTCCGGTGTGTGTGTGTGTGTGTGTGTGTGTGGGGGGGGGGGTAGCACTTTTTGACCATTGAAAACCCAAAATCTCAAATCTTCCGGAGGGGACATCGCATTGCTCCGGGGGAGGGATGTCCTCCCCCCGGGCCACCCCCTCAAATCAACACTGGTTTCATGTATACAAAATTTCAGCAAAAACTGAAAAACTTAAAACAACTTCAGTATTAAAATTTCCATGTTATCTTATAAAACACATCAAATATAACATTTCTTCATACAAATAGGAAACAATAGAAAGAAAATTTATGGAAGTACAGTAGAGAGCCGATTATTGGAACCCCAATTAACCAAACTTCCAATTATCCGAACAGCCAATTTCTATAAAAAAATGTTTTTAAACCGAACTTTCAATTATCCAAACAGCCTATTTCTCTCATTTTTTTTTTTTTTTTTTTTTTTTTTTTTTTTTTTTTTTTTTTTTTTAGATTTGTAAAAGGAACTCTGTTCAACTTTTAGCCAAATACAATGAATTTTCTCCTCTGCGAGTTTTGAACTTTGAACTTTTTTTTCCCCATTTCATGGCGATTTGTCTGCATTTGTGAAAGAAATCCGGCTTTAACAGTTTAGTCCAATATAGTAAATGCCTCTTCTTTTTCTTTCATTAAAGTTTATTAGGAATTTCTCGCGATTCTCTTATGCAATTTTTAGAGATTTTCCCGTTCTGCAGAAATTTTTTGACATTCGTAAAAGGAATTCGGTTTTAAAATTGCAGTAAATTTTGTCCTCTGCGATTTTAGTGTTTTTCTTTGCGATTTTCCAGAATAATAATCGCCAGGATGTTGATGCTCGGATTTGAGACTATGTACTGTATTGTTAAATCTGTATACTTGTTCTGTGAGAGTTATTAGAACACGTTGATATAGCGCATTCATTAGATTTTATTCAAAAAGTCTGTTTAAATAATAGAATAAATAAATTCATTCACAGAAATAAAATTCCAACGCAGAAGAGCATACAGAATAATACTGAAACGAGCGAAGCGAGGCGAAGTTGTCCGCCACGTGACGTAATGCGCGAGCAGTTAAGAAATCTTTAGAGTTGGCGCATCGCACGAATGGTACCCCCCTGATTGCAATTACTTTGTAGCATTATTATAACATATACTTTTTACAAGATAATATTTGCGGTGTGAGTTTTAAAATTATATGACAGTTATCCCATTTTATTACTTAACATCTTAACCTTTTCAGGGCAAAGAACTTTTATTCGTAAAATGCTGAAATGATTGAATCAGACCAGAATTTAACCCTAGATCTACCGGGAATTTTATTCAAGTTTTAATAAAACGTTCTACACCAGAATTTTTATTTAAAACTATTTAACTTATTTATTTACCTTATTTTTGTCTGGTTTATATACTTAGTTTATTTTAAAGAAATTTCTGGTTTGAATGAATATTTTGTGTGTACCTGTCGGGTCCAATGGACCCGTCTGGTAGACGGAGGGTTAAAACAAATTTATTTCAAAATAGGTAAAAGCTTCTTATTATCGTAATGCTAAATGTGTAATTTATTAAAAATCACCCTCTGGTGGCGAAATTTTGAACTTTTCTTATTTTTTTCTTATTTTTTAGCTTAAAAAATGTCCATCAATTTTTTCTGTATTTTACAAAATTTCACAACTTTATAAACAATAGTTTTGTCTGTAGACAACTTTAAAGCAGAGTCGTTTAGTTATGGACACCCTGTATGTGATCTAGGGTAATCGCTATATTTCTCCTGCAAGGTTTAAATTAACGTCTACTACCTCTAATTTTTCATAATTTTATATTCAGCAGATTCGGAAATTGAGGGGGGGGGGGGGCATATTTTTGCACTACATTTTTTACGGTATCTATCTATTCTAAAAAAAAAAGTAACCAAGGCCGTCACCGCCACCGCCGACGTTTCGAATTTTTTGTGACCGAAGGTCTTTCTCGTTAATATTAAGAAAAAATATTGTATACAAAATATGAAAATCGCTGATGCAGGCAGTTTCAAATCGAAGAATTATTTTAAGATATATTTAATGGTCAAGTTGGACAAAATGGTTCCATTAAAAAAGATTTATAGGAGGAAAAACTATACATAGGAATTTAATCCTTTTTAGATAATTTTATACATTAGAAGTTCCCGGTGGGCAGACTGCATTTATTTATTTTTATTTTACTCATTTTTTGAGGTTTTATTTCTATTTTAAATTTAAGTTTTCAGCATTTCGAGAGATATTTTTTACAACTTTTAGAAAAGGGTATTATTTTTAAATTGTTACCAAATTTAAAAACAGCGCAAAGAATAATATTTCCTTCAAATTAAACGTTTATTTACACGTGACTACTATAAACAGGAAAAAACTTTCAAATGAGAATTAACCCTTTCAAGGGCGGTGGCTAGAGGGTCTAGCCACCTAATTTTAATTCCAAACCTGACTACTGGCACCAAGAATATTTTAATAAAATGTTGCTTTTGTAGTTAAAGTGCAAAATAGCGTTTTGTTATTTAGTAAGAAATTCGTTTGAATATTCTGGTGTCAGTCAATTATTTCATCACTTAACGAAAAGAATTCCTCTGCCCCTGAAAGGGTTAAGTGATTACGTGTTAAAAGCAGGAAAATATTGATAATTACGTCATGAAAACTACATTTACACGTGAATTTTAAAAGAGAAAGCGAAAGAAAATTGCAAAATAATAAATTCATTAATACTCTTTAAATGCCATAAATGGAGGAAATTACGTCATATTTAAAATGACCAATCCATAATATTTCCAAACAGTTTAAATTTAAAAATCTACTTGCACGAGACATTTATTGCATATTTTGATATAATCTTTTAGAACTAATCTATATATATATGTTACAGTTAAAGTGTAAAATTCCGTTATTTTATAAAATACCAAGTTATTTCATGAAATAACTAGCCAAGTCCGTTAACCCTAGAACTACCGAAAATTTTACTCAAGTTTTATAAAAACATTCTACACCAGAATTTTTACTTAAAACTATTTAATTTGTTTATTAACTTATTATTGTCTGATTTATAAATTTAGTTTGTTTTGAAGAAATTTCTGGTTTGAATAAATATTTTGAATGTACATGTCGGGTCCATTGGACCCTTCTGGTAGACAGAGGGTTAAAGTGTATAAAATTATTGGATTCTATGGTTTAACTAGTTATATTATAGAATAACGATTGCCTAACCGTTAAAGTTTAAAATAATCATTTTTACATTAAAATAAATCCGTTGTTTTGTAAATTAACGGATGATAAATAGTTAGTCACTCGAAAATTACATCCAAATTATTAATAGATGAATTGATAAGTAATATATAAAAACAGAATATATAATATTATATTATTTTTATATTAGTAAAACAGTAATACAACAACAGAATGCAGTGTGGCAATTATATTTAATTTTTAAAGCTATATTTAATTTTTTATAAATTTTAATTACATAATTATTAGGTATTTTGCCCAATTGGCAAAAACATTTACACTTTTTAAAACATATTACAAAGATTATATCCGAAACGAAAGATATAAATAATGCTTAGAATAGAAACAATAATAATAATAATAATAATTTTAAATATTATTAAAAACTGACATGCTGGCAGGAATAATTGTTATTTAATAGCAACACTTCATAAACTTTAAAAAAATTAATAATACAAGAGCATTTTAATTTAAAATTTATGGAATACCGTCATTTTATTTTCCATTATTAATCAGAACAAGGATCGCTGTGACGACACTTAGAATTGCATTGCAGATTTTTTTTATACAGGCACACTTTTTATTAGCACACAGTGCTTACTTCTGCAATCGAATTTAATTTTTTTTTTTTTTTTTTTTTCACGAGCAAGTATACAGTCATTCAGGGTAACTTTGATCCACATTTTCACTATTTTCATATGCCACACTCTTATTTTAAGACTATTATTGCAACTTGGGGCATAAAAGGGAAGAAATGATCCTAAATTATTGTATGACTATAAAAAATTAAGGAATAATAATGATAAAAGCTATAAGAAATGAATTTTTATCCTGTTTCAAAGTTACCCAGCCATTTAGAGTAACTTTGCACCATTTGATAAATATTATCTAAAATAATTCATTATAAAAAAAAGTAGTATAGTTAGGACAACTTTGAACCCCAAAAACTTTTTTCAGATATATAAAGACTCCGAATTTACACTTCCCAACATCACAAGATTTGTATAATTTATGATATTACAACAAATATCAGGCATAAGAAAAGTGGAAGAAGAGAACCACGAACATTTAGAAAAGAAAAAAAAAAAAAAACGTTTATTGTTCATATAAAACATAAAAATGCAGTGGGAAACAATTTTCAATGTTTTATCTCAATAATATATCCATAGTTACAGTAAAACATACTAGTACTAGTATTATTCAAACAAGAATAAAAAATGCCGAATGTATGAAATGTCAAATTTGAGTAGCTCCGCCCCGAAAAACGCCTTTAAATGAATTGTATGTATTTTACACATATTTGTGAAAATATTTACATGTAATATCTAATGTTCATTTTCGGCATTTGTATAAAATATACGTGCAAATATGGGAAATTTTTGACAGTAGCACCTATAATTAGTAAATTATAAACATCAGTATAACTTTGAGCTGGCTCAAAGTTACCCTGAAAATGTGGTAAAATGTTAGTGCCTTCTTATTTTACATTTAATTAACTATTAATAAATAAATAATCACAAAATATTACCACCTTTACAACATTTAGACAATAATATATCTGATAAATGATATTGTTACTTACTATGAAAATTTAATTGGATTACAACTTCAAAACAGCATTCAAAATTACCTTGAAAACAGTACTTCACAAAAATAGATGATGCATTTAATTGCGTATAATGTTGCTAATTTATTTTCTAAAATAAAGAGTAGAAATCGCAGTTTAGAACTTTCTCAACAGAGCACAGTTCTGGAGCTTATTTAGTCTTTTGGAGTGAAAAATATTAAAAATTAGGAGGAGGTTTAAAGTTACACCCCATGGTTCACAGTTACCCTGAATGACTGTAGCGCTGTTTTTCTTTGTTTCACGCTTTTTTAACATGAATTCCAGCCGCTCTTGCATTAAGTTTTTCTTAGTTGCCGATTGATCTTTCATACCCGTAGAAGTCATTGTTTTAAAAAAAGATGGCAAAAATCTTTGAGAATAATCCCAAGTGAAAAAAGCTAACATAAATACACCGTTTAAAAGTTATGCAAGTTCAATACACATATCGACAAAACATGCACTCCGAAAGACATTTACGTAGCTGCCAAATTGTACGGATTTTTCTTACCACTAAAATTTAATAGAAATTTTTGACTTATACATTAGAATTGCTTGAATTTCGGCGGTTCAATTAGCTAAAATTTTCCATTAAATTTTAGTGGTATGAAAAATTCGTAGAAGTTGGCAGCTATGCTTTTAGAAACGAGGAAGAGTTCTAACAAATTCAGCATAAAGTCTGACTGCGAAACTGCCATAACCCATTCAAAACTGACTAAAAACAGCTATAATCGGTATTAGATGTAAATCTCCAACTGGGCGAAAAATGTCCAGACCAGGATTCGAACCAGGGATCTCCTGGCTGACGCCGCCAGTGCTCTGCCATCTGAGCTATCCCGGACGAATCTGGTGGAACTTTTTCACCCAGCCAACCTTAATGATTACAGCATCTGGTCTGAAACCTGGTTCAGCTCAACAGAATAAATCTCATGTAATGGAACTCCAGAAATCGCTGGATACGAAATTACACTAGATTAATTTTAACACAATTATTCTAATTAGTAAATAAATCATATTAGATGTAAATCTGCAACTGGGCGAAAAATGTCTGGACCAGGATTCGAACCAGGCATCTCCTGGCTGAAGCCGCCAGTGCTCTACCATCTGAGCTATCCCGGACGAATCTGGTGGAACTTTTTCACCCAGCCAACCTTAATGATTACAGCATCTGGTCTGAAACCTGGTTCAGCTCAACAGAATAAATCTCATGTAATGGAACTCCAGAAATCGCTGGATACGAAATTACACTAGATTAATTTTAACACAATTATTCTAATTGGTAAATAAATCATATTAGATGTAAATCTGCAACTGGGCGAAAAATGTCCGGACCAGGATTCGAACCAGGGATCTGCTGGCTGAAGCCGGCAGTGCTCTACCATCTGAGCTATCCCGGACGAATCTGGTGGAACTGTTTCACCCAGCCAACCTTAATGATTACAGCATCTGGTCTGAAACCTGGTTCAGCTCATCAGAATAAATATCATGTAATGGAACTCCAGAAATCGCTGGATTCGAAATTACACTAGATTAATTTTAACACAATTATTCTAATTGGTAAATAAATCATATTAGATGTAAATCTGCAACTGGGCGAAAAATGTCCGGACCAGGATTCGAACCAGGGATCTGCTGGCTGAAGCCTCCAGTGCTATGCCATCTGAGCTGTCCCGGACGAATCTGGTAGAACTTTTTCAACCAGCCAACCTTAATGATTACAGCATCTGGTCTGAAACCTGGTTCAGCTCAACAGAATAAATCTTATGTAATGGAACTCCAGAAATCGCTGGATACGAAATTACACTAGATTAATTTTAACACACTTATTCTAATTGGTAAATAAATAATATTAGATGTAAATCTCCAACTGGGCGAAAAATGTTCGGACCAGGAGTTGAACCAGGGATCTCCTGGCTGAAGCCGCCAGTGCTCTGCCATCTGAGCTATCCCGGGCGAATCTGGTGAACTTTTTCACCCAGCCAACCTTAATGATTACAGCATCTGGTCTGAAACCTGGTTCAGCTCAACAGAATAAATCTCAGGTAATGGAACTCCAGAAATCGCTGAATACGAAATTATACTAGATTAATTTTAACACAATTATTCTAATTGGAAAATAAATCATATTAGATGTGAATCTCCAACTGGGCGAAAAATGTCCGGACCAGGATTCGAACCAGGGATCGCCTGGCTGAAGCCGCCAATTGAATTTACCAATTATAATAATTGTGTTAAAATTAATCTAGAGCTATAATCGGTTCAAACGGCTTTCGTGTGCCATCTTTAGTACTTTAACGGTTAGACAATCGTTATTCTATAAAATAACTAATTAAATTATAAATTTCAGCAATTTTATACACTTTAACGGACCTGGTTAGTTATTTCAGAAAATAACTAGGTATTTTATGAAATAACGGATTATACGCTTTAACGGTAACATATATTACGCTATCATATCAATGAAACGCATCTCATTGGTTATTGAACAGCATTTAATGCATCCCCGTACCTATAAGGGGGGGGGGGGCTGTTCTGTCGCCAAATGCGGCCAAGTTTGTCGCCAACTTGGCGATATATCGACAAATTTGGCGACAAAAATGAGTCGCCCAAAGTGACTCCAACTTGGCGATATCTTTAATATTTCGCCAGATTTCCATAGACTCCCATTGTAAACCAATAGGTTTACTTGCTTACAGACAATCAACATATTGAGATATTTTGAACCAATGCAAATGTTATTGAAGTACCTACAAGAGTCGTATTGCTCTTGTGTTAAGAATTCTAAGACAGCGCAAATGATATTTCCTTTCTAATTACAAAGTTATTTTCACATAAATATTAAAAAGAGAAAGGAAACTTTGGTGAAAATTACGGAAGATTTAAAACGATACCTTTAAAATGTCTTATTTTAAGAAAACTTTCTTATAACGTTGTTAAAAAATACCGGGAGACAAAGACTCGGTTTACTTAAATCATTTTATATTAGCTTATTTTCACATGTTTCACTGATCTTATTTAATCAAAAACGAAAACAACCAGTTAACAAGGAGATAACTACTGTTTTTTTTGTATTCATTCTTCCGAAAATTTTTTAAAAGCCGATCAAATACCGTGCTTTTAGAGTTTGCGGTGTCTGAACGAGGGTTGTTGAGCGTAGCTCGTAGGGGGCAGAGACCCCTAGTCTACGAAAATATAATACATATATTAAAAGTTATGTATTTTTGAGTTTAGCGTTACGAATGCTTTCACACGATATACAAAGAAAATATATTTTTTCAAGTAACTTAATTGGCCCCTCTACATTTACCCTAAATATATATGTGAATGTTTAATAATCTTTAAATATGTTGATCAATAGTCTTTATTACTTCTCCCAATTTGAACTTTCCATGTTCCACAGTTTACGACTAAAATGGCTGTGACAGACAGACAGACACGAAAGTGACCGTGTGATGGTTCCGTTTTTTACTTTTTTAAGTACGGAACCCTAAAAAGCTTTAAACTTTATTTATAGCTCTTTTCATTTTTTTTTTCTCATATCTACGAAATTTAGCAAAAGTTCCTTTTTAACCAATTACAGATCATGGGTACATATATGCATACAGAATTTGTTATTAGAACCAGTAAAAAGAAGAAGTAACATTTGCTTTCTTTAATTAGAGCAATTTCGTGGTTATTTAGATAAAGGTAACCTCTTTAAAAAAAATGGTGCCGACCGAATAATGTTTGCGCAAAAGCCGTCGGTCCCGAAGGGGTTAATAAAAACTTGTCGCATTCACCCCCGTTAAAAAATAAGTGGAATTTATCTTCTTTTACAGAGACACAAAAAAGAATTCGGTTCCATGACGGACTATGACAGATTTCATTGCATAAAGATAAATTTTTTAACCCCTTGAGTACTTTTGAGGCAGTGTTGCGAGATTGGAGACTTTTTTAATTCAGATTATTTGACTGTCTCCACTTTTTTAAAATAGTATAATTCGCCTTATTTTTCGGAATTTTTAATCTATTTCTAAATAGGCCGAATATTTCTATTTCAAAAAAGCGGTGATAATCAACAATCTGGGGACAAAAAAATGTCCCCAATCTGGCAGCACTGACTTGAAAGGCTGAGACTGGTCATGTATTTGTCCGCTGGCACTTATTTTTATATTCTATTTATACCACTATTTATTGAAAAACAAATTGCATTATATTTCTACATGTTGTTAATGCGCATGCAGTGGTGGAACATTAGCGCAGCAGTTGAACGATTGTCACCACAAAATTTTTTATAGTATTCTTCACCTGCAAAAATTTCAGAAATTCTGTCCTGAAGTTAGATGAAGAATACTAATAAAATTTTGCGGTGTCAATTGATTCTCTGCTGCTACACTGTTCCATCAACTAGCCCTTCAATGACAAACTCCCTCCCTATGAGATAGGATCATTCCATTTTTTTGGCAGGTGCGGAAAGGTTGGGAGTGATCGCGGCGTGCGGTACGAAGGGAGTGAATGTAGTACGAACCGATAGGATCCGTATTTGCCTCGTTTTGAGCATAGGTTTTTTTCTTTTGAATTTTTCTATAAAGGAGTACTTCAACATGATTATTACTTAGGATGTATCTGCTTACAAAATAAAATCAAAGCAATTCGAAAGCTCGTAAATAAAGTTATCCGATTATTAATTTATCTACTTTTTTTTAGAGGGGAGGGGAGGCACAAATGACACAATTTTAAGATAGTTTTAAGTTAAAGAATTATGAAATCAAATACAAAAAAAAAAAAAAAAAAAAAAAAAAAAAAAAAAAAAAAAAAAAAAATCAGTAATATGGCTTTAGATACGTTACTTACTTTTATTTTTCACCAATTTCAAGATAGTTTAAAGTTAAAGAATTATGAAATCGAATACGAAAAAATTTTAGTAATCTACTTTAGATACTTTACTTACTTTTATTTTTCGCCAAAAAAGCAAAATTTAGCTAAATCGTGCTCCAATTGCATTTCTGTAGTTACATAATTTTAGCAAGGAGACGCTATCACTGCAGCTAAACTAGATAACATTAGTGAGATTTGAATTTTAAAAATCCGATTTCAATAATTAAAAAAAAATGATTTTCTCTTATTTTATTTAATAACCAAATAATAAATAAAACATAACAAAAATGATATCTTCAATGTTCCACTATTGTATTTTAATTTGAAATTGATAGATGGAGCCACCATTTCAATTGACTGCTCTACCTTTCCCCACCTGCCAAAGAAATGGAAAGATCCTGTCTCATAGGGAGGGAGTTTGTCATTGAAGGGCTAGTGTTCCATCACTGTGTGTATGTGAAAGATTCTTGAAGTTAAAAAAATCGTACGAGTTGGAATTAAAAAAAAAGAAAAAGAAAACGCTACCTGCAGTGCTGACAAAAATGTGTACCCATAGATTAATAATATTCTGTTTGTGTTGGAAATTGTTTTATAATATTTGCCTGATCTAAGATTTATCGTTCTCTTTTAAATAATTGTTAAGCATCAATTATTTTAAAATCTATATCGCGTGCTGTCCGATCACTACAGATTAATCGGTTTACACTTAATACAATGTGAATAGTTCAGCATTTGCTTACGGCTTATAGTCTAGAACGAGATTAAAACTTCATGAATAAATAAATAAAAATAATGTAAAATCAGATAATGTAAATAAAACACGAATTTAGGAAACATATCACAAACTTCGCATTTAACCCCTTAACGCTCGAATTAAATTACGGTTGAAAAATTCAAATTGCTTATTGGCACCACTTTTATGAAAAAGAAATATTCACCTTATTTAATGACAGGAAAAACGATATTAAAAAATAGCCAATTTCACTATTTTATAAAACTGATGGGAATCAAACAATTTGAGCAAAAGACGCAGCCCGTGAATATGACGTGAGCGAGAATTAAGGGGTTAACAGTAGACGCGTTTAACGCCAAGCAGGTGTCAATTCGACATCGACCAATGCACTGACTGTCGATTCGATCCAGAAAGTTTTTCATAAAATAAGTTAAATATAATACACATTAAAATACGTTAAACAGTTAACTTAAATAATTTTAAATAAATTTTCTGGTTTAATTCATTTTTATAAAACTTACATAAAATTTTAAATGCGCATTTAAAAATTTTTATGGTGTTATACGAAGATCTTTTAGTTCCTATTGATTCACACCAGTTTCAACTTATTTTCTTTTACATAAATTTCCCCGGCGTTCTAGTGTTAAACTGCCAAAATTATCAAAATAAACAAGACTGCAGTAAGTAGCGAAAATCTTTGGCGATTTCTTCGTGTATTAACTCCTGGCATACGAGTAATGCGAAAGTATCGCATTTAATAAATTTCAAAACTTTATTTAAATACATATTGATATGTTTTATACTATCACTAGCAGGCTATGCCCGCTGCGCTGGTCCATTTTTCCAAGCGAACCTTGAATCAAACGAAATGATGTGTTTGATCTTGTGATTTAAAGAAATAAGACTTTTAACTGAATGTCCTTCCGCAGTGCTCAATCGATATAAACGCCATTGTGCTATTATATTTTCTAATGTGCAGACAAAATTTCAGCTGTCACGGTCTAACTCTTTTATATTATCCCTCACAGTAGGATTTGGTAAAGAATGATAGTACAATATACAATATTTCATTTTGTATCAGAGCATTCTCGTTAAAAAGAGCCAATATGGCGAGAGTTCCGATCACAGAACTTTCCTCATCAATATTTTTAAATTATTTAAAGAAAATGTATTTTAATGTCTCAGTGCAAACCTGAAGCTATATAAACCACCTTTTTTATTGTGTATTGTCCCATGTTATACATTATAGCATCCATGCTGCAATGTGCAATCTAAATGCTTAGTACTTTTCTGGTATTTCAACACCATTGTCGCCAAGCGCAATTGTTGGCACCAAAAGAAGCATTTGAAAAAAAAAAAAATTAACATTGTTGGCGCGAAAGTTATCATTTAAAAAATATATCATTTCAAAATTACAGAGTTTCGACAACTATTTTATTAAATGAATACAAATATATATTGAAAATAAAAACACAAATAAATATTATACAATAAAATATTTTATTTTACTGCAATTTAAACTTATTTTACATGCTTAAATTACTTAAATTACATGCAATTTAAACTACACAATGAAATTGTGTCTCTTAGCAATGCTGTAAACATTTCCATTTTTGAATCAGCCAAAAATTAAATTATAACTTAATATTACTTAATAACAAAAAATATTTTCGACTGGAAAAATAGTAAATGAAAAAATGCATGGTTACGACTAAATAATAATTGAAGCCAAAAGTGATTCACGTTCAATAAATAGCAAGTTACAACGTTTGGTGCAATTAGGGCATCAGAAAGTGAGATATGTTGCCAAATGGTATAATCAGTTATGAAAACAAAGTTGATGGACTATTTTGCTTTAATATATTTATTTTAAATGTAAGTATATTATTAATGTTTTCTCATATGTATTAAATGGGTTTCGATATAAAATTAGATAATTGGCGTTATTACGTTAAATAAAATGTAAAAAAAAAAAAAAAAAAAATGCTTGTGAATATAAAATGAAACAGTGAATAGGTTGTCAGAAAATATATTGCCAAATTTCCTTTTCCGCCAAGGCTGTTTTTCCTATTTCGCTAAGGTACCGATATTGAAAAAGTAACAAAAAATCTTTGCATGTTCAGGTTTGAAATAAATGACACAATAGCCATTTTGGCATGTAAATGTTGCAAAATGTCAAAAAATTGTCCCAAATTACTCCAATTCTCTATAAAACTCTATGGAATAGGTCCGCTTTAAAAACAAAGAATCAATTTAACTTATTTTATTAAGTTAATTATCATCAAACCACGAACGATAACATATGTCATTTGTTTGTAGACTGGATTATGTAATTTATTTGTACCAAGTATTTCAATTGTCTGTAGACTCGATTATGTAATTTATTTCCTTAATTAATGCATACTTTACAAACTAAATCTACTTTCCAATTTTCCTGATTTTTTTTTATCAATGGTTACAGTTAGATGTATATATGTTTGTCACTGCCACGGTATTTTAGTTTGATCTGCGAAATATTATTATAATATTCAATATTAGCACTATTCCTGATAGTATTAACAGTCATAGAAGGGGTCTTTTTTTGGTCACCAATCATTTTTTTAAATTATTTCTGTGATAGGGTGCCTCAAAAATCTCAAGGAAAAACAGTACTTTTATTTATTTAACTGAATAACAAGCATACGACTTGTGTGCTTGACATAAAGTCCGCTTATAAGTCGGAGACAAGATAGCACAAGGAAATATTACAACACAAGAGAAATACACCCTGGGAGTTCCACACAAAGAGTGTGTGCAATGGAACCAGCGGGAATCGAACCCACAAACTCTTACGCACAAGCGATTAGCTGACTGGTGCTTTGACCACACAGCCGCAGAGCCCCCAACAGTACTTTTATGTTAGCCGGCCACATTTGATAAACAACAAAGTATTGTTCCCATTGCCATTCATTTAAAATATAAAGCTTTCACTCTTTTAAATTAAAATACACACATGTTAAATATACATATTACATACATTTAAAATAGTTGCTTTTCACCCATTTCATAAAAAATTCAAAAGGATGAAAATAACAAATAATGCTATAAACAAAAATATTCTACTTCATCATAAATGTATTGTTTCTAATTTACACTTGTGAAAAATAAAATATGCTACTGCCCTGAAAAAAAAAAATGATATTGGCGAGATTTGTGCCCGGCTAACTTAAGAGACCGTAAAAAACATTCTCGCGTAGCTGGTTTCTACGAAATTTGTAAGTGAAATCTAAAACGAAAAAATTTGTAAGGAAATTGTGTTAGTCAAAACAGAGACCACTCTGACGCCTATATTAGTGAACAATTCAGTTTGATGTCAAATATCGGTCAGGAATTGTTTGATTAAACCCATTTAACGAATATTTCTCCCCAAATCGACGATGGTTAGCCAAATAGCAATGCTGTCATTTGAGATCTGTCATAAACGGGTTCATCTGATTACATAATTTTCTATACTTTTCCAGTAAAGGGGCCTTGTCGGTTTTTTTTTTTTAAAGCATGGCGCAATTCGGACTTCAAAAAGTGAGATTTGTGGACAAATGATATGAACAGCTATAAAAATAAATATGATGAACTTTTATGCTTTTTTACCTATGTATTCATAAAACAAACTTTTCAAGGAAATATATTATTACTATTGTTATTAATATTCAATTTAATTCTGTTTTTAAATAAAAAGAGATAAATGGCAAGTAAAGTAAATAAATTCTATAATTATTGAATAAAAAATACTCATTGAATCTTTAATTCTTCCGTCAAGCCCATTTTCTGCATCTCGCCAAGGGATTGCCAAGGATCGCCAAGGACACTGGAAAATTACCAAAATTTCCCCATTGATATATAACTAAGCAATGTAGAACAATATATTATATGCTAAAATTGTCTTTGAAAAATTACCAAACTAACAATGCAAACCTAGAAAAAACAGTATATTAGAACTTTTTAAAAAGGTAAATTTTTGATAATTGGGGTCACCAGATTACGCAATTCTCCCCATAGCTGTATAGCTGAGCAAGGATACTTAAACCTTCCCTGTACAATTATCTGATTAAAAGTGCAAGTTCTATCGAAAAACATTCGTCAGAATCTTTTCAGTAGATTATCTTTTCATAATCTGGTTCATCTCATTAAAGAACTTTAAACCAGAATTCAATACCTAAGCAACGTAGACAACGTAATGATATGTTATATTCTAAAACCTTCCAAAAAAAGTACCTATTTAACAGTACAAGTTCAGCAGAACTTGAGTTATAAGCAACCGTAGCGAAATTTCCATTTGTATTATATGTATATATATATATATAATTCCATTTGTATTATATATATATACATATATATGTGTGTAGTAGAATTTGATTACTCCAAAAAGGATGCCGTCCGCTTGAAAAATCACCAATATTGTAAACGTCGCTCAAACCAATGCTACGCTTATGGCTTTTTGGCTTAAAATCATATTATTTGGCGATAAAATCAATATCGTAAATAAACATACATCTAATTCACAAGTACCATTATTTTAAGTCTAATGATGGATGCGTTTGATAAAAATAAAAAGTAAATAAAAAAAGAATCCAAAACAAAAACAAAATTGTCAGTCTAATATTGTCTTATCAAATTTTCAGGCGCATTTTTCTTAACCTGACACAATAGATAAATCGCCAAATGTTGTTTAAAACTGCAAACTTTTTTTTGGATAAATTTTTACGCATTACGAATATTCTCTTTCTTGTTTAAATTAAATATTTTCTTTTTATAATATTACCACTCGTCAAAACTGTTTTTCATTTTCTCTTTTTCGTCTTTTTTTTTTCTTTTAATTAAAATTAGTAACAGTTTTTTCTTTTATTTTTCAAGGTGTAATAGCCGTTTCATTTTTTTTTTTTTTTTTTTTTTTTTTTTTTTATCAACGATAAATTTCGCCAAGAAATAAAATGGTAAACCTTATCGTCCAAAATAACAGAACTTTCCGTCATAATTCTACAACTAATCTAGGTAGAATGATGTGTTATAGCTTAAAACCTTCCCTGAAACGGTACCTATCTAACGGTATAAGTTCCATAAACATCCATGCGGTAGAACTCGAAATCTCGGCGTTCGGAACGAAATTTCCGTTTGGATTTTATATATATAACTAGCAGGCTATGCCCGCTGCGCTGGTCAATATTTCCAAATGAACCTTGGATTAAACTAAATGGTGAATTCGAACTTGTATTTTAAACAATATGGATCTTCAGCTTGACCTTGCACATTACTGAAAACGATGCGAACGTCATTGCGATATAATGTTATCTTAAGCGTTGGACAAAATTTAGCAATTAAGAAGTAATTGTTTTAGTTGATTATAAACAGCGCACTTATGGTCGGGTAATGAGACCGTTATGACAACAGGAATTAATACCTCTGTAACTAATCAACATAAAATGAAATCGTATATACTAACACCATTCCTAAAAGTCATGCAACAGGGCCACTTGTAACAAAAAATGTTCTGTAGATTTTTTTAAAAAGGCTAAGCTTTCATAATCAGGTTCACTTAATTTTTGAACTTTTACTGTTGCTCTATAACTAAGTACCCTTGAACAATATGTATACACTAAAACCTTTCCAAAATTATTACCTAACTAATTGTGGTATATCCTACGAAAGTATTATAAACAATCGGAATGAAATACAAATTTCCGTTGTAAATATATAGTAGATGATGATGATGCGATTTTGTGTAATAGAATTCATAGTAAAGTTTTCGCTTCAAACAAAAACGATGCTTTCAACATTAAAGCTAATACACCAATATGTGAAGTATCAGATTACGGAAGGTTAACTTGAATTCTCATGAGCAACTACTCAAATAAAAGTGAATATGTGGCTTTTGTGATACTTTTATGTCAGCCGGGCGCAGGTAATAAATCAATAAAGATTGTTTTCAAAGCATATTCTTATTTTATTATTTTCATTTAAAACTCAAACCTTTCACTCATTTAATTTAAAATGCATGCCTTATACTAATTTCATTTAAAAAACTGAAAAGATAAACAATAACAGGAAATAATGCCATAATTAAAAGCAAAAAAATATTTTTAATTTACATACGCAAAATGTAACTATTGCTACTGGGAATTTTAAAAATGCTATCAGCGAGATGTGCGCACGGTTGTTATAAATGTACCATTTTTTCTTCTTATCGAGGAGCAATTTATAAATCGCACAATATTATTCCAATTCCAATTTCTTTCATTGAGGAACCTATGACCGGAAAAAATGGAAAAAGAACCTTGTAGATTCTTCGGATGACGGCATCTGGTGCCATAAACCGAGTTTATATATATGAAAATAATTTTTAAGTCGTTACAAACATTGCTTTCATACTTAAATATTTTCATTGGTACTACTTGTAATCCCGTCGACCCATTTCGCCAAATTATATAAATCGCGAAACCATTCGCCAAATTATATAAATTGACATAATCTTTATTTTAAATAACGAAATAACAAATAAATTAGTATAACATTAATAAAAATACAAATAAAACGTCGACATTAAAATCACTTGATGACGTAAACACGTGTAGCTTGTTTAAATTCAAGTGAATTTGATATTTACGATCAACCATTATTGGCATTTAATCTTATAGTTTGACGATAGATTTTTGGTCGACGGAATATCTTAGTACCTTTTCCATTTTTGTTTTATAACGCTAAATTCTCAGTAATTTTTTCTTTTTTCTTTTACATAAAATCACTATTTTTTTTTAAAAATTAAGATGCTTGCATTTTTATTTCAAACTCATAGAGCCGTTTTTATTTTTTAGCCAAAAGGGTTGATTTGAATTTTTTCCGTTGCTAGAGTAACGGATGTAATGATAGATATTTTGAGATTTAGATGCCAAAGACACCGCCAAATTAGAAAAATATGAAATGTGTCATGAACTGTTGGACTTATAAAAATTTATTTGGTAGCATTCGATTCAGCATACAAAACTACATTAAAATATGCTATCATTTGACGCATAATTTTGATATTCGATTTTTCCCCCTCCCCGTGCAAAAACCATTAGGGGTGACACTTTAGAAAATCCTTTCTTAGCAGAAGTTTATGTCATAAGAAGTATTTTTACCACGATTTTCAAGATTTTAGGTTCAGTAGTTTGCGCTGTGCGTTAATTAGTCCCCTAATCCAGACTTTATTTTATATACTATATTAGATATGCGATTTTGCGGTGAATCGATGATCGAAAATTAGTCCAATATCATTTGAAATATTACATAACAGAGGAGAAATTACGAAGAAAGACGGAAAAGAAATGACGAATTACAAAGGACTTGTAATTTTTTTTTCAAAATGTTGAATTTTTCCATAGTAATAACGTATTAAAATATAAATTTCCTTAAAAATTATCTTTATTTTATAGATTTCGAATCTGTGAATTTTCCTATAAATGAAATTGGCGATATGACTTGAGAAAATAGATAATATTTGCTTAAATAAAATGGGTAATATTCGTTGATCTGAGTTCGAGTTTATAAATATCACATGCTTTCGGAATTACGGCGAAAACATTTTAAAAAGTATGAAATTATTTTACAATATGTATGTGTGGCAGAAATTCGCACTGAAATTTAAGTATTCGATTCCATTTTTTAAATATTAACTGATATCTATATAAGTTACAATTGAATATGAAAATGTACTCAAAAAATGAGCTCGTTCACCTAAAAAAACACCATTTGTGAGAACATCCTCAAGCTAATGTCACGCTTATGCATTTTTGGCTTAAAATCACATTGTTTGGCGACAAAAGAAAGATAAAAATTTGTAAAGAAACAAATAGTAATTACACATGTGACTCACAATTACATCTGCTTGTTTCTTCTATAAGTCACGTGATGGGACAATTAGATATATATAAAAAAGAAAAGAACAGAACAGAAAGAAAATGTCGTTAAAATTTCATCTAATCAAATTTTCAGATTCGTTTCCATATCTAACGCAAGCGATAAAGAGCCAAATATTGCGTATCAAGTGTAATATTTCTTATTAAATTAATTTTTAAGCATTACAAATATTTCTTTCAGGTTTTGATTAAATGTTTCCGTTTTTTAATATTATCACTCATTAAAACGGATTTTCTTCTTCTTTTTTTCTTTTTTTTTTCATTTAAATAAAATGAGTAACAGTTTTTCTTTTATTTTTCGAGGTTTAATAGCCGTTTCAATTTTTTTTATCAACGATGAATTTCGCCAAGAAATAAAATGGTAACCTTATCGCCCAAAATAACAGAATTTTCCGTCATAATTCTAAAACTAATGAAAGTAGAATAATGTGTTATAGATTAAAACCTTCCCTGAAACAATACCTATCTAACGGTATAGATTCCGTTAAAATCCATGCAGTAGAACTCGAAATCTAGGCGTTCGGAACGAAATTTCCGTTTGGATTTTATACATATAATAGATAATAGAATAGATAATAGATTTTATATATATATAATAGAATAGATAATAGATTATGTGTTATGAACTATCTCAAAGTTTAAAACAGATCGCATTGTTAGATTTCCTAATTTTAACAATATCGCGTTATGTTAGTTCCACATTTCACCACCAGGGAGCGCACTCTATTCTTAACGAAAGCGTATCTGAACGAAACTCCTTCATGCAACCTTTCCGTAGATACATGAATCGGGAGGGTGGCGGTCTTAACCAATAATTTAAGATAATTGCTGAAATTACTACGAAAAATATTTTAAAGGGGCTCTACGCGGGCCCCTAATAGAGTTAGAGGAAATCGGAAGACGGCAAAATAATCGCGGGGAAAAGTTTGCTTGGGTGCGTCGGAGCTACTTTTGGCGCGAGATCTAAGCTCTACGACCAATAGGAGCCCAGATATTTAAGGAAATATGAAGTAACAAAGTCCAAAATAATAGAATTTTCCGTAATAATTCTATAACTAATCTAGGTAGAATGATGTGTTATAGCTTAAAACCTTCCCTGGAACGATACCTATCTAACGGTATAAGTTCCGTAAAAATCCATGCGGTAGAACTCGAAATCTCGGCGTTCGGAACGAAATTTCCGTTTGGATTTTATAAATACGAGTTGCAACCCGTCGAAATTCGACGAAGTAAAATGTTAGAAAGGAACTGTCAGATCGAATTTATAATGAACCTACAAAAATAATTACAATAAAAAATTCATCTTACATTGGTTGTCTAACTCTGAAAACAAATAATATTTTAAACCTAAAATTACCAAAATATTATTTCCACAAACTTCAACTGCTGAAATTATTGAAAAATTAAACTTGTATTAGAATACGTAATCAAGATGAGTAATTACGATGAAGTTATCGATTGAGGCTCTTATGTTTCTTTTTACGGGATGAAAAATCAGTAAAAAGTATTTCGCTTTGTCGCATCATAAAATTTTACTCCATAAAATCTAAACTGTACGTTATTTTCAAATTCCCATAATTTACATACGCACCACTCAAATTCGCAATTTGAAAGTATTTTAACGCGCAATAAATTATTAATGAATGTATTTCCAAACTTAAAGTCACGTTTGTCCGATACAACTTTTCATGTGAACATTCGCACAAACTTTAGGTTCTAATCTCAGCACCCGCGAAAAAAAAAATTCAGAAATTGGCCTTTAGTTGTCATCTCATTGGCCATTTAGCATTGGTCAAATGTTCAGTTTTATGAAAAAATGATCGTTTTGTTTTAAATATGACATCATTTTTACTCACTGAATCGGTTTACCTAGCGTCTCAAACTCGGTATCAGCGTAATGTAAAAATATTGAAATGTAACTGATTTATAAAGAAGAATGCGTGATTTGTTTAATGTCTGACGTCATTTTCTGTTCAAAACTTATAAAAAAGTTACTTTTATTTGTAATATGAAAATGGCATCAATAGGGATATAATCAATAAAAATAATAAACCATGACTATTTTCCCTTTACATTCAATATAAACGGAGTACTTCAGTTGCCACGATTAAAAATTTGTATTAAAAACTACAAAAAAATTTATATCTCAAAAATAAATTGAGATACAGCTTTCAAACAAATTGCAATTAAAAGCACATTTTTTCCCCTGTTACGAAGGTGTAAAAATTGAAAGTGTGCGGTGTTTAGAAGTTTAAAAATTTGCAGTAGCGAAAATTGCAAAACCGAAATTTCATTTCAAATTTCAAAGTGTTGCCATTCGCAAAATAACGTATGCGTTACGCACAGATATGTTTGTCCTTTATAATATAGATAATAGACTAGCAGGCTATGCCCGCTGCGTTGGTCCATTTTTCCAACTGAACCTTGAATCAAACGAATGATGAATTTGATCTTGGGATTTAAAGAAATAAGACCTTTAACTGAATGTCCTTCCGCAGTGCTGAATCGATATGAATGCCATTGTGCTATTATATTTTCTAATGTGCAGACAAAATTTCAGCTGTTACGGTCTAACTCAAGATTATCCCTCTTAGTAGGATTTGGTAAAGAATGATAGCACAATATACCATATTTCATTTTGTATCAGAGCATTCTCGGCCCCAACAGTGGCCGAGAGGTTCTGCTCTCGAAGCTGGTAGACGGGAGGTGCTGGGTTCGATCCCAATCGCACCCGTCGGCCTAATCGTTCGGAGTTTTCGTGGTTTTCTTCGAACCTTGGTTCTCCAAGCGTTAATACGGGTTAGGTTCCCTTAGAAAGACCTCCACGGAAGGCACCCCCCCTTAGGTACTATATCCCACGTGCAGATAATTGGCCGACATAAATACAACCAACCAACCAACCAGAGCATTCTCGTTAGAAAGAGCCAATATGGTGAGAGTTCCGATCACAGAATTTTCCTCATCTATATTTTAAAATTATTTTAAGAAAATGTATTTTAAAATCTCAGTTTAACCTGAAGCTGTAAACCAGTTTTTTTTTATTGTGTATTGTCCCATGTTATACATTATAGCCTCCATGCTGCAATGTGCAATCTAAATGTTTAGTACTTTTCAGGTATTTCAACACCATTGTCGCCAAGCGCAATTGTTGGCACCAAACGAAGCATTTGAAAAAAAAAATAACATTGTTGGCGCGAAAGTTATCATTTTAAAAATATATCATTTCAAAATTACAGAGTTTTGAGAACTATTTTATTAAATGAATACAAATATATACTGAAAATAAAAACCCAAATAAATATTATACAATAAAATATTTTACTTTAAATAGCAATTTAAACTACACAATGAAATTGTGTCTCTTAGCAATGCTGTAAACATTTCCATTTTTGAATCAGCGAAAAATGAAATTATAACTTAATTTTACTTTAATTATAAAAAATATTTTCGATTGGAAAAATAGTAAATGAAATAATGCATTGTTACGACTAAATAATAATTGAAGCCAAAAGTGATCCACGTTCAAAAAATAGCAAGTTACAATGTTTGTTCGCAATTCGGGCATCAGAAAGTGAGATTTGTTGCCAAATGATATAAACAGTTATGAAAAAAAAAACTTGATGGGCTATTTCGCTTTAATATATCTATTTTAAATGTATGTATATTATAAATGTTTTTTCATACATATTAAATGAGTTTCGATATAAAATTAGATAATTGGCATTATTACGTTAAATAAATTGTAAAAAATTGAAAAAAAAAAATGTATGTGTATATGAAATGAAACAGTGAATAGGTTGTCAGAAAATATATTGCCAAATTTCCTTTTCCGCCAAGGCTATTTTTCCTATTTCGCCAAGCTACCGATATTGAAAAAGTAACAAAAAATCTTTGCATTTTCAGGTTTGAAATAAATGACACAGTAGCAAACATTTTGGTAGTTGGTTTAGTGTTGGTGTAATGTAAATGTTGAAAAATGTCTCCACAAAATGTGTCCCAAATTACTCCAATTCTCTTTACAACTCGATTATGGAATAGGTCCGCTTTAAAAACAAAGTACCAACTTATTAAGTTAACTAGCAAACCCCGCGGCTTTGCTCGCGTAATATTTGAAATATGCCAAGTGATATTTACATGTCTAATTTTTATTAAAAGGTACTACCTAAATTTTTACTTATTACTTTTAAGAATAATTGAAAAATTACTATTTAAAACACAGTTTGATTAAACATCATTATTACACTGCATTAGGCAGAAATGAGACTTAAATTAATAAAACTAAATAAATGATAATTTATAAAATGTTTTGAAACCTTTATGCGAATTTAATACACTCATTTCAGTATTCATTTGAAGTTTTGAATTTTTTAGAAACCATCTTCTTATATCTTAAAATTAACTATCATGTCAAATTCCAAGTCCTATCATCTCTCTCAACAGAAAGGGCTATGTTGAATTAGGAACTATCACCATTAATTTGCCAACATTAATTTTGAAATCGGTTTTTTATTTTTAATATTCCGCAGAAACGTAATTTAGAAAGCTTTTAAAGGCCTTTATAGAGCGTTTGCTGTTCCTGTAAACCGCAGGTGGTAGAATCATCGGCCTGTGTAGGATCAGAGACTGTTACCATTGATTCGCAACTATTACTTTTATAATCGGTTTATATCGCCTGAAATTGCATATCGTAATTTAAGACTTTTTTAGAATGCTTTTCACACCTCCCCTTCGCTTCAACCCTTTTCCATTCGAATTTATTTTCGACAGTCCTTCGAGGGCATTTATATTTTATAAGTAACTACCATGCCACATTTAAAGTTTCTAACATTTTCAGTATCACAGAAATCACAATTTAGAAAGTTTTTAGCTCCTGCAACCCTCTGGTGGTAGTGGCACAGATATAAAATATAGCTTATGTTTGAGCAGGTTCTAACACCAACAATTTGTCATCATTATTTTTTTAATCGGTTTAGTATTTGATAAGATTGCATAAAAATTTTAATTTATAACGCTTTTCGCTTACTTCAACTTTTAAAATTTGGAATTATCTTTCGACTATTCTTAGAAAGAAGTTGCATCTTGTAAGTAAATACCATGCTATACTTCAAAGTATTAGACCCCTCAGTTGTGCAAAAAACGTAAATTAGAACATATTTTGCTTTTGCAACCCTCAGATGATAGTGACAGCAACATAAAATATAACCTATGTTATAGCAGGGACTATCACCATTGATTTGCAACCATTACTTTTGAAATAGCTTTGGTACTTCCTGAGATTCAGTATAAATCGCGATTTAGAACGTTTTTAGAACGCTTTTCGCGCATTTTCACCCCTTTTTAAATTTCTAATTTTTTCGAAACTGCTCTTAAAGATCATTTATATCTAATAAATATGTACCTTGCCTAATTTTAAGCTGCTAACCCGTACCGATGACAAAAATCGAAATTTAGAACGGTTTTTTGCTCCTGCAACGTCTAGGTGATAGTGATACCGACATAAAATAGCGTCTATGTTAGAGCAGAGTCTGTCAGCATCAATTTCCTACCATTTCTTTTGAAATCAGTTTGATTCTTTCAGAGATATCGCTGACAAATCGGCATCTAGAACGTTTTTAGAACGCTTTTCGCGCATTTTGCTCCTGTATCTCCTCTGGGGTAGTGGAAACAGATATAAAATATAGCCTAACTTGGAGCGAGATCTCTCAGCATAATTTTTACACCATTATATTTGAAATCGGTTCAGTACTTCCTAAAATTGCACAGAAATCGCAATTTAGAACGTTTTTTACAACGCTTTTTGCGCATTTTGACTCCCTTTTAAATTTCGATTTTTTTAGGAAATGTCCTTAGAGATCATTGATATCTTACAACTAACTACCATTCCAAATTTCACGATTCTAGGCCCTTCCGTAACGCAAAAGCCGCAATTTAGAACGTTTTTTGCTCCTGCACCCCCTTTGGGGTAGTCGCACCGACGTAAAACATCGCCTATGTTGGAGCAAGGGTTTTCACCATCATTTTGACGCCATTATTTTTTTAGATCGGTTTAATATTTCATGAGATTGTGTAGAAACCACCATTAGAACGTTTTTTAGAACGCTTTTCGCGCATTTTCACTCCTTTTAAATTTCGAATTGTTTAAGAACTGTTCTTAGAAATCCTTTATATCTAATAAGTAGCTAATATTTCAAATTTCATACTTCTAGGCCCTTCGGTAACGCAAAAATTGGATTTTTAGAACGTTTTTTGCTCCTGCACCCCCTTTGGAGTAGTGGCACCGACATAAAACATAGCCTATCTTGGAGCAAGGGTTGTCACCGTCATTTTGACACCCTTATTTTGAAATCATTATTTTTTAAATCGGTTTGGTATTTCCTGAGATTGTGTAGAAACCACCATTTAGAACGATTTTCGCGCATTTTCACCCCTTTCAAATTTCGAATTGCTTAAGAACTGTTCTTAGAAATCCTTTATATCTAATAAGTAGCTAATATTTCAAATTTCATATTTCTAGGCCCTTCAGTAACACATAAATTGCATTTTTAGAACGTTTTTTGCTCCTGCACCCCCTTTGGGGTAGTGACACCGACATAAAACATAGCCTATCTTGGAGCAAGCGTTGTAACCATCATTTTGACATCAATATTTTTTAAATCGGTTTATATTTCCTGAGATTGTGTTGAAACTACCATTTAGAACGTTTTTTAGAACGCATTTTGTGCATTTTCACCCCTTTTAAATTTCGAATATTTTAAGACCTGTTCTTAGATATCATTTATATCGTATAAGTAACTAATATTCAAAATTTCGTATTTCTAGGTCCTTCAGTAACGCTAAAATCGCATTTTTAGAACGTTTTTTGCTCCTACACCCCCTTTGGGGTAGTGGCACCGACATAAAACATAGCCTACCTTGGAGCAAGCGTTGTCACCGTCATTTTGACACCAATACTTTTTAAATCGGTTTGGTATTTCCTGAGATTGTGTAAAAACTACCATTTAGAACGTTTTTTAGAACACTTTTTGTGCATTTTCATCCCTTTTAAATTTCGAATTGTTTAAGAACTGTTCTTAGACATCATTTATATCTAATAAGTAGCTAATATTCAAAATTTCATATTTCTAAGCCCTTCAGTAACGCTAAAATCACATTTTTAGAACGTTTTTTGCTCCTACACCCCCTTTGGGGTAGTGGCACCGACATAAAACATAGCCTACCTTGGAGCAAGCGTTGTCACCGTCATTTTGACACCAATACTTTTTAAATCGGTTTGGTATTTCCTGAGATTGTGTAAAAACTACCATTTAGAACGTTTTTTAGAACACTTTTTGTGCATTTTCATCCCTTTTAAATTTCGAATTGTTTAAGAACTGTTCTTAGACATCATTTATATCTAATAAGTAACTAATATTCAAAATTTCATATTTCTAAGCCCTTCAGTAACGCTAAAATCGTATTTTTAGAACATTTTTTGCTCCTACAACCCCTTTGGTGTAGTGGCACCGACATAAGATATAGCCTATGTTCTAAGTTGGACTAACACCATCATTTTGACACCATTACTTTTGGTATCGGTTGGGTAGTTCCAGAGCTTATCTCCGACAAATAAACAATTTTTTCCTCTTTATAATAGGAGTATAGATTATACATCAAACCACGAGCGGTATGATATTCCATTTGTTTGTAGACTGGATTATGTAATTTATAGGTACCAAATATTTCAATTGTCTGTAGACTCGATCACGTAATTTATTTCCCAATTAATGCATACTTTACAAACTAAACCTACTTTCCAATTTTCCTGATTTTTTTTATCAATAGTTGCAGTTAGATGTATATATGTTTGTCACTGTCGCGGTATTTTAGTTTGATCTGCGAAATATTATTGTAATATTCAATATTAACACTATTTTTGATATTATTAACAGTCATAGAAGCGGTCTTTTTTGAGTCCCCAATCATTTTTTTAAATTATGTCTGTGATAGGTTGCCTGAAAAATCTCAAGGAAAAACGGTACTTTTATCTTAGCCGGCCACATCTGATAAACAACAAAGTATTGTTCCCATTGCCATTTATTTAAAATATAAAGCTTTCACTCTTTTAATTTAAAATACACATATGTTAAATATACATATTACATACCTTTAAAATAGTTGCTTTTCACCCATTTCATAAAAAATTCAAAAGTATAAAAATAACAAATAATGCTATAAACAAAAATATTGTACTTCATCATCAATGTATTGTATCTAATTTACACATGTGAAAAATAAAATATGCTGCTGCCCTGAAAAAAAAATGCTATTGGCGAGATTTGTGCCCGGCTAACTTAAAAGACCGAGAAAAAACATCATCGCGTAGCTGGTTTCTACGAAATTTGTAAGTGAAATCTAAAACGAAAAATTTTGTAAGGAAATTGTGTTAGTCAAAATAGAGACCACTCCGACGCCTATATTAGTGAACAATCAAGTTTGATGTCAAATATCAGTCAGGAATTGTTTGATTAAACCCATTTAACGAATATTTCTCCCCAAATCGACGATGGTTAGTCAAATAGTAATGCTGTCATTTGAGATCTGTCATAAACGGGTTCACCTGATTACATAATTTTCTATACTTTTCCAGTATAGGGATCATTGTCGGATTTTTTTTTAAAGCATGGCGCAATTCGGACTTCAAAAAGTGATATTTGTGGACAAATGATATGAACAGCTATGAAAATAAATATGATGAACTTTTATGCTTTTTTGCCTATGTATTCATATAATAAACTTTTTAATGAAATATATTATTACTATTGTTATTTATATTCAATTTAATTCTGTTTTTATATAAAAAGAGATAAATGGCTTCTTTATAGTAAATAAGTTCTATAATTATTGAACAGAAAACACTCATTGAAACTTTACCTCTTCCGTCAAGCCCATTTTCTGCATCTCGCCAAGGGATTACCAAGGATTTCCAAGGATATTGGAAAATTACCAAAATTTCCCCCATTGATACATAACTAAGCAATGCAGAACAATATATTATATGCTAAAGCTGTCTTTGAAAAATTATCAAACTAACAATTCAAACCCCGAAAAAACAGTATATTAAAACTTTTTAAAAAGGTAAATTTTTGATAATTGGGGTCACCAGATTCCACAATTCTACCCATAGCTGAATAGCTGAGCAAGGTAGAAGGATATGTTAGATACTTAAATCCTCTCGTTAAAATTATCTGATTAAAAATGCAAGTTCTATCGAAAAACATTCGGCAGAATCTTTTCAAAAGATTATTTTTTCATAATCTGGTTCATCTCATTAAAGAACTTTAAACAAGAATTCGATACCTAAGCAACGTAGACAACGTAGAATGATATGCTATATACTAAATCCTTCCAAAAAAATTGTATATCTAACAGTGCAAGTTCAGCAGAACGCGAGTTATAAGCAACCGGAGCGAAATTTCCATTTGTATTATATGTATATATATATATATATATATATATATATATATATATATATATATATATCTATACATATACATATATATGTGTGTGCGGTAGAATTAGATTACTCCAAAAAGGCTACCATCCGCTTGAAAAATCACCAATATTGTAAACGTCGCTCAAACCAATGGTATGCTTATGCCTTTTTGGCTTAAAATCATGTTATTTGGCGATAAAATCAATATCGAAAATAAACATACAACATGTAACACACAAGTACCATTATTTTAAGCCTAATGATTGATGCGTTTGATGAAAATAAAAAGTAAAAAAAAAAATGTAAGTTTAATATTGTCTTATAAAATTTTCTGGCGCATTTTTCTTAACCTGACGCAATAGATAAATCGCAAAATGTTGTTTAAAACTGGAATCTTTTTTACTGAATAAATTTGTACGCATTAAGAATATTCTCTTTCTTGTTTAAATTAAATATTTTCGTTTTATAATATTACCACTCGTCAAAACTGTTTTTCATTTTCTCTTTTTCATCTTTTTTTTCTTTTAATTAAAATTAGTAACAGTTTTTTCTTTTATTTTTCAAGATGTAATAGCTGTTTCATTTTTTTTTTTTTTTTTTTTTTTTTTTTTTTTTTTTATCAACGATAAATTTTGCCAAGAAATAAAATGGTAAACCTTATTGTCCAAAATAACAGAACTTTCTGTCATAATTCTATAACTAATCTAGGTAGAATGATGTGTTATAGCTTAAAACCTTCCCTGAAACGATACCTATCTAACGGTATAAGTTCCGTAAAAATCAATGCAGTAGAACTCGAAATCTAGGCGTTCGGAACGAATTTTCCGTTTGGATTTTATATATATAATAGATAGATAGAAAATGCTTTTTCGTATTGCTTATGGGCAATCTAATAAAATAAACATTAAATGTTAATATTCTATTGGAGTAAGAAAAAAAAAATCATTTATGTTCTGTATCTCGGGAAGCTCTTGTTGAATTTCTTAGTTTTTTTTAAAGTAAGAAATTTATAAATTTGCAGAATTTTACTTATTAGAGCAAAAGTCAAGCTAGAAAACTATTTTCTTAATATTTTGAAAAATGAAATTCTCTCCCTACATCAACCTTAATCCCCCTTGATTCAGTGTTAAGGAATCATCCTCAGAAAGTGTTGCCAACCTCTACTAAGGATTTCTTCCTAAATATTAACTTAAAACTTGCTAGATTCATTTGACCCGTTATAAATAATAATAATAACAGTAATCGCGCTACTTATAATAATGATTTAAAATAGGGGACTTACTGCTACTAAAAAGCAAAAAAAAAAAAAAGATCCATGGCATTCTATATCTTTTCCTACGAAACGCGGGTAACGTTCTATCCATATTAGATAGTTTGCTATTATAAAATGTCAAATAAATTTGAAAATCATACTAAATAATCTTGAAGAATCGAGTTTCATTTTCATTTTGACAGAAATCCCCAAAAACTTATTTTCCCTTAAAATTTCTTTTAAAGCTATAAGAAAACCTCCAAATACAAACATTTCAATTAGCTGCTGTGTTTTAGACAAATGATTGTAACTCAGTATAAAAATCCGATAGTAACGAATTATGCTTTTAGCCTGAGAGGAAGCGCATCGAGCTTCTCAAGCTGCAAAAACATAGTACAAAAAATCAATCCTTCCGCGAAAAATTCCAATGTCGCAGTAGAAGTTAAAGTTTAAGGTCTTTTATCAGCCGCAGACTCTTCATAGAAATTTCCCCCGTTTCTTTTAATTCAAAACAGGTTGCCGAACAAATCAGACAGATTTGCACTAGCCTTTCCCGGCCACCTCGTTCCATGTACTTGAGTGTTTTCATTGAATTGTACGTTGGGATCCTAAACTACTATTTATCCAATCAGCGTATATCGTACTTGCTTTAGATTTTTCCAGGTCTTGATAAAAATTATATGATAGACGCGTTTTTCTAACCAATAAGAGTATTTCTTTGTCATAACAAAGAATTTAAAACTAGTTCATATACCATATAAAATAATATATAAACTAAACTTAACGATGTAGAATTATTAGAAAATATATTATAAAACTATTTTCCTGGCAAACAACTATTGATACAAATTTCTTTTAATTGTGTAATCAATTTACCATTAATTTTTATCTTTTACATTAATATATATACTACATTTTATATATTAGTAATATTAGTAATTAGTATTAGTATATTAGTAATTAGTATATATTAGTAATTAGTATATTAGTAAATGTAATATATATATTACATTAGGATTAAGGCTCTTTATGGGGCTAGAAAACTTTATATATATTCATTTATTTTTAAAACTAAAAGATATATAGAGTTTTGACGTGTCCAATATAATGGACATTGGGTCTTAGTCCTTTAAAAACCATATTATTGAATTACATGATTCTGAATGAAAAAATCTTAATTGCAAAATTTTCCTTCATTGTAAACGTGTTTTTATCGTTCATACATCACCTTTAAATATTGCACAATTATAGTTTTTTCATTATGAAAGAGAAAAAAGTACTTTTTGATGAAATTTATTTGAAAAGTATAAATCAATCTGGTGACTTTTTAAATAGTTTTTATAAAAAGATCTAAAAAAAAAAAATATCACATCAATAAAAGTTTTTTCTAAAAAAAATTATAAAGTTAGTGGCACGGTTATCACAACTGACATTTGGAAGCCAAAGGGAATTAAAAAGAAATAAAATGCAGTTTACCTATACTCTTAAATTATTATCTTCAGTTATATTTTCTTTAAATTTTTCTTTCTGTTTAAATTCGATTAAATTAACTAATTTAATTATAAACGACTTACAAATAGTAAAATAATATAAAAAGCTTGCATTTATTTTTTGTAGTTAAACGAATATACAAATACAAGTTGCATTTCACGCTTACTTATTTTAGATGCTTACTTATTTTATTTTATACTTATCAAGTAAGATGAGGTCGCTACATAGGCTTCAAAAACCAGATTTTTAGCGTCAAGTTCCTATTTCTTTCACTACAAACTTTGTTGACATCAGAAGTGTGTTTTTATCGTTTATACGTCACTTCCAAATATCATATAAATTCAATTTTTGCATCATCAAATAGAAAAAAGTGTATTTTAACTAAGAAACGTGCTGATCAATTTAGTAATAATAATAAAAAAAAATAATAACATTTTGTTTGTCCTTAACTCTTCTCAACACCAGTAATTTGTTTTTTAGAATAATGATAATAAATAGTGGCACAGCTACCACAATTGGCAAGTAAATGCCAAGAAGAAATTTAAAAGAAATCAAAATGAGTTTATTTATAATCTTAGACCGTTATATTTAATTATAGTTTCTTAAAGTGTTTTGCTAATTAAATATAATTAAATTTATTAATTAAAATATAAATAGTATAATAACAGAAAAATAATACCAAAAATAGTTATGATTAAGAATAAAACATAATAAAGGCTTAATTATCTATATTTACCAAATGCTGCACAAAAAAAAAAAAAAAAAAATCATTGAAATTTAAAATTTAACAACGCACTGATTCAGAACAAGCATTTTATCAGTAAAATTATACATTTTTAGGATAATATTTAAATATTTTTTTTTATTTATTTAAGAATATATATTATCTATTTCGGTATCTTTTATTTGTTTCAATACTGTGTTGATTTTTAAGTAAAAACTCTCTTCAGTATACGAAAAGAGTTTAATATGAATAAAAACAACTGATGAAGACCCAACGTCCAATAGAATGGACATTAAAAAAAAGTTGTTTATTCTCTAAAATATACATTAGATTACTTTAACTGCGATGTCATTTCATTCATACAACTCTTAACATTAGATGTATGTGGCATTAATATCAAAATACTTAAAAAAAATATATAAAAAAATAGCGTTAAAACTGTCTGCTTACCTTCAACAGTCTTTCTCTTGTTGCCTGCCACTTTCAAATGATTAAAATACATATTTAGTTGCATTTTTTTTATTATTTCGGCATACAGATAGCAGCACCAGACTATCTAGTATAATGGGCAGCAAGTATTTACAAGTTCCAATGGAAATTAAGTATTTTACATAAAAAATAAAAATGTCGAATAGCATGGACGCGGGGTCTCAGGAGGATATGCCAGGCAACCATTTTGGTACTTGGCGTAGGTGATTAATTGCCAAATGATGTTCCATCGCCATCATTTTACGTATGTTATAATAGTTCAAGTCATGCGATTGTCATAAACAATTATGCTTTTCATATATGCAGACATTTTCAATCAAAATTGCTTTCTAGAATAAAAATAACATAAAAGTTGCCATGGTCGCAAAGAATTCCTGGTACTTTTATGTTAGACGGGTAAAAATCTCGCCAATAGCATTTTTCTTTATTGCGCGGTAAATTTAAACAATGCTTTGATGTTTAAATTAATTGTCATGATTTATGGTATCATTTATCATTTATTATTTTTATTTTCTTTCTTTTTTTAAGAGTAAAAGTTACGAATTTTAAATGTTTCAGTTTTAAATTAAAGTTACGTTTTTAAAATAAAATGAGTGAAAGAATTATATTTTAAATGAAATTAATAAAATACGCAAAAAATGCGACAGGAACAATATTAGGCGATTTATCCCCTGCGTCCGGCTAACATAAATATACCGAGTTCTTGGTTTCTCTGCAGAATCTTCCGATTTGGTGAAGGATTGAACAAGTAAATTGAATTATGAATAAAATAAACATGATACAATACTTAGCATTACATTTAAGGGAAACCAAACTGGTCGCCAAGGGCCGCTAGTTTAGTAATATTCGTCTTTAATTATATTTTATAATTAATTGTTTTGAACATTATATTGTTTATAAATAAGAGTATAATATATTAGTTTTCTCCTACTGAATAATTCCTTCAAACACAAATTTATTTTAAACGAATTTGATAACGTATTTCTAAATGCAGATTATTTATAAATAAATGTACTAAAAGTTGCTTAGTTGGCACAGCACTGGCAGCTTTAGCCAAGAGATTCCTAGTCCGAACTCTGTCCCGGCCATTTTATGAGCAGTTCAAAAGTTTAAACTTGTATGCTTTATGTACCAATTAGAATAATTCCGTTAAAATTTATCTGTGTAAGCGTACAAAATATTTGTTTTATTTTCATTTTATTATTAATATTTTTTATTTTTTGTTTTTTAGTTATATTTATTATTATTATTATTTATTAAATTAGTTATTATTATTAATTTTATTATAAAAAATATTATGATTAATTCTTAATTTCATTAATTCTTAATTTAATAATAATTACTATTAAATATTAACAATTATAAACTGTTTATAATTATTATGCACTTTCTCCCGATTATTAGTTATGTATATTCTTTTGAGCATTTCAAACAACTAGCTGACCCGCCGGCGTTGCCCGGCCAAAAACTATGCCGGGACTGTCATTGAAAAATATGACACTGCAGTGGACATCATAAAAAAACCCTGAATAATATTTATTTAGCACAGACATCATATACATATTACGCCAATATAACTATATATCCCCAGTTATGCTCCGGAACATTTAAATCAGTAATTTGGATTTCAGAAGCAACGCGTTCGCCCATGCGACGATTATTAAGCCTATTTTGGCGATCGCTTATGCTCTGTCTTTGACGCCTTAAATGCTTCTTCATGACTTCTTAATGCGGCTTTTTGTTCACTTTCAAGCATTCGCCGATATCTTTTAAGGACATTTCTAACGATATTGTGAAGTTCCATGATTGCAACGAAAGAGAATAAACACGAAATAAACGTAAATAACAATAATAATAACAATAATAATAAGTAATAATAACACATAAATAAACCGAATTTAACTCCGCTTAAATCCTGCCCATAGACTTCCTAAGATCCTGCCAAATGACTTTCACAATAACCAATGAGATGCATTTCTCGGGCGTTGCTATTAAACAATAACAAATAATCGCGATTTCTGTGCCACGTACGTTAGCGTAATATATATATATAGATTATATATTTAAAATTTCGCATATTTGGTATTTTTTTAAATTACCTAATTCAAAAAATAAAGAGTTATTCCCAGGTTTGAGCTGCTTTTTTATTTCCAAGCTTTTGCAACTGCTTAGTTACTGTTGTGGGAACAAATGGATTATAATTTAAAGAACGTCTCAAATAGCTAATATTTCACACTAGTGTGCCAAAGATTTCATCTTAAATGGGGGTAAGGGTTTTATGAAATTTAAACCTCTCTCACGATACTAAACATTCAGAAATAAACCTCCTTATTCCCATGATGTATAAAAACGAATACAATGAAATGCATGAAAAATAGAAAAAATCCAAAATACAGCTATTTCAAGAGTAATAATATATATATATAAAGAGCTATTTTCCCCAATTGTCATTGACAGCTTTTAAATCTATAAAAGTTGCGTGCAAATTTATGAATTAGTGAATATCAGAGGAGGGTAACACCAGAGGGTAGAAGAAGCAGGCGATGACAACTACCTGCTACACTAGTATAAAAAGCGATTCCTGCTACTATAAACACCATACAATTATGTGGAAAAAATACATTTTTAGAACTTTTGACAGTTTTAATCCTAAATTTAGGTAAAATAAGAATGGAATAAATACATTGCTCAAAGCAATTTAAAAGATTATCCTAATTTGAAAGTTTCGTAGTTCATAAATCTATCCAAATGGTTCGATTAGATTTTAATGTCATGTAAACACAAAGCAACACTATGTGCAATAAACTTATAAATTCATAAACAATAATCTTATTTAAACATATCAAGCGTTATCAATAACATCTATAACCTAAAATCCCCCGCACTCTTATGTGAATATATACATGAAAACCTTCCCAAGAAACATTATCCTCGGGGTCCACTAATTTTAATTCCAAAACTGACAAATGGCAGCAAGAATATTTTAATTAAATTTTGCTCTTGTAGTGAAAGTGAAAATGAATGTTTTTTTTTCATTTTTTTAAGAAATTCGTTTGAATATTCTGGTTTCAGTCAATTATTTCATCAATTTACAAACAGAATTCTTCTGATCCCCGAAAGGGTTAATCTAAAATTACCTCAGAGTACAACATCATAATCCGAAAGCGTGCACTGTTACATTAACGGAACGTGAATATGCGAAGTAGAATCATCGCTCATCGATTTCGGTCATTTTGGGGTATACAGGCGACGATTTATCTTATCGGTGTAAACCAAATGTCGTTTCGTACTAATTAATTGATGATCTAAAACTTTGTAATTGGAAATTTAGCTCTATCTTTTTTCGTTTACTATTTTCAATAGCTTTCTTTAATTTCGTCACTAGGGGTGCTACTGTCGCTTGCATTATGTCGGGCATAGTCGCTTTACTATACTGTAACCTCACTTGCATAGCTGTAGCTCTCTCTGTTCGCAAGTATTTTCAGGTTAAAGGGACTTTCCTTTGCACCCTGTATATTTTTTTCATATTCATGTGACCAGTTGACGTATTAACCACCACTTTATAATCAGCTGACTTTTTTTCTTCAAGATATTGGGTTAGCTATAATTTGACAAATTTTCAATCAGGAGGAAATGACTAATATATATATGTATATTTTTTTACGTGCGGGGAAGGCTACCGCTTCTCAACCCCAGAGGTGCCAAGTTCGCACTAATCTTCCGTAATGCGAGGATTAATTTAACCCAGTTTAACAAAGTTTCGAACCAGAAAAATTATTTGGTGAATCTTTATTTATTTAATTCCAGTTTTCTACGTTGAACTTATTTAATTTCATCTCTGAAAAAAAATTCCGGTACGAAATGTTTTAAACCAGGGTTAAATTAACTCACCTATTACGGAGGATTAGTGGCAACTTGGCACCTATGCAACCCACCCACGGAACCGCAGCTGACGTTCACGGAGCTTCATGATACAGCTTTCTGAAGCATTTTACAAATTATCGGCCGAAAGGAAATAACTGACGAAATTTGTACCTGGCTCGGGGACTATCATGGGGTAAAGAAGTAGTTGTTTCTTATTAATTATAACTTCTTAAGGTAAATTACCATTGGTGTTACGAATAAAGAAGGCGAGACATATAATGTTGGGTCGACCAGTTGCGAGTGAGGTAACTGAGGAGGTTGTCACAAGATGGCGGATGATTTTTTTTTCATCAGATTGACAGTTTCTGATTATCGCCGAAGCAAACTTCCACTTCTAAATTTTGAATAGAAAATTTCGCCTATTTTAGGGGCTTATTCACGCATAATTTCTCTTACAAATATGGTTAAAATTTTTATTCGTTTTACTGGTGGAAGTAAGCCCAGAAATTGTCATCTATTTCCCTGACACTCACAGGAGGTGTTACAAAATGACGGAAACGCAGTTCCTTACTACAGCCAAAGTAAACGTCCACCAGTAAAAATAAATATGTTTTTCGCCATGATTATGACTGAAATTCTGCATTAATAAGACTTTTAAGTAAAGAAAAAAAGTATTCAAATTTACTGGCGAAAGTTTGCCCCGGTGGTAATGAGCCACAGCGAAACCGGTTACAGTTTAAGCTTCATCATTTAGAGGATATGTCAATTTCTCTTTATTCATAGTTCCATGAAATTACCGGTACCGTGTGGCTGAATTTAGCCTCAAACCCAGATTTGGAATATAGTCCATTGTCATGAAAAACATATTCAAAGAATGAACAAATAAAACCGGAAATGTGTCATTAACGTTTCGTGCCTTTTAACCCCTTAACCTACGATTTACTTTTAACAGCTCCACGGTTTGGCAAATCCATAGCTACCACTAAAATTTAACAGAGATTTTGGACTTGTTTAATCATGGAATTTCTAATATTTACTGTGAAATTTTAGTGGTAAGAATAATTTACATTTGGCTCGATCATCGTACGCGGGCTTTGCCCGCCATTGCAGCTTAAGGGGTTAATAGAGCTGCTATTATAAGTATGCTTTGTGAAATGAATATTTCTTTGATGTTCATGTCAGTTTTATTTGTTCATAAGAGACCGTTACATCTCTGTCTCAACACATAAAGCAAATGCTTCATTTTGCTTAAATATTTTAAGTAGGATTGACAGATTGGCCTCTTTTTTTATTCCGAAATCGCAATGGAAATTCCGAAAGAGGATTTTTTAGTTTAAGTAATAATGAAACGTCTATCACGAAATTAAGCAAAAATTTTCTTCAAAATTTCTGGAATTTTCTCCGAATTTATAAAATTAAGATTGGCGATCCTCCAAAGGAATCTTTTAAATTTAACCTTCGCCCACTTTTCTATGAATTTTCTATGGCCATAATAAATTTATATTCTGTTTTTCAGTAACCCAGAGGGCTACACACCTCCTCCTAAAGAATCCGACGATTACACCCTCGGCATAAAGAAATTCCTACATCCTAAAAAAAAAAAAAAAAAAAAAAAAAAGAATCTGAATACATTTTTAGCAATTTAATTTCACATTTCGTTCTCAAATGCATGGATATTTTAATATTTTTAGTTGCATTCGTAATTATATAAACAAGTAGCATCTGCAATCGTCATCTGGTCAGTCCGTCCCTCTATCTATCCGTCTGTCCGCATATAACATCGCAAAAACTAACCAACCGAATGATTTGGAAATTTATATGCAGGAGTACTTTTTTTTATGAAATTATAAGTTTATTTTAAAAAAAGATTCTTTTACAGGAATGGGAATCTTTCACTTTTGATTCTAATAAAGATTTCGCACTTCTTAAAAACTGCACCAAGTTCTCCCACCCCTTAAAATTATTTTCCTCTATCTGTCACCTTCATGGAACTATTAATAAAGAGGAACTGATATATACTTAAAATAGTGAAATTTCAACTGCAAGCGCTTTCAGGGGGAGGGGGGGGGGTATCATTACTGAAGGGAGAATCTTCCACCAGTAAACTCCATAACAATTTTCTCTTTATTTAAACGCCTTATTAATATAAAATTTCAGTCATAAATAATGACAGAAACATATATTCATTTTTACTGGTAGAAGTTTACTTTGGCGGTAGTCAGACCGGGCATTTTCCGGCGTTTGTGACAAGACAACCTAGACAACTCCTTGTCAGAGTCAGTGAAAAATGTTATAATACCTGGGCAAACTGACAAAAAATCTAATTTTTTCATTTCCTTTAAAATGTCCTGCCTTTGTATTTACTATGAATTAATAACAAATCATCTAATTCATGAATTAGAAAGTTCCTGAAAAAGGCGGGGTTTCTGTTGTTTTCATAGAAAATTTCCGTTCAACAATAATTCATGTAAGATATCTATGTAATATCTTAATATTTTTTAAAAGAATGTTTCATAAAGTAAATATTTATAATTCACTTAAAACGATCCATTATACAAGTATACTCGAAATTTCAAATTTTAATAAAATATACTTTAAAGTGAATTATTTTTAAGTGAAGTTTTTAGAAATGCGCGCTGGATATCTCTTGAACTACTTGATTTTTTTTTTTTACATTAAATGTTTTAGCATTTATTGGATTTTTCTACTTATAAAGACTTCCTAAAATAGTTTTTAATTCAATTAAAAAATAGATAAAATAGCACAGATAAACTACAAACACACAATACGCATTATTTTTTATTTAACTTCTAAAACATGTGTAGGCTCAGGAATATGATATAGATAACATCTATAAATCCGTGAAGATTTCATTTAAAAATATTACGTGGTTCAGGGGAAACCTTGTGCGCAATTCATTCAACATTTTGAGGTAAGACATCTTAAACTCTTTTATGGGCGCCGTTTGCAGTCTGCAAACGCTTAATTTTCATGCCTAAACTGCCAAATGGCACCATTTTTTTAGTACAATTTCGATCTCGTAATATACGTGAAGAAACGCTTTTGACTATTTTCAAATAAATTTGTTCGTAAATTGCGGTGTGAATTAATTATTTGAACATTTTTGGAGCAGATATGACTTGCCCCTGAAAGGGTTAAACTATTCTTTTAAGCATTGCTTACACAGAGAGCGAAGAAACTGTTGATCTTTCATTGTACATGTAAATCGAAAAATCGAATATTTTCATGTTTAACCATTAAGTGCAGCGCCCGATGTGAAAAATGTGAAATGGACAGTTATAGTTAAGGTTCTATTACGCTTTCACCGTGTGAATAAAGTTCGCTTTTTAAATAATAAGACACATAATTTACAGCATGAGGTAAGGGTGATTTTAACCCTTAACGGACCAATGCAGGCATGTAAGCGGAATGGGCACCCTTAAGCAAATGTATTCCCTTTTACTTGTACTTTGACATGGTGTGCAAAAGAAATTTACTAAAAATATTTCCTTTAAAATATAGAAATAGAATATAGAAATAGAACCATGCATTTAAAGCTACCGTCCGTTAAAGGTTGTAGATGTTTTGGTGGGGCATGGGCAACAAAGGTTTGGAACCACTGCTCTAGAGCAAAAGCTATTAGTAAATCTGAATAGAAATTTTCGACTTATTTAAACGCCTTATTCATGTAAAATTTCGGTTACAAATAAGGCAAAAAAATTATATTAGTTTTTTTTTTCTGGTGGATGTTTTTCGCTGCGTTAATCAGGCCCTGATCTGCTATAAACTAACAACAGCCGCCCTCTTCTGACTACATCCTCAGGTACTTCATCAAAGCGATATAAATAAGCGTCCTATCTTAAATGGGAGAAATAACCGCAAGATTAAAAGCGAGGTCACATCAATCAAGGTCATGCGCCACCTAGCGGATGGAGTGTGAACTACAGGAACTACCTAACTATTTTCTTACTCACACCACTAAAATTGTAAAGTTTTTGTCATCTTGATTAATAACTGAAATACTTTTAATAAGGGGAAGAAAACTTCGTGATGTCAAGTGCATCTGGTGTGCGCTACGCCAGATGTACTACGCCATTATTTTGCAATAAATGAGGCATACACAATTCATTTCCATGAGTGGCTAAAGATTTAGAAAATACGTGCCACACTAAAAGCCCGCGTATGTGAATTATCACTCCGTCCACAAGGTGGCGCAACTGTGTTAATTTACGCCTGATTCCAGCATTAAGTTTGTTCGCTTACTTATAACGCTTTGTACTTCATTCGCATCCGGTAGACACCACAGACTACACTATCTGTCTCCTATTTATTTATAGCTTCATTGTCGACGACAACAGGGTTGCCACTTTGGCCGCCATTTTTATTCAGAAAATTCGAATCCGTGCCTGAAATTTAAAAAAGTATTTTTTGGCTTATTTAATGACAGAAAATTTGTAATTACTTAATGTAAAGATTCTTCTTTCAAAATTTCAGGTATGAATGTCAAGTTTCGAGATAAAAATGGGTGCCAGACTGGTAACCCTGATCGACAGCCCTGCCGGACGATTCTGTTAAAAACAGTACTAAAAGCAATTATCGTAAATTATTTCACATTGCCATTGATGACAACGTGATTTCGTGGAGTATTGTTTGGAGAATGTTATATCCAAGATAAGTAAAACATTTGTTTTTTATATAACAATTTACTTTTTATTTTATCCGGTGTGAAATAAATATTACTTTTTTCGTATGTCTGAAATTAAAAACAACAGAATAAAATGAGCGATTTTTTTTTTTTAAACAGAAAAATGCAGCGATTTTTCTCCGTTCTAATTTGAAATATTAACAAACATCCCTTTAAAAATTAATATGTTACATATTCGACGTTTTCAACGCATATTTGAAGAAAATGCTGGGGATAGATGGATGATTACCGCCTTTACTGTTGTTCTGGTTGACGCATTTGAAAGCGGTTTTTTTTTTATCTTTCTAGGAAATAAGTAACTCTGTTGTTAAAATTCTGAAATGATTGAATGGCTAGATTTACGAACAAATGTATTAAAAAATATATGAGATATATCATATAGATTACAAGAGAAAAATTTTATTCCAAAATTTTGGTGTCATTTTAGCATTCCGGATGGAAATTAAGCAAGCTATATTATATCACACAGCCTTTAGAGGGCTTACTGGGGGTTTTGCAGTTATGCAGCCTGAAATTTTTAACTGCTTCTAAAAATTTCCTAGAAATATGCTTAACTAGCTAACCCATCCGACATTGTCTGGGCCTGAGATTTAAAAAAATCTAATAAAAATTACAATATATATATATGTAATTAAAAATATCGCCCTTTTACCTTAGTTACTTTATTCCAAAATCTTATAATATCTATCTATTTTACCGGTCTTTTAATAATATATTAAATATCCTTTATATTTTAATCCCATGCCTTTAATTCAGCGCATTCTTTTATTTCTTATTCTAAAAACCTTAATCTGACGATAGCTACACTTCTTTGTAAAACCCACTAATTTATTTTATTCTTTCATATTTTGAGACATTAAATTCTTTTTTCTTTCGAAGGTTTATTAATGGCATTTTATTTTTATTAAATTCATTCGATTTCCCATGAGTCTTTGCGAGAACTTTCGCGCGCTAGTCTCTGTTTCCTTTTTAAAACTTCTGCCGTTAGGTAAAGAATCCTGTCTCCACGTCAAGCTTCCCTGCGTAGTCCTATCGCTTGTGTGGTCTCTCCATCCCGTCACCCCCCTATCTTCGCTGGATTGGCTCGTTGTCGTATACCCGTACTTGGTCTTTCTAATACTTATACGCTTACATTGACTTGAGAGAACAGATTTTGTACGATTTTTGTCTTGCTTGAAAAATCCGTGTCACCTGGAGAGCTGCTTTTCTGTTATTTCGTAATGCTGTTTCTAATGTTTAATATCTATAAGTTTACTGTTAAGACGCTACAACGACCCGAACATGGGTAACTAACTCACTGGTGCAATTAATACATTCTAGAGGTCATCTAATAAATTATATCAGGAATAAGACGGCTTCTGCTATTATCTCCGGGAAAAAAACAAGAAATTACGACCTGATCTTCCACTCCTACAATGATGTACGACTGCAAAACATTGAATTCTCGGTTGGTGATATATAACGAGTGTATTGTCGCTGCTTATCCTCGACATGTTTTATTCTACAATTGAAAGCATATCAATTATCCGAGCAGGATTTTAATGCTTGTGTAAATCGAATAATGATTGAAGCCGGTAAAGTTTTTAAATGGAGTGAATAAAACCAGTGAATTTCTGGCTGAAAGGAATTACGCTACGTAATTTTCGTCGACTATTTTCGCATCTCCAATCCAATATCGCTCGCCAGTGGCAAATTAGAACACTTGACACCTACCAAATTACATCTATCTAAAATAAGAGAAAGTGGAGCTATGAGCTCAAATAAATTCGTCTTTTTATTTAACTAATAAAATTTTAGACCATCATCCGTCAACATTCCTGGAACTTTCATCTCTGTAAGTCAATATTATTATATTATTTTTACTGCTGACAATATTTACGTCGATTTCTTATTATTACAGTATTGTTATTATTATTGTTGGAGTTCGATTATTTTATATTGTTGTTATTATTTATCAGAGAAAAGATTTACATTTGTTGTTTAATTTAAAGTTTATTTACATTGTTTATTATGTTAATACTATTGCATTCATATATAAATGAGTTTCGCCTCCTTTATGCTAATGAGATCTGTACTTTTTAAAACTCTAGTGATAAAATGAGCGAAATTGAAATAAATAGCATTTCTTTTGACCCAGAGTCGGAGATGAATATACAAGCGTGGATGACACATTTTGGCAAATGATGCCTTTCTGATAAGAAATATGAAAATTGAAAAATTAAAAGTATTCCTAAATTTTTCAACGGAGAAGTTTTAACCCTTTCAGGGGCAAGGTATTTCTAGTCGTAAAATGTAAAATGAGTGAATGACACCAGAATTTATAAACAAATTTATTTCAAAATAAGCAAAAGCTTTTGTTCGTATACTTAAGAACAGCAAAATTTTCATTCCTATATTCTGGTGCCAGTATGGCACTTTACCGGGCTCCCAAATGGCCCGCCAACTGAATACCAATAAATTTTAACAGAAAATTTTATGGTAGGTTTGAGCTAGAATTAACTCTCAAACGTGATTCCGGGGCGGTTTGTAAGAAAAATCTAAAAAGAAAATATATCTAAAAAAATGTTGGTATTCAGTTGGCGGACCATTTGGGAGCCCTGTATTTCGGAATTAAAATTAGCTGGTCCAAAAATGAACCACCGCCAATGAAGGGCTTAAAGGTGTTTATTAACGAATGTTTAGACTGTACTACCTTCGGTAAAGTTGCTGAAATTCTAACTGAAAAAATTATTAACACTAGAACGCCCGGAAATTTTGCTCAAGTTTCATAAAAATATTTGAGACCAGAATTCTTATTAAAAATTATTGGACTGATTTATTTAATATAAATCTGAGTGGTTTCGATTTAACTTATTTTATGAAAGAATTTCTGGTTCAAGTTGACGTTTAATCATATGGTCGGAGTCGGATCGACTCCTTCCGGGCGTTCTAGTGTTAAAGTAAATATTCCTCGATTTTGCTTCTATGAAGGTAAATGATCTTAATGATTTGGAGCGCTATTTTAGGAAAAATATTTAAATAGGTAGACAACTTCATTTAATAGAGACCATTATGTTACAGGGCTTGACAGATGGTTTAGAGCCTGAGTACCAGAATTACATGATTAGTAATCCTCCAGAGAGCACCATAAACTGGTGCAGAGTGTCTAAACTACTAGTAGTAATTCCGACCTCTCATGTTAGCAATAGCAATACTAGAAATAATTCTCAGAATTTCATCCACAGAATAATTTTAATTCTAGATTTATTAGTCCTAGATTGCCTACTGCTGATTTTCAGAAAATTACCTCAGTTGACCATATCGAATGTGCATGAATAGGGGTGTACAAGATGCTTTTCACAGGGAGAGGAGTTTTATTTTCAATGCTTAAGCTATGCCATCTGATGTTCCTCCTCCTGGTCAACCACCACAACCTAGTAGTAATATTTGACATTTAATTGTTTCTGGATATGCAAATAACAGGGAAGTACCTTGTGTAATAGACTTTGTCTCCACAATATCAGTTTTAACTTTAAATTTGTTAAATTATTAAATGCTAAAGTTATAAATATCCCACCTATTTTTATTGGCCAAGCCAAAAAAACTGTTGTAATAAATCAAACTTGTAATTTGTTGTTTAAAGAAGGTAATGTGCAAAAATGTATTGGATTTCTGTTATGTAAAACTGATTTAAATTATGCCATAGTAGGCCTGCTAGAGTGTTCTAAGTCTAACTTGATTATTGATTGTGCTAAATGTAAAGTATTACAAGGGGACCTTGTATTAAATCAACCTAAGAGCATATCCAGTAATAATTTAATGTCAATAATATCAACTTCATTTTAATGTCAATGATAATTACCAGAGAGTGCAACCCGATTATGTAAATGTCATAGCTCCTCAATCCTTTGTTCAAATTAATGCTAATGATTCTAAATTACTTGGGAAAGTAAATGCTATAAAAAAGGAAACTTTAAGGGATAGTATAAGAGATTATTTAGACCTTTTTTATAAAAACAAATATGATGTTGGGAAAATTAATATTGAGCCACAGCGCATTTTTCTTAATTTTGACCTACCAATATCTATGAAGCCTTATCGCACTTCTGCAGTAGAAGAAAAAGAAATTTCAGAACAAGTTCAGTCCTTATTAGCTGCTGGTTTAATTAAAGAGAGGAATATTTCTTATTCTGCCCCTGTTACTTTAGTTATGAAACGTGATAAGGGTAAAAAAACTAGCATGTATGTAGATTACCGTAAATTAAATGCAATAATGAAAAATGATGCTGAACCTCTACCACGTGCAGATGGAATTCTTGATAAATTAAGGAGTGGTCAGTATTTTTCCACTTTGAACTTAGTCTCTGGCTGCTTGCACATATCTATACATTCAGCAGATACTGAAAAATTGGCTTTTTCTATCAATTCTGGACTTTTTGTGTGGAATGTTCTTCCATTCGGTGTCAAAGTTGGTTCCCCAATTTTCAATAGAACTTTTAGAAGAATTCTCAGTAAACACAAAATTAACTTTGCTTGTTATTATTTTGATGATATTATTTTCCCCTCCTCCTTAGAAGAACACATGCAACATCTAAACCAAATATTTGAATTATGTAGACTTGAAAATATTAAACTTCAATTATCTAAATGCAATTTTGTTCAAAATAAAATTTATTTCTTAGGATAGGAAATCAAAAATCGATGGTACTTTAACTCCTGATAATGCTAATATTGATGTCAAAAAAATTTCAATGTAAATGAACTTCAAAGATTTTTAGGATCCATTAATGTTTACCATAAATTTATAGATAACTAGCAAACCCCGCGACTTTGCTCGCGTAATATTTGAAATATGCCAAGCGATATTTATATGTCTAATTTTTATTAAAAGAAATTATACATTTAGGAATAATTCAAAAATTACTATTTAAAACATAGTTTGACTAAACTTCATTATTACACTGCATTATGCAGAAATTAGTTTTAAATTAATAAAAGAAATAAAACTAAATAAGAGATAATTTAGAAAATAATTTGAAACTTTTATGCTCAAATAATACGCTTATTTCAGTATTCATTTGAAGTTTTGAATTTTTTAGAACCCATCTTCTTACGTCTTAAAATTAACCATCATGTCAAATTCAAGTCCTACCACCTCTCTCAACATAAAGAGCTATGTTGAAATAGGCACTGTCACCATTAATTTGCCAACATTAATTTTGAAATCGGTTTATTATTTCCTAATATTCCATAGAAACGTAATTTAGAAAAATTTTAAAGGGTTTTTTAGAACATTTATTGTTCCTGTGAACCCCAGGTGGTATAATCATCCGCATAAAATATAGCCTGTGCAGGATCAGAGACTGTTACTATTGATTCGCAATTATTGCTTTTATAATCGGTTTATATCCCCTGAAATTGCATAGAAATCGTAATTTAGGACTTTTTAAAAACATTTTTCGCACCTTCCCTTCGCTTCACCTCTTTTTAATGCGAATTTATTTTCGACAGTCCTTCGAGGGCATTTATATTTTATAAGTAACTACCATGCCATATTTAAAGTTTCTAGCTTCTTTAGTATCAGAGAAATCGCAATTTAGAAAGTTTTTTGCTCCTGCAACCCTCTGGTGGTAGTGACACAGTTATAAAATATAGCTTATGTTTGAGCAGGTTCTATCACCAACAATTTGACATCATTATTTTTCAAATCGGTTTGGTATTTGATAAGATTGAATGAAAATTGTAATTTAGAACGTTTTTAGAACGTTTCTCGCTCACTTCATCCTTTTAAATTTGGAACTTTCTTTCGACTGTTCGCAATATATATCATACCGTAAATACCATGCCATATTTCAAAATGTTCGACCCATCAGTTGTGCAAAAAACGCAAATTAGAACATGTTTTGCTCTTGCACCCCCAGATGGTAGTGACAGCAACAAATAATACAACCTATGTTGGAGCAGGACTGTCACCATTGATTTGCAACCATTACTTTTGAAATAGCTTTGGTATTTCCTGAGATTGCGTAGAAATCGCAATTCACAACGTTTTTAGAAAGCTTTCGCGCATTTTCATCCATTTTAAATTCCCAATTTTTTCGAAAATGTTCTTAAAGATCATTTACATCTAATAAATATGCACCTTGGCTAACTTCAAATTGCTAGCCCTTATCGATCACAAAAATCGAAATTTAGAAATTTTTTGCTCCTGCAACCTCCAGGAGATAGTGACACCGACATGAAATAGCGTCTATGTTAGAGCAGAGACTGTCAGCATTAATTTGGCTACCATTAATTTTGAAATCAGTTTGATTCTTCCTGAGACTGCTCACAAATCGGCATTTAGAACGTTTTTAGAACGCTTTTTGCACGATAGATCATTTATATCTAATAAATATATACCATGCAAAATTTCCTGAATCTAGGTCCTTCCATAATTCAAAAATCCCATTTTTAGAACGTTTTTAGTTCCTGCATCTCCTCTGGGGTAGTGGAAACAGACATAAAATATAGCTTTTCTTGGATCAAGAGCTGTCGCCATCATTTTACACCGTTATGTTTGAAATCGGTTCAGTACTTCCTGAGGTTGCATAGAAATCGCAATTTAGAATGTTTTTTACAATGCTTTTCGCACATTTTACCCTTTTTTAATTACGAATTATTTTAGGAAATGTTCTTAGAGATCATTGATATCTTATAAGTAACTACCATTAAAATTTCATGATTCTAGGTCCTTTCATAACACAAAACCGCAATTTAGAACATTTTTTTTTCTCCTGCAACCCCAAGGTGGTAGTGATACAAACATAAAACAGACCGATGTTAGAACAAGGTCTCTCACCATCAATTTACAACCATTACTTTTTAAATCGATTTGATACTTCCCAAAATTGAGTAGAAACCACCATTTAGTTTTTTTAGAACCCTCTTCACGCATTATCACCCCTTTTAAATTTCGAATTCATTAAGAACAGTTCTTGGATATCCTTTATATCTAATAATTAACTAATGTTTCAAATTTCATATTTCTAGGCCCTTTAGTAGCGCAAAAATTGCATTTTTAGAAAGTTTTTTGCTCCTGCACCGACTTTGGGGTAATCCACCGACATGAAATATAGCCTATCTTGGAACAAGGGTTGTCACCGTCATTTTGACACCATTATTTTTTAAATGGGTTTGGTATTTCCTGAGATTGTGTAGAAACCCCCAGTTAGAACGTTTTTCAGAACGCTTTTCGAGCATTTTCATACCTTTTAAATTTCGAATTTTTTAAGAACTGTTCTTAGAAATCCTTTATATCTAATAAATAACCAATATTTAAAATGTCATATTTCTAGGCCCTTCAGTAACGCAAAAACCGTAATTTAGAACGTTTTTTTTGCTCCTGCTCCCCTTTTGGGGTAGTGCCACCGACATAAAATATATCCTATCTTGGAGCAAGGGTTGTCACCATCATTTTCACACTACTATTTTTTAAATCGATTTGGTATTTCCTAAGATTGTGTATAAAAAATTTCGAATTGTTTAGAAAATGGTCTTATATATCATTTATATCATACAAGTAACTACCATTCCAAGTTTCATGATTCTAGGCCCTTCCATAACACAAAAATCGCATTTTTAGAACGTTTTTTGCTCCTGCATCCCCTTTGGGGTAGTGACACCGACATAAAATATAGCCTATCTTGGAGCAAGCGTTGTCACCATCATTTTGACACCAATATGTTTTAAATCGGTTTGGCATTCCCTGAGATTATGTAGAAACTACCATTTCGAACGTTTTTTAGAACGCTTTTCGCGCATTTTCATCCCTTTTAAATTTCGAATTGTTTAAGAACTGTTCTTAGACATCATTTCTATCTTATAAGTAACCTATATTCCAAATTTCATATTTCTAGGCCCTTCAGTAACGCAAAAATCGCATTTTTAGAACGTTTTTGCTCCTGCACCCCCTTTGGGGTAGTGACACCGACATAAAATATAGCTTATTTTGGAGCAAGCGTTGTCACTATCATTTTGACACCAATATGTTTTAAATCGGTTTGGCATTTCCTGAGATTATGTAGAAAACTACCATTTCGAACGTTTTTTAGAACGCTTTTCGCGCATTTTCACCCCTTTTAAATTTCGAATTGTTTAAGAACTGTTCTTAGACATCATTTATATCTTATAAGTAACCTATATTCCAAATTTCATACTTCTAGGCCCTTAAGTACCGCAAAAATCGCATTTTTAGAACGTTTTTTGCTCCTGTACCCCCTTGGGGTAGTGGCACCGACATAAAATATAGCCTATGTTCTAAGTTGGACTAACACCATCATTTTGATACCATAACCTTTGGAATCGGTTCGGTAGTTCCAGAGCTTACCTTCTACAAATAAACAATTTTTACCTCTTTATAATATTAGTATAGAATAGATTATGAAAAAATCAGACACCCACCCCCCCCTCAAAAAATACTTAAAAAATACCATATGGGAATGGAATTCAAATTGTCTAGATTCTTTTCAGAAATTAAAGGATGCCTTTATTATTAAACCTGTCTTAAGAATTTATGACCCTACATTACCCCTTCATATGTTTGTTGATGCCTCACAGGTGACAGTAGGTGCAGTTCTCAAACAACCAGATAATAATGGGTTTTTACATCCAGTTGCTTATTACTCTGGAGCAGAGGTTCCCAGACTGTGCTCCGCGCTAGCCCTAGGGGCTCCGCTGCGCTTTAGGAATATAATGAAAATTTGAAAGAAACAACACATTTAAAGGAAGGTTTTTTTTTTTAATGGTAACAGATTCTTTTATTATAAAGGTATTTATACATTGATGATAAATATCTTCAACAATGTGAACCCCTTTAAATTAAGTAAATTTTATTTTCTTTAAAATTTCCAGTGCAAATATTAATTTATGCTCCATTTTTACGTTTTCCGATCGAAAAATTTGATAAATGGAGAAACAAACGTATATGTACTATAAGAAAGCCAGAAATTATATTCTGAAGGAAAATTTGAATATTTGAATTTCCCAACTACTCCTCTCAGTGTGATTTGAGGTGAAGTGTTATCAAATGACTCGACGTTTTGTGTTCAACTACGTAATCATTCCGGAAGAAATAAGTCCAATTTGATAGATAAACCGCCTGATTTTTTCAATAGGAAGGGAAAAGTAAGGTATGCTAGCTTCAAAAGTAAATATCGCAACGCTGGACATAGGTGTAGACTTCACGTGTGCGAAATAGGCAATAAGATATACTTCTACAACTAATTTAAATTTTTCCTTTTGTCTTGTTTAATCACTGTGATTAATTAGTACAAAAATAATGTTCTATAATTAGTTATAGAAGTTTGCTTTGTTAGACCTTGTTGAAAAAAAAAATTATTTTTTTTTTTACCTTGTCCGCTTACGGACACGTGTTTACTGTAGCTGATGAAGAGCTGTTATATTTTTAGCTCGAAACGCGTCCTATGTATTGTTTTTATTTTATGGTGATTTTTTACAAAGTTTTATTATTTTAATTGTATCAAGCAGCATTTCGAAAAATTGAAAGAAAAGCTGAAACATCGGTATTGAGAAAAACAGATTTAAAATATATTAAAAGGCCAAAAAAATGCTTGTGAACAAAATTAAAACACTTGTAAACTTGCGTAAAATAATCGCATCTGCATGCGATTTTCCACGAATGATGTAGTACAAATTGGAGAATAATAATACACACAAAAAGAAATGTCGAGTTTCGGGTCGACTTTTGCTCAAGTAAAGGTCCACGGTTCCCTTAACCCTCTCGCTGCGTAAGTAATTCTACGCGATGAGCGTCTTTTACAGAATTTTTAATCGTTTATCAACGGTTCTTAAAAGCAGAAATTTTTGACTATCGTAATCGGGGTAAATGTCCTGATTAAATCAGACAAAGTTTTCGCTAAAAAATAACTGTTGGGAACAGCCAAATAGTGTTAATTTGACGGGAAAATGCATGCCCGAGCATACCTCGGGCTGCGCAGCGAGAGAGTTAAACATCTTCATCTGCGTAACTGAATTTATAAATAAAAGAGTAAGAGTACTATTAATGTTAACTAGAAGGTAGCCCCTGAGAATGACGTGTTTGTATTTTTAAAAGTCTTCGTTCATTGCATTTAAAAAAATGTATAACCTTCAATTGTTTATAAATAAATATAAAAAAAACGTAAGACTTCAATTCTTAATAAAATTGTTAGCTAATAGTAAAGGAGAGCACACGTTATAAGACTGAAAAATCAAATATAAGCAGTAAACATTCATTCGTGATGCCACTTGAAGGAATATATTTTTTAGGAATAATAATGGAGTCGTTCACGACTGTGATCAAAAAATTAAAACAGCCCAAATATAAAAATTCTAACAAAATTGCATTTAATGCACATCTTTGCTGGACTTAACCCTTTATCTACTGACGGTACTTATAAGTACCATTAAAATAACTTATTATAAAGTTCATTTAATACATCGATTAGTAGTAATATAGTTTAGAATGAGTTATAGATGCATTACTTTATCTTGTTCCAAAAGCATTATTGGTTACCCAAAGCAAAAATATTTTTAAAAGGATGATTTATTTTGCCTTTGCATCTTTTCAGCATTCTTGATGTTTGGGGGGGGGGGGATTTTTCAATTCGGAAATATTTCTATATTTCTATTGTAAGAACATTATATTTGAACATTTCCTAATTCTTCAAAATACGAAGAAACAGACTTAAAATAAAAGATTCGAGTGGAGTTATAAATATTGCACAAAATCCTTATAAATTCAAATTTAATGAATCCTTCTAAATCCTCCAATCCTTCTAAAATTTATTAAATGATTATGTAAATCTTCTAGTGTAGTTTCAAAAATTCACGAAAAATGCTTTAGAAGATAAACTTTTCATAAATTCACAATTCAGTACATAAAAGGTTAAACTGACCTTTTTAAAGAAAGTTTTAACGCATGGATTTCGTTCATATCGCTGTATTGCCAATGAACTCCATGGTGTATATTTCAATGAATCTCAAAGAAATGAATCGGGAACATCCGTAATTAGACATTGTTTTTTAAATCGTGAAATGATTGCAAAAATCAGTTAAATGTTTTCAACGCAAGTTATATCGAAAATCATGCATATTTCGATGTAGCTCGTCATCACTCAAGTTGTTTTTGTTTTCCACAATATTCTTAAAAAGGTTAATCTTATACAGCTTTATTGAAAAAATTAAATCACAGAAAATTACAATATAATGGCTGATTTTAACGAAAGATTATCGGGATCCGGATGAGTTCACTCCGGAAGTGTTATACACTTAGCGCTATTATATATACACAGGCAGTGTTGCCAGATGGGCTACTTTTTTATTATTCAGATTCTTGATTGGCACCACTTTTTTGAAATGGTGAAAGGCGCTTTATTTAATGACATATTAATGAAGGCGGAAACAAAGGAGATTTTACCGTTTCAAAAAAGTGGTGGCAATCAAGAAATCTGAATTAAAAAAAAGTAGCCTACTGGCAACACTGTACACAGGTGCAGTACTTCCTACATAGCTACACAAAAGACTTCCCAATGTTCAGGGAAGTCTTATTTACTTGAACAGTTTTGGATTTTGGACGGATTTCTTCGCAATGATCACAATGAAAAACGGAACTAAATTAGTATATAAAATATTTCTGGTACCATTTGGAATTTCTCTCTCGTTTTGCCTTTTAGAAGCAGTACTGAAGAAATCAGTACTGTAAAATTAATGCTAATGGCAGGGTTGTACGCATCAGGGGATTCAGGGGATTTTAGGTGTCTTAGTACAAGAAATTTCCTAAAGTACTGATCGCTATATCTGAAGCTAGAATTTTTTTAAATTAAATAAGGCAAATATTACTCTATGAAAATTCTGGTAAAAGACTCTTGAAGCGTACGAACCTTGTAATGGTCTTGATTTATCCTGTTTGTCTGTAAAACGCTAGTTGAAAGTGAAAATCATCAATTGAGAACTTATAACATACAAAAAACTTGATACATTAATAATATATTCATAAATTGATATATTGATAAATTGATATATTGGTATATTGATAAATTTATATATTGATAAATTCATATTATCCAAAAAAATTAAAAAATACAAAATATTCCGGTTTCAGAAAACTGATTCATACACTCTAAAAATTACTTGGGAAGTTTTCAGAAAGTAAGTGGTAGTAAAAGGAATTTGTTTTTATAAAATTTTCTTCAAATCTCAAAATATATTAGTTTCTGATTTTTCTAAAGATAAAGAGAGCGCTTCGGAATCATGGGGGACTCGGCAAAGTTAATGTATATTTTCATTCGTGGTTACATTATAATTTCATAGATTAAGAATCATTTGTCCTTTTTTTTTCATAGTAGGGTTATTTTGAAAACCGATCGGAATCTGCAAATGGAAGCACTACGGTCAACATTTAATTATTAATGACTGCTAGATATTTTAAAAATTAGTTTTAAATTGAGGAATTGAGAAGTAACATTTTCTGAGCGTTCCGATTGGTAGAATTCAGGCTGAGAATTGTCGTAGCAGATACAAAATGCGATAATATCCTCATTCATGAATATGTGAGTGGCAACCTATCGCACGGTTTATTTCTGACTGATTTCTTCTAAAAAAACTTATTTATTAGGGAATATCTCATATGTATTATAACAGGAAATTGCGTGTGATCGTAGATTTAGCCTAGCCAAAATATGTACAGTACACGACTGATTTTCGGAAACTTACAGGACTAAAGTTGTGTATTAAGAGCTGAATTTTATGAATGTAAAAATATCAAAGTGTAATTAAAAATACTATAAATTAGATTAAAAAATGCACAGCGAAAGTAAATATGAAAAATAAAAAAAAATGTTAAAAAAAATATCAATCAAAAGATACTTATGATCAGAAATAACATTTCATTTTTTTTTTGTTGTTGATAATATCACTGCTTTAGGAGAGAAAATCTGTAGTAGGTGTGTCAGTTAACCGAGTTTTCCGCGTAAATGTATGTCAGATAACTGACCGTCTAGTGCCGACGCGGAAAACCGTGGCATGCGAATATCACTAAAATTTTATAGAAATTATTGCCTTATCTAATGATCCAATATCTGCGGTTCAAGAAGTCAACTATATCTTTAAAAAATAGTGATATTAGGCGTGTCACGGTTGGCCACCGCTGGTCTGGTGCATTTTTATGCATGTTTGCATATGTTGGCGCGGTCTTTTTTGTTTTCGGATACCAGTATTTTCAAATGATAACCTTCTTTGTATATTTCTGCGATAAAATATTTCTCAAAAATTATTGTTTGGAAATACTGGTAGCCAAAAAAGTAACCACGTCAATCGTTGCTTTGAAAAATGTTTAATTTGTTTCTTTGTTTTTAAGTAAATCAAAAATCGTACACTTCTGGAAATTTTTCAGGGCAAATATCAATATTTTTTAATAAGTAAATAAATCAAGAAAAAAAACTTTACGTTTAAAGCGTGAAATTTCGCCTTATTTAAGAAGAGATTTTCTATAAGAAAATAGTGGTGCCGAAGAATTTCCTGATCTTGAAATTTCAGAACACGTACGACGCCTGGATGAATGAATTAAATGAATGCGTTTGTATAGGTTTTCAGGAAACATAATCTATTTACGTTACTTAACATACTCTTAATACAATAAAATGTTATTTTCTTATTTAGAATCTATTAAAATGTTCATAAATTTCATTTGCACTTTATTTTAAATATTTATTGAACCAGTACAAATAATGCTATACTATAATAGTAATACTATAAATATATATATAATATATATATATAATACTATAATAGTAATTATACTAGGGGGCTCTGCCCCCTCCAAGCTACGCTTACATTATATTTATATAAATTTTAAACTGTATAGTATAACTTTAGTAAAAGTCTCAAATTTATTTACAATGTAATAACAAAATTTATTAAAGATGACAGAAAATAAAACAAACTTTCATAATTAAAAACAATTAAGGCCTTTTCAATAAAATATTCATGATTTTTTTCGTGACTCATACTTTACATAAAACCAAAGTGAAGTATCTTGATACGGAACCTTAAATCAAATAAAAAAATGACTAGCGCTTCTCCTGTAATTTTATTAAATATACTAAATTCGGATTAGACTAAACTTGTGAATAATATCTAATATATACCATGCAACGTTTAACGTATAACATTATAAATCCAATAAATGTCGGGCTATATAAAATATAACGCCTGATGTGTAACATTATTAAATATTCTTTTCATCAGATTAATCTCGTGAAAGAAAGTGTATAACATAGAATATAAATTCCGTTGCAAAATAAGTATATTCATTACTTTACTACTAATTTGCTACATATTTTGTTATGAAAAATAAATAATACTTGTTATTCAGAAATGAACGCTGTTCGTATAACAAATTAATCTTCATCAACAAAAGAAAAGCAGATACCAGGGTATAATATTTATGTATGAAATGCTGCTTTAATTCCATTAAAAGCTTATTTTGTTTGCTTTTATCGTGTATTCATTTGCAGTTTTCATGAATACTATTCATAAATAGAGATGGGTAAAAAATGATCCTTTTCAAAATCTACCCTATATATATATATATGGGCTTGAAATTCAATTTTTCCTAGGAGGGGAATCTCCCTCCCAACATTTGTAAATGGAGGGGAGTTGAGCAGTTTGGGAGGGAGAAAAAAATGTTTAAAACCCATTGTTATTTTACATGTTATTTAAAGAATTACATTCATACAGACACGACAAAGTACCACTGAATCAATTTAAATCAAAAATTCAGAATAATTATGCAAAATGTTCTTTTATTTAAAAAAGAAAGAATGTCAAGCTTTTATACAGTCTACTTTTCAACTTTCAAGCAAATGACATGCGTTGATAACAATGGGGGTTGTTAAATAAATTTCAGAATTTTTATTTTTTTCGATTTTGGGCCTTGAATCCTCTTTTACAAGGTTAAACTTGTGACAGACAGCACAAGCACAACATTTATAACTTTGGAAATTACCGGAAATGTATGGTTATAACCATGCTCTCTTAAAGAAATTTCAGAAAATTTTGCAATATCTGACGTGTCTTCATTTTTAACAATTAGCATGAACATATTCGGAGATGTCATCATAAATATCTATTTCTGAATGTAATTGTTTTATTATATTTTTAATGGAATTATAGTCAAAACTTAGCTTCCTCATATTTTCTTTGATTGAACAAGCTGCATTTAAATTTTAAACAAAGTCCAAAATTTGAAATGGAAACCGTCGATTCATTTCTTCTATTACAAAAAAAATCTAGGTGAACTTTAAATTGTCAAGTCCTAATTTCTGTGAATTAAAGGGGGTGGCACGAGGGGGAAATCCCCTCCCGGCGCTAATTATTTTTGTTGCAGGTCGAGTAAACTTCGTTTTGGTTTGGGTCGATTTCAGGCTGAATGTAGATTAATGCAAGTTGGATTCGGGTTAAACCGAATTTTTCAAAAGTTAGTTGAGTATATTATTTCAGATTAAAAACTATACCTATAATAATAAACATAGATATTTATATTTGTGCTTTTTTCTAAAGGCTGCTGCGTTTTTTCCACGATCCTTTGACGAAATTTGCGTTTTTTCACGATCCTTTGAAGAAATTTGCGGGTTTTTTTTCAGCAGCCCTTAGACGAAATTCACGTGTTTTCCGCGATTCTTTGACAAAAATTCACGCTTTTTCCCCGCGATCCTTTGACGAAAGTCACGTTTTTTTCGCGATCTTTAGTCGAAGTTCGCGTTTTTTCCACGATCATTTGAAGAAATTTGCGTTTTTTCGCGATCTTTTGAAGAAATTCGCGATTTTTCGCAATCCTTTGACGAAATTCGCGTTTTTTCGCGACCCTCTGACAAAATTCGCATTTTATTAGAGGCCATTTGACGAAAGTCGCGTTTTTCCTGTGATTCTTTGACGAAATGCGCGTTTTTCCTGCGATTCTTTGGCGGAAATTGGGTTTTTTTTCGCTATCCTCTGACGAAATTAGCGTTTTTTCCGCGATTATTTGACAAAAATTGAGTTTTTCCGCGATTTTTTGAAGAAATTTGCGTTTTTTTCGCTACCCTTTGACGAGATTTGCGTTTTTCCGCGATTATTTCACAAAAATTGAGTTTTTCCACGATTTTTTGAAGCAATTTGCGTTTTTTCGCTATCCTTTGGTGAAATTCGCGTTTTCACTGCGATCTTTTGACGAAACTTGCGTTTTTTACCGAGATCTTTTGCCGAAAGTCGCGTTATTTCCGCGATTATTTCACAAAAATTGAGTTTTTCCACGATTTTTTGAAGAAATTTGCGTTTTTTCGCTATCTTTTGGTGAAATTAGCGTTTTCTCTGCGATCTTTTGACAAAACACGCGTTTTTTACCGCGATCCTTTGCCGAAAGTCGCGTTATTTCCGCGATAATTGACGAAATTTACATTTTATATGCGAACCTTTGACGAAATTAGCGTGTTTTTTTTCGCGTCTATTCGCGACGAAATTGATTTTTTCGGCGACCATTTGTCGAAATTCATCATTTTTTCAATTATATTTTTCATGTCCGAATTTTCGGACTGATGACCGATTTCTGATAAATTTCGGAACCGAATGCCTTAAATTTTCGGAACATTTGGAACAGAATCACCCCGAAAATAACGCAAAACTTGACAATCGACCTCGGTAAAAAAATCGTGAAATTTTTCTATTAATCACGAAATAAAAACCGCCCAAAATGTGTCAATCGGTTGCGCGAAAAAAAATCACAAAATTTGCAAGGCATTCGCGTTTGTTAATCGTAAATTCAAAATTCAAAATTTTTCGGAAAGGGGTGAATTTCTTTGGGCGGGAGCCTCTCGCCCACAATATTCTTTTGGGCGGGATTTCAAAGTTTTGGGCGTGAATCCCGCCCTCCCGCCCTGAAATTCAAGCCCTGAATATATATATATATATATATATACTAGGGGGATCTTCCCCCTGTAAGCTACGCTCGTCAACCCCCGTTCAGACACTGTAGAATCTAAAAGCATGCTAATCTGATCAGTTTTAAAAAGATTAGAGAAGATTGAATTATACTGAAAAAACCTGTAGCGATCTCCCTGTAAACGGGTTTCTATTCAATTCCCTTTGATTGCAAAAATTTAAGGTAGAATCATTTGCTGTTAAGACATCCAATGGTTGTTTTCGTGTTTGGTTAAAGGAGATCAGTTAAACATTTGAAAAGAAGCTAAAATAAAATGAATTAAGTAAACAGAGCCTTTGTCTCTCGGTATTTTTAACAGCGTTATAAAACGATTGACATAATACAATTACTAAAATTTGCTGCTTTATCCCCTTCAAGGGCGGTGGTTCATTTTTGGACCACTTAATTTTAATTCTTAAATGCCTCATTAGCATCAGAATATTGGGATGAAAATTTCTCTTTTATTAAGTGAGTAAACAAAAGCATTTTTGTATTTTGAAATTTGTTTGTAAATTCTGGTGCCATTCACTGATTTCAAGATTTTACGAATAGAAGTGCCTTTTCCGTGAAAGGGTTAAACGCATATTAATGTATTTATTATTTTAAAGTTTCCTTTACCTTTTAATATTGACGTGTAAATACAATTTTCAGGACTTAATTTTCAATATTTTCCTGCCTTTAACACGTACTCATTTAATAGTAATTTTAAAGTTTTTTTTCTGTTTTTAATAGTCACGTGAAAATAAATTTTTAATCGTTAGGAAATATTATTCTTTTCGCTGTTTTTAAAATTGAAAACAATCTCTATAATAATACACTGACGGAAAACAAAATCCCAACACCAAGAAAGACTTGTGTTAGATAAACGAAATTTGGTAGGCGTGTTTATACATCTGAAAGATGACATCGATTGAAATTTCGCGCTTCGCGCATAAGTGTGGCGCTAGTAGCGCCACTCAGAACTTGCAGTTCAGGTTTACTTTAAATGCGTGCTGTAAAGTTTGTGGGCGTTATTTAGCTTCGAAATGTGACGTATTGAGTTGATGTTAGCCAATAATGTCTTTAACAAGACAAAGAAGCCACCGTCAACTGCTCACCGAGTTGGAATGAGGTCGCATATCGGGCTACGAGAAGGTGGATTTTCTTTCCGCGATATTGCAGAAAGACTTGGATGGAATTTATCCACTGCGCATGATTGTTGGAAGCAGTGGTCAACGGATGGTACTACCTCAAGAAGACCAGGTTCCAGGCGACCACGTGGCACTCCTGAGAGGGAAGATCGCCGTATTCGGCGTACGACTGTGGCGCATCGTACTGCGTCTGCAGCAGAAATTAGAGCTGCAGTTGATACCACAGTGACACAACGAACTGTTAGAAATCGATTACTTCAAGGACAGCTCCGAGCCAGCCGCCCTGCAGCGTGCATTATACTGACTCCAAGCCATTGCCGTTTGCGACGCAATTCGTGTCAAGCCAGAGCTCATTGGTGGGCGGAGTGAAGTGTTGTGTTTCTTTTTCCTCAGAAAACATAACAGCAAAAAAAATCTAACGTGATGGTTAAAAATGTAAGTCATTTTCAGATTTAGTGCTAAAAAGTACGTAAAAATCAGTTATCAAAAGTTAAAAAATACAACCATCTCCTCTACTTTACAGTATCCGATTTTTGTTATTCTTTAACCCTTAAATGCCTGATTTTTCAAAAATCATTGTACTAATGTTTTTCGGCTTTCATTTTTTAAATAAATCCTGGGAAAAATACTTTAAAAAATCATATTTTATTTTAAGTATGGTTTACGGCTAAAAAACTGTTTGTTACTAATCGGCAATACTGGTCTTTAATTGAAAAAAGAATCTTACTTTATAAAATTCTATAATATTAAACACATAAGAATTTTAGGAACTATAATAAGAAATAAATTTTACTTGCTTACTGCAGAACAAAATATGGTATTTTGCAAGCTTCCAAACAAAACAAAAAGAACAAGTAGCAACAATTGAAAAAATAAATCTATCTTTATTCTTAAACAGCACAAGTGTTTCCATCTATATGTTGGAAATCGATTTAATAATATTTTCAGAATGTATTTTATTGGCAACATTAGGCATTATAGCTGCAATATTATTCTAATAGTATTTTAGAGCCTAAATTGGGTATGTTGCCGAAAAGCAACAGCCCGCATTTAAGGGTTAAATTCGACAATTTATGATTTGCGAAATATCCTGACATGATGGTTAAAAATTAAGGCAATTTTCGGATTCAGTGCTAAAAAATACATAAAAGTAAAAAAAAAAAAAAACCAACAATCTCCGTCTTGTATTATCTAATCTAAAACTTTTTCATAAACTTCTTGGCGGTAATCTATCCGAAATTTTTTGTGTTATCCTATAAAATAAGTATAAATGGTAACAACCGAAAATCATAATAATATTAGATTGTTATCGGATTTGCGCCAGTATGTAAAATGTAATCTCGTTCGGATATTTGAAAGTGGGTTAAAGTTCGAATGCAAATTTTGAACTTAAAAAACATACATAAGATCGTTGAAGAAACATAAAAACTTATAAAAATAACATAATTTTATTAAAAGAAATCATAAAAGAAACAGTCTCAAATCTTGACAAAATAAAACATATGTTATTTCAGCCAATCTGAAACTTAATAAATGTTAACTTAATCGTAATTACTTGTACGATTTTTTTCAAAGCTCAAATACACATGAAATGAGATCTTCGAATACTTTAAGCACTTGGAATATGACCCCTCAAAGCCAAGCCGAACTTATTTGTTTTCAGAGCAGAAAAGTGGCATAAGTCATGCATTTTTAAAGTTTCATAACTCGCACAATTTTCGTGTCATATGAATGGGACTTTTTTTGTCTTACTTGTCAGTGTAATAGGAAAATTTTACTAAATATAACTTATAGGACCGGAGGACCGTATAAAAACTTAAATTTCGTAATTTTTTTAAGAAGTGTTTTTATTGACCCAAATCGCTTTTAAAATATTTCTTTATCTGATTTAAAGCATTTTTCTAATTGGAACTATATATCTATGACTAACGGTTTAGGAATTAGCCATTGGACACCGTTGAGACCGGACACCCAGTATAAGCATTCTCAAAACTCGGAAAATGATCAGTTTTCATGGCGCGGTCAACAATTTTAGAATTTAAATTTTTATTTCTAAAGGCATGTTTATGCTCCTTAAGTCTTGTTTAAAGTGTACGGCTGGTTTCACCTATGTAGAAATAATGTAGTAATTTTAAGCAATTTTAAGCACAGATATCCAAGCTCACAGTTTAAAGATGTTATTTATGGAATTCCGTGCAAACAGTGTAATGCAGCCTACATAGGAGCCTTTAGAAATAAAAATTTAAATTTTAAAATTGTTGACCACGCCATGAAAACTGATCTTTTTCCGAGTTTTGAGAAAGCTTATATAATTAGATCAGGCAGCAGCATTCATGCAAGTGATATTTTTTTTGGAAGTTTGGTACACAAGAACTGCTGATTTATCAATTAACGAGGCTGCATCTCTACCAATAGAATATTCAGTTTTGTTTTAACTATAATTTTTTGGCAACTTGATGTAATGTTTTTCTACTTGTTGAACTTTATAACCTAGTATGATACTTACATTAGGAATTAACTGATGAGGGATTTAGAATGATTCCGAAACGTCCTTTTAAATTGTTTTTTGTATTTTTATCTTTTAATGTAGTGTAATGTAATGAGTGTTATTTTGAAAAGTTTTTATAATTAATATTACATACTCACAATTTTGTTTAATTTTAAGTATCTCTGAAAATAAAATCTTCAGAAATAAATATATTTTTGAGATTCAGGTGAGCATTATTAAAAAGAATGTTAATTTTGCTGCCAAAGTTTATCGGGAACGTTACCGAGTAGATTTTATACTTTATAGAATTTTTTTTTCAAACTAGAAAATCACTTTTCAAGATGTTAGCAATTCTAAATTAACAACATTTTCATCTGCGTAACTCTATTCTAATTGCAAGATTAACAAGATAACATTAATTTTTATGCTAACAATGATACTATCAATCTATCATGTTTGTCTGTAAAACATATTTGTTGAAATTTTTTTCTACAATATATATCAGGTGATATAGTTTATGTAGTCCAATTTTCATTCGATTCCTAATGTTGTACGTATTTGATGCATTCCAACAGTCATTCCCAATGTTGTATGCTATTTATTACATATTGAAAATTTTGTTTAACTTTAAATATGTCTAAAACTAAAAATAAAAGTATCCAGTTAAACTGATAGCATTTAAGTCACATGATATTCACACTATTTGTGTGTTATACTTTTTTTTTTCAAAGAATGATGCTCCTCAAAAAATAAAGAAACTGACAAAAAAAAAAAAAAAAAACGTTTAGCTAAATTAAGGGGGTAGGGGGAATTGAAACCCCCTTTCCCCCTTTTATACTTAACCAATGAACCTCCAAATCTAATCAGTGAAGCGCGTTATCAGAATAAAACGATATACTAAATTTGAAGCAAATCGAATAATTCTGCATGAAAAACCCATTTATCAAGGCGGGGATTGGCCTCCATTCTCTTTCTTTATACCTATCCAATGAGACTCCACATCCAATCAGGGAAGCGTTTTATCAGAAGAAACCGGTATACCAAATTTGAAGCAAATCGGATAATCCAGCATGAAAAACCTATTTATTTAGATTTAGGGAGAAAGGACTAGCCCCCCATTCCCGCTGTTTATATTTAACCAATAAACCCACAAAACTAATCAGTGAAGCGCATTATCAGAATGACACTATATGTCAATTTTGAAGCAAATCGGATATTTCTATCAAGAGTTATCACGTTACGTACATACATAATCTGCGACAATTACCTTTCAGGCTACTATAGCCTGTGAGCTAGAAAACCTCAGAAAAAATTTATTTTTTTAAGATTCAAAGAAGAATTAATAAAAACAAAGTGACTTTTGCTGCCATTAATTTTCGGAAAACATTACCAAGTAGCTTTAATACTTTATTGATGAGTTTTTTTTTTAAACTGGAAAATCGGTTTTCAGGATACTACTAATTCTCAAATAAACATTTTCAGCTGCGTAACTGAATTTTTAGTTACAAGAGCAGCACTACAACATTAATTTTTTTGCTATTAATTATACTGTTAATCTACCATGTTTGTCAATAAAACATGTTTTTTGAACATTAATTAACATTTATTTTTTCTACAATGTATATCAGATGTCATATTTTATACAGTCCAACATTCATTGGATTCCCAACGTTGTTATGTTATTTATTACATATTTTACAAATTTTGTTTAATTGTAAGCGTGTTTATAAAAGAATCTCAGAAACACATATATTTTTGAGATTCAAAGGAGCATTCATAAAAACAAAGTTTCTTTTGCTGCCAATGATTTTCGGAAACGTTACCGAGTAGCATTTAATCGTTTTTGAAGATTTTTTTTTTTTCAAACTTGAAAATCTGTTATCAGGATGCTAGCAATTCTCAAATAAACATTTTCCACTTCGTAACTGAATTTATACTTGCAATAATAACAATATACAGTAAACTCCGGACTATCCGGCTCGCGACTATTCTGCCCTCCGTACTATCCGGCTAAGTAAAAAAATGAGGAATGTTGCAAGCGGCCGCAAACGTACCGACTGTAGAAAAATTTTCGAAAGACAACAATTTGTCGAGAAAAGCTCTGCTAATTCTTGACGAAGCACCTTCGCATACGTCTATCGGACACACCAAAACTAAATTTTTACCACCCAATGTCTTTCTTGAAATGATAAAATAAAAAAGTATCGCCGGCGTCTTCTCTGTTCGTTGATAACAGCGATTAGTAACAGTGGCGTAGCTAGAGCATTTCGTTTGGGGGGGTGTGGAGATCGAATTTACCGAATGTTCATAGTAAATTTTGTATTTTTTTTAATTTTGTATTTATTTGCATTTTGTATTTATTTGTATTTTGTATTTTTTCGCATTATTTTCTTTTGAGCGAGGGGGGCGGGGGGGGATTAGACATTTATTTATTATTTCAGCAATATATAAATAAACAGACCAAAAAATTTTAACAAAAATCTAAATTTCAACCATTTAAAATTTTACAAACTGGGGGGAGCGAGGGTAGTAGAAATTATGAATGGAGGGAGTGAAGTAGATAACTGCTGATTTATTTATCGTATTGCAGAATTACGAATAAAGCAGAGGAAAAAAGTAATTTTAAAGACTTTAACCCTTAACTGATCAAGTGAGGGTTTTTCCACCCAAGAGAAATTTCAATTATGAAGAATTTTTTTTTTTTGGTATTATTCACAGCAGATTTTCTTATTTTAATTCGCTACATTTTGTGGAGTGCACAAGACAAGAAATCAAATTTTGGGGTTGCATACACACCACCTCACCACGTTATTAAAAAAAAAAAAATCACCTCATCACTTAAGGTTTAAGCTTTTCGTGTTCGATACTTTAGTGAGGAGGTAGGGGGCAAAGGTAAAAGCAGTAATTTGGGGTGAGGTGTAAAAAGACAGATTTAGATTGATTATTTATTATTACAATAAAAATAAATTCAATAGAAAATATTTAAAAAATAATTCTTTTTTTCTTTTATTTATAACTCAAAGTTTGAAATTTGCAATACTTTTTAAATTTTAAGTTAGAAGTCTGTACGAGTAGAAATTTTCAGGCCCGGACCAGGCCAACCCATAGAAAAAAATTCGACTCGGTCCATTATAAAAATTAAGCCTGAACTCGGCCAGGCCTGTCGAAAAAAATTATTGGCCTGGCCCGGCGTTATAGCAGCTAAAAGTTCAGCCTGAGACCATCCTGGCCCGGAAAAAAATGAAAATCTCGACCCAAGCCTGGGACGGCACGAGTGAATTTTTACAAAGCATTGATTTTTACGTCGATTTGGTTAAAAATTTGTCTGTACGAGGAATTCTGATCAAAAATACTTAATCTTAGCTTTTTTTCTTTCTTTCTTTCTTTTTTTCTTTTTTTTTCTTTTTCTTTTTTTGTAATCTTCACTTTTATAGAAATGCCGTAGGCTGCGATTCATATTTTTTTTAAATAAATCTCTATTTGTTATATGCAAATGTTTTGATTATCATTAATTTTGTTAATACATATTCCATGTATTGGAGAATTAAAAATCTAAAAATTGCTATACAGTAAAATCTTCTAAGACGGAATTGCACAGTAAAGTAAATAAAAAGAAAATTTCCCAGTTAAACTGATGGCGTTGAGCTCACAGGCTATTCACACAAATTGTATATTATACTCTCATTTCAAAGAATAATGCCCCTCAAAAATAAATGAAGGGATTAGGCCGTGCTTCCCCCCTTTATACTTAACCAAAGAACCTCCAAATCTAATCAGGGAAGCTCCTTAACATAATAAACTGGTATACCAAATTTGAAGCAAATCAGATAATTCTGCATGAAAAAACCATTTCACTAAATTTAGGGGGGTATTAGCTCCCTTATTTCTCCCTTTATGCTGAACCAAGGAACCTTCAAATCTAATCAAAAAAGCTCCTTATCAGAATAAACCTAGAAAAAAAACTAAATTAGATAATTCTGCATGAAAACCCATTCATCTAAATTAAGGGGAGGGGCAATTGCACCCCTTTCTCCCTTTTATACTTAACCAATGAACCTCCAAATCAAATCAACGAAGCCATATCGGAATAAAATGGTATATCAAATTTGAAGCAAATCGAATAATTCTGCATGAAAAACCCATTTATCTAAATTAAGGGGGGGGGGACTATCCCCTGTTCCCCTTTATACTTAACCAATAAACCTCCAAATCTAATCAAGGCAGCTCCTTTATATAATAAACCGGTATACGAAATTTGAGCAAATAGAATAACTCTGCATGGAAAAACCCAACTACCTAAATTAAGGGGGTAGGCGGTCTAGCCCCCTTTCCTCCCTTTATACTTAACCAATATGCCTCCAAATCTAATCAGGGAAGCTCCTTAGCATAATAAACCGGTATACCAAATTTGGAGCAAATCGAATAATTCTGCATGAAAAACCCATTTATCTAAATTAAGGGAGGGGGGTGGCTAGCTTCCTCTTCCCTTTATACTTAACTAATGAACCTGCAAATCTAATCAAAGCAGCTCTTTAACATAATATACCGGTATACCAAATTTGGAGCAAATCGAATAATTCTACATGAAAAACACATTTACCTAAATTAAGGGGGGGTATCCCCCCTTAATAGATAAGTAATGAACTTCCAAATCTAATCAGGGAAGCTGCTTAACATAATTAACCGGTATACCAAATTTGGAGCAAATCGAATATTTTTGCCTAAAAAACCCATTTCTCTAAATTAAGGGGGGGGGGGGTCCTCCCTTTATATGTAACTAATGAACCTCCGAATCTAATGAAGGCAGCTCCTTAACATAATAAACCGGTATACCAAATTTGGAGCAATTGAATAATTCTACATGAAAAACCCATTTATCTAAATTAAGTGGGGGACTAGCCTCCTTTTCCCCTTTATTCTTAACCAATGAACCCCAAAAACTAATCAGGGAAGCGCCTCATCAGAAGGAACCTAGAAAAAAAAATGTGAAGCAAATCTGATATTTCTATCAAGAGTTATCGCGTTACGTACATGCGTACATACAGAACCGGCCAGCACATAAGCTCTCAGGCTTTGATAGCCTGTGAGCTAAAAAATGCATTATTGACACGTTCCTTTTTTAGGTGCGTTCGTAATTATATAAATATGTAGCACCTATAGTCGTCGTTCAGTCCGTCTGTCCGTCCGTCCGCATATAACAGAGCAAAAACTACTCAACCGAATGGTCTGAAATTTCGAATATATGATTGTTGCAAAATTTTGTCGAGCTATTTCGAATTTTATGAAAATCGGAAGTATAGTTTAATTACAGGGACAGTCAAAAGTTTTTCTTTACATTACAGCCAATGGGAAAAAATTATTGCAAGAGCATTTTAATGCTGTTACAGCCTTCCGACTGGTCTCAAATTTTAAATATATAATTATTGCAAAATTTTGTCGATCCATTTCAAATTTTATGAAAATCGGAAGTATAGTTTAATTACAGGGACAGTCAAAAGGTTTTCTTTACATTACAGCCAATGGGAAAAAATTATTGCAAGAGCATTTTAATGCTGTTACAGCCTTCCGACTGGTCTCAAATTTTAAATATATAATTATTGCAAAATTTTGTCGAGCTATTTCGAATTTTATGAAAATCGGATGCATAGTTTAATTACAGGGACAGTCAAAAGTTTTTCTTTACATTACAGCCAATGGGAAAAAATTATTGCAAGAGCATTTTAATGCTGTTACAGCCTTCCTACTGGTCTCAAATTTTAAATATATAATTATTGCAAAATTTTGTCGAGCTATTTCGAATTTTATGAAAATCGGATGCATAGTTTAATTACAGGGACAGTCAAAAGTTTTTCTTTACATTACAGCCAATGGGAAAAAATTATTGCAAGAGCATTTTAATGCTGTTACAGCCTTCCGACTGGTCTCAAATTTTAAATATATAATTATTGCAAAATTTTGTCGAGCCATTTCAAATTTTATGAAAATCGGAAGTATAGTTTAATTACAGGGACAGTCAAAAGTTTTTCTTTACATTACAGCCAATGGGAAAAAATTATTGCAAGAGCATTTTAATGCTGTTACAGCCTTCCGACTGGTCTCAAATTTTAAATATATAATTATTGCAAAATTTTGTTGAGCCATTTCAAATTTTATGAAAATCGGAAGTATAGTTTAATTACAGGAAAGGTCAAAAGTTTTCCGTTACATTACAGGGAATGGGGGAAAAAATATTGAAGAGCATTTTAATGATGTTACAGAGTATGCACTTATGAAGTGCAAAAAAATATGCATTCAGTACAATATGGGGAGCAAAAATAATTATAAAACTAGTTATAGTACGAACGCACCTCATTTGCCACGTTTGACGAGCAATTTCCAACTTGTTAATAGGTGTAAATGTGTTATATATTCTTTTCTCACATATTATTATATTAATTTTGCATGGATCAACACATTTTTAAGTTTAAAAGAGGATTCCGTCATAGGCAGGTTCTTTTTCACACGTATTACTACATTTTAATTTAACTGTATTTCGCTACCAGGCCACGCTGAGACAAAGATTTTCATACGGGTTGGTTGAAAACCAGGACTGAAAATTTTGGCCTGTGAAGACTTGGAAGAATGAAACCAGTCCCGGCTCGGTACAGAAACATTAATTCGGCCTGATCAGGCCTAATTTATGTTTTGCCAAAATTATTTATTACTGACTCATTTAAGTAGACATTTTTTTTTAAATCCAGAAGCATGTAATCAGCAGGCATGAGGCATAAAGTGCTTTGAAATCAAATAGCACTTTTAAATTTTCTGATAAATGTATTACATATTAAGTTATAATCAATTGCTACCTTATAATGATCTTTTGCCGATTGTCACGTTTAAAAAAAAATCTGTTACAGACGTCAACTTTGGCACCATTTTCTGAAAGACCAGTTACCTTTATAGGAAAAAAGAGAAACGCTATTCATTTACGAATAAGAAAGAATAGCTGCAAATTTCGTGCATTTAAAAATGAAAATTTCTTCACGAAAGTGTAAAAAAATATGCATGTTACGATTTCAGAACAGCTTTAAATAATTTTTAAAAACCACAAAATGTGGCTAATCAAAGCTGCACTTTATTTGTACGATATTTTTTTTGTTGAATTTTTAAGCTGGAACTTGTAACATAGAAAGTTATCAGAATTGAAATAGTCAAATATCATGTTGAGCAATTGAGCATTAGTATAAAAAATTAAATATTGTTATTTTAATTTGCAATAATAAAAAACAGTGTTGAACACAAAGATTTTTTTTCGATGGAGAAGGGGAAGGGGAGAGAGGGTAGACAGGGTGGAAAATTATTTTATTTTCCGCAAAATTTATTTGCTTGCATTTTTTTGTGAGCTGTAGCGTTGATTCTGTTACACGAATTAGCCTGATTCAAGTCAAAGGATTTTTCTTTTAATTTACTTAAATTAAATTTGAGATCCTTTCATTTCAGAAAACAAAGAAAAAAATTGCTTTCAGTTTTTGCAGCAGAAAGTAAATGTATGTCTCAAAACGCCAATTAGAAGAAAGATTAATGCACTTGTCTTTAGATATCAATACAACTGATGATTTTAAAATAAGTTCAAAAACATAAATAAAAAATATCTTTTCGAACTGAATGACAAGAACCAGTGTTGCAGTCGTAAAAAACAAAGGGTATACGCTAAAGTCATGAACATTCGTGGATGCAGTATACGCTAATGCTTTATTTGTGAAGCAGAGCGTATACGGTGTATATCTCCGTATACCCTCCACTACCCCGTGACAAAAACAGATCCAGATCTTAAAATATATCGTCGGTTTATATTAGGTTACAAAGGAAAAATTCCAATATTTTATAGTTCTCTATCTTATTTTTCTTTTAAAGCGGTTCTCGAGCTTCCTACTGAACAACGCAAAATTTTCTGACACATTTTCTGTCTCATTTTTAGGGTTCCGTACTTAAAAAGTAAAAACGGAACCATTATAAGATCACTCCTGTGTCTGTCCGTCTGTCTGTCTGTCACAGCCATTTTAATCGTAAACTATGGAACGTGGAAAGTTCAAATTCGGGGAAGTAATAAAGACCATTGACCCACATATTTTCAGATTAATAAACATTCATAAATATATTTAGCAAAAAAGTAGAGGGGCTAATTATGCTACTTGAAAAAAAAATATTTTCTTTGTATATCATGTGGGGTATCCTGTGAAAGCTTTTGTAACGCTGAACTCAAAAATAGATTCCTTTTAATTTTAGGTATTATATTTTCAAATATATTGTTGAAAATGTAGCGGAAAAATATGTCCCCCCCCCCATCTAATTCCGAATCTACTGAAACTAAAATTATGAAAAAATTAGAGGTAGTAGACGTTAATATAAACCTTGCCGGAAAATTATAGCGATAGCGATTACCCTAGGTCACATAGTTTTTGAGTAATTAGCATTTTTCTGTTATACACAAATTTCGATTTACGGCATTCAGAAAAATTGTTGAGCATCGCTGAATATACCTATCGTTGCAGAAGAATAAAAGCATTGTTGATAATGATTTTCGAAAAAAATCATCGGTAATTAGCTGAGATATTAACCCTTAAAGGTACAGTCAGTTTGGACATACACAAGGACAGGGCGGCGTACTCTATGCCCAGGGGTGCAGAATATGTCGAATGCGGCAATCGGGGGAAATTTTAACCCCCTGGGGAAATTTTTTAGAAACATACACAATTGATTTCGATTTTAACAACGAATTCCATAATTCCCTGAGATAGAACAATTTCAGTACAAATAAAAATATCCGTATGGCGACCTTCACAAAATCGATCTCAGAATAATATGTACCGTATATCAGGAGAGATTATGTTCCGAATTTTTCGAAAGTTAAAGACATTCGGTTTTAAAAAAAAAAAAAAAAAAAAAAATCGGTCATTTGAAAATACGGAGATAAAAATACCGCGAATTTCCGCGAAGAATTACGGAGAAAACGCAAATTTCGTCACAAGATCGCAAAATAACCGCACATTTCGTCAGAAGATCGCTAAAGAACCGCAGGTTTCGTCAAAAGATCGTGAAATGAACGCAAATTTTGTCAAAAGATCGCAAAATAAATGCACATTTCGCCAAAAGATCGCGAAACAATCGCAAATTTCGTCAAAAGATCGCGAAACAATCGCAAATTTCGTCAAAAGATCACGAAACAACCTCGAATTTCGTCAAAAGATCGCAAAACAACCACGATTTTCGTCCAAATATGGCGAAATAACCGCGATTTTCGTCAAAACGGGGCGAATAACCTTCTATTTCGTCAAAAAAAGCGAAAAAGCCGCAAATTTCGTCATAAGATTGCAAAATGAACGTAAATTTACTCAAAAGATCACGAAATAACCGCAAATTTCGTCAAAAGATCATGAAAGAATCGCAACTTTCGCCAAAAGATCACGAAAGAATCACAAATTTCGTTAAAAGGTCGCAAAAAACTGCAAATTTCGTCAAAAGATCACGAAAGAACCGCAAATTTTGCCAAACGATCGCAAAACAACCGCGAATTTCATCAAATGATGGCAAAACAACTGCGAATTTCGTCAAGAGGAAGGAGAAATAACCGCAAATTTCGTCAAAAGTTCGCGAAAAAACGCGAATTGCGTCAAAAGATCTATGAAAAATACATAGCATTGGGAGTGGATTTCCCCCACTCTGCTGTAAACTTTCAGAAAATTTGCTGTGAATTTTAGGAATTTTTTTTTCACTCAGAATCACCCCTGCCATATATACACGCGCATAAGTTGAGAAATATTTGAAAAATAAATTTTCTATACCTACGGTAATACAGCACTTACCTATAACATACCGTAAAATTTTGGGGAAATTTTCGTGTAGATTGGGGGAAATGTTGGGAGTAGAAACATTTTCTGCACCCCTGTTGCCTAGTTAACGACTTTTAATGATATATATGTGTAATGTAATGTCCAGTAACAGTATAAAAGCAATAAACGTCAAATTGTTAAAAACATACTAATTTAAGGGGTCTCGGGACTCTAAAAAGTGGGAAAAAATGAAAAAAAAGACCATTTTCAACATTTAATGCCTTAAAATGGATATGATTTTAAAACAAAATTTTAATTGGAATGAAACATATAAGTATGTTCTTTCGTTTCATGTATTTAAAAAATTGCAAGATACATAATTAGTATTTATAGGGGGCTCGAAACTGTTAGACATTTGTCGAACAAAAAATTGGCATAACAGTTTACGCGCAGGATTACAAAATAAATATTGCAATTAGAATGAAAATTTTGGTGCTTACTTATACTTCCGATTGTAATAATTTCCCTGAACTTAAATAAATTTGTATTTAAAGCATTTTTATATTTTTAATGCAATGCTGCATTTAGCTAGTACAAAATTTTGAAAATTTCAACAGTAAAATCACCTAAAAAAATATTTTTTTTAACAATAAAAAGGAAATTTTAGATTCAGTTTATACAGAATAACATGGAATATATGTTTTGAAAATTTCATGAAAAAATATTCAGAAGTTTTTGAGGTATCCTGCGCGTTATACCCAAAAACGCCATTTGGAAAATAATGACTTTAAAGTTTCGGAAACGCCGCTTCAGCTATTGAGCGGGTATAATTCTAAAAGCCAAAACTTCTGTTCTAATGGGAATTTCAAGGAAACTATTATATCAAAATATTCATAAAATATAGGAGTTTAACATCTAAAAAAATTAAAATTTCTTAAATTTTGAAGCTTTAAGAGTCCTGCGACCACTTAATCCTTTCCGGCACAGAGTAATTCTACTTACAAACTTATGAAATAATGAACTGACACCAGAATTTATAAACGAATTTATTAGAAAATGCGAACTTGCTTATTTTCACGTACATGATAAAAGGAAAATTTTAATTAAATATTCTTGGTGCCATTTGTCTGTTTTGGAATTAAAATTAGGTGTCCGTTTTTTAAGGGCATTGCCCTCGAAATATTTAATTAGAATGAATCGCATAAATACTGTGAGATTCGCGATAGTTTGCATTGATTGTATCTCTCAATACGCCTCGAGTGACTTTAAAAGTTAATTAAATACCTATCTGGAAAAACGCGGCACTGACCAAGGCGGCGTTGCAACTTTGAGACCTCAATTCGAAGCGCGCTTAGCACAATGCCCAATTTAAAATTTGTACAAAGGTTTTGTTTTAGATACACTGTAGAAATAAAGGTTATTACTACGCTGAATTTAGTTTCATGAAATGCCAAATGAAGTTTAACTATGCACTGCCTTTATTGTCAGTACCGAATTAAGTTCATCATAAACAGATTAGGATAATATTAAAAAAAAGAGTTATAAGAATAGCTATAATTGATATTGTTCCATATAGCTCTTTGAACTTTCATGGTATACCCGATTACACTTTTCTAATATATACAGTTATACCCAACCCTACGTTATATAGTCTCTCTATTCTAAAAAAAAGTAACTCCCGCTGTCACCGCCGCCGCCGCCGGTTTTGATTTTTTTGTGACCGGAGGCCTTTCTTCGTTAATATTAACAAAAATAATGCATACAAAAATATGAAAATCGGTGGTTTTATACAGAAATGTTTGATAAACACGCTGATGCAGACAGTTTTCAAATCGAAGAATTATTTTAAGAGTTATTTAATGCTAAAGTTGGACAAAATCGTTCCACTAAAAAAGTTTTATAGCAGCAAAAACTATACATGACACTGTAATCATTTTTAGATCATTTTATGCGTTAGAATTTGCCGGAGTGCAGATTGCATTAATTTTTTTATTTTGACTCATTTTTTCAGGTTTTATTTCTATTTTAAATTCAAATTTTCAGCATTTCTAGAGATATTTTTTACAGATTTCAGAAAATTGTACTAATTTAAACTGTTGCCATCTGTATAAAAAGCGCAAGCAATAATGTTTGCTTCAAATTAAAAATTTATTTACACGTGACTATTATAAACAGGAAAAAAAACTTTCAAATTAGTATTAAATAATTACGTATAAAAAGCAGGAACTTATTAAAAATTACGTCATAAAAAGTATACACGTGAATTTTAAAGGAGAAAGGATATTGTAAAATAATAAATTCATTAACATGCGTTAGAAGTCTTAGGAGAAATTACGTCATATTTACGTCACATTATAGTTATTACATAAAATGAACACAAAATAATATTGCAAAAAAGTTTAAATTTAGAAATTGCGCTAGACATTTATTTGATATTTTGAAAATTAATTTAAAATGTCTCATTTAAAAGAACTTTCTTTTCGCTTTGTTAAAAAATACCAGGAGACAAAGACTCTATTTACTTAATTCCTTTTATATTAGCTTATTTTGAAATTTTGTTACACGTGTATACGTCATCAAGTTATTTTTATTTCGACACGTTTTATTTGTGTTTTTATTAATGTTGTACGAATTTATTTGTTCTTTATAATAAAACACTCATACTACAATATATATTAAAACACACATAAATAACGCCTGCATTCACCAGTTGAAGGTATATATAAATATTATACAGACATATTGTTTGTAAGTCTGTATAATATTTATATATACTTTTATTTGTTCTTTCGTTATTTAAAATAAAAATTACATCAATTTGTACAATTTGGCGAGTGGTTTGGCGATTTATATAATTTGGCGAAATTGGTCGACAGGATAATCAAGTAGTACCGCAGCGGATTTGGCGTTAAAATTCCCCAATCAAAGAGAAATGACTAGAAATTCGTTTATAGGGAGATCGCCACTGTTTTTTAAATTATAATTCAATCTTTCGAAATCTTTTTAAAGCCGATCAAATTAGCGTGCATTTAGAGTCTGCGGTGTCTGGACGGGGGTTGGCGAGCGTAGCTCGTAGGGGGCCGAGCCCCCTAGTTTTTTAAAAAGTCTTAGTATTCTTTTAGCAACATTTTTTTTTTTTTTTTTTTTTTTTTTTTTTTTTTATAATACAATTACAGATTAATGTATTTATTCTACGGAACCCTCTGTACGCGAGTAATACTCGCACTTGACCGTTTATTAAGCATATTGGCAGGCGTGACTGTTGAAGCGGAATACAATTTTAACAAACTTGCTTTGATTTCTGTGAAATATAATATCATAATGAGAAGTGCTGGAAATTGCAACTTTTCATTTCTTGTTTATCAATATGTAAGTTTCTGCTTTAAATATTATGTAAATTATTTTAAAATTTAACATTTTAATGCCTCTAATCTTTGAAATATAAAAGTATTCGACCAGCCGAGTACTTGATATTTGGCCGAATATTTACTACTCGACTGGCCGAATATTCGGCATTCGGCCAAACAGTTAATTCGGCTAGCCGAATATTCGGTATACGGTTCGCCTGTAGGCCGAATATTCGGTAGAAAAGTTATTTTTGCTAAGTTGTTTGTTTTAGAATTAAAAAAAATATATTCACTTGGTTTAATTCCAGAAGAAGCCATGAAATATGAAACTTTTTTAATTAATAAAATTTTAAAATATTCGACCGAATAGTTACTGCTCGGCTAGCCGAATATTCGGTATTCGGTCAAAATCACTGTTCGGTACATCCTTAGTAGCTGATGTAATTTTATTACACCGTTTTAATTTTCTTTCATAAGAAAAAATTCCCGGTTTTCTCTTATTTTTGGCTTTGAAAAATAGACAATACAACAGTAAAGATCTGGCGACATCCTGTCCCCTGAAAAAACCGCGAAATATCCCCCCCCCCGTCCTCCATAGTTTTCAGAGTCCAGCAAAACGAATTTTAACGAACAAGAAGTCTGGCCTTCTAATTTCATTTGCATTGGTCAAGGAGTGTATTCATTTACCCTCAGGGCATTTTTCTCCAGATTCCTTTCTTGAATAAAGCGAAGATATTCTCTACAGGTATACTGCATAAAAATAGGAAGAAGATATATTTAATCTTCTAAGGGATACTGTATCATGGACACCCCCCTCCTCCCTCCCCTTCTTACATACATGGAATAGCTAAAAAGTGAAATTGCAATCGACTCCGAGCGAAAAAAAATTACATAATGCAAAGAGAAAGGTTAGTTTCTAATCAGAAAATATTTAATAATTTTAAATATTTTTTGACATTGTTTTCTGTTTTGTATTTTTAAAAATTCTTTAAAAAAAAAAATAGAGCCAAATGATACAGTTTTTGAACGAAAGTGAAATTACCGAATGTATATGAGTTTACCGAAGTGGGGGGGTGTCGCACCCCCCCCCACACCCCCCCTGTAGCTACGTCCCTGATTAGTAATAATGAAGACTACATAACCACTCTGAAAAAAGATTGACATGACCATAAAGGTAGGACATAAACCCGTGTGGGAAACTGAAGTGAACGATAAGAACTACGAGCTTCTTTCGTTGCTGAAAAATATACCGGCTTCTGACGATGTCGATGCGATGACATTCCTAAATGAATGGCAAGCACCGAAGTTACTGAATTAACTGACAACGATATTGTAGAAATGGTGACACGGAGAGAAGTAACAGAAGAAAAAGAGGAGGACGATTGCAGGAAAAATCTGATCCCACATTCGAATTAGTGCTGGGGAGAAATGATACACTTGTATATTTGAAATTTAATAGTTTTTTTTTAAGTCTGCAAACTAATATAGGACTGTAATATTCATTATTGTTTTACAGCAACAGCTACTGAAATTGGTAAGGAAGAAAAAAGAGACTATTCATAGATATTATGTAGGTTATATAGAAAATCAGTGCGATGATAGATGGTTAGTTCGCTTTGCTCGCCATGTAGAAGGGAAAAAGTTTAAATGGCCTGAAAGGGAAAATGTTTCTATAATTTACGAGGGGCAAATTGATAACAAAACGTTAAATCTACCCGATTTTACTTATCAAAATGATAGAGTTATTAGTTTTTCTTTTAACCATTTCAGGGGTGGTGGTATTTTTATGAAACCACTTAATTTTAATTCCCAAACACCAAATAAAAAAAAAATGGAAAAATATTTTCCATTTAGTATGAAAGTGAAATATAGCCCTTTTCTTATTTCTAATTAAATTTGTTGGTAAATTCCGGTGCCATTCATTTATTCAACACTTTAGCATTGAAAATGCTTTGTTCCTGAAAGGGTTAAAGGAATCTTAAATGTGCTAAATTTATGTTAAATTGTTTGCAAATCAGCAATGTTTACTTTATTTTTCCGTGCAGCTAGATCTCTAGGGGTTTTTTTCGTTATTTATTTTCTAAAAAGTGTGTTAATAGAATTGTTTAAATAATAGCAATAGTTTAAATATTTTTGTGAAAAACATTTCTGAAGCAAAAATATGCTAATGTCATTTCTTTTTAAATTTTACTTAAATATTTCAAGATTTATCATAAAAAATTGTATGACGCATAAATTGAATTGTCTGTATTTTTTTTTCAGTTTACATAACAATGTATCAAACTTCCCTTGCTAGTGTATCAATCCTCCCCAGTAATGGGGAGATTTGATACAGTAGTAACCATTCAAAATAATTGGGATATATTTTTTGAATGACTATTTTTTAAATTCAAAATATTTTTAATGAATGAATAAAAGGTCACTTTATAAGAAAATACGAAAAATTTGATTAAAAATAACTTTCTAAGGGTTGTAAAAAATTAGTAAAAAAAAGTGTATCATACCTCCCCTACCTCCCCTATATTAGTCAGCACGAGGAAACGACGCAAGCATTCATGGATGTATTATTTAATAATACATCCATGGTCAGCTGATATCATCTGCTTGCGTAAATGGAAGGACATTGCGTAACGGAAGAGGGCTAACAGGGATAAGCAGTCATCTATCAAGGAGCTTTTCAAAAATTAAAAACTGTAAGTTTTGACTCGTTCATCTTAAGCGTGATTTTTCATAATTGTGCAATCATTTATTAACAAACAGTAAAATAAGATTTACTCATTTTTTTACAAAATAGGATTACGTTTTACGTTAATGTTTTGCTTGTTTTGAAACTGTATGCACTGTATATATAAAATTTATCTTAAAATGTGTAACATGTGTTTTTAATATCATGGCAGGGGGAGGGCGGGAAATGAGTAAATATTTATAGAACTCCGGCCTATCCGGCCTACCCTTCCGCCCCATTAGGCCGGCAAGTCGGGAGTTTACTGTAACATTAATTTTTATGCTAATCATTATACTGTTAATCTGTCATGTTTGCCTGAACATGAAAATGCTTAATTGAGAATTAATAGCATCCTAAAAATCGATGTTCTAATTTGAGAAAACGGTTTAATACACTATAAAAACGTCTCAGAAACGTTTCGAAATTCAGTGATAGAAAAAGAAGCTGTATTTTTATAAAGGCTTCTTATAGTCTTAAAAATAAATTGTTTTCTAAGGTTTCTAAAGATAAGGAAGGTTTTTCGAAAACGTGGGTAACTCGGAAGGGGTTATTGTATATTTTAGTCCTCGTTTACATTTTAGTTTCATAGATTAAATACATTTATTTTTCTACAAGGTATATCAGACGTTATATTTTATACTGTCTATATTGTATATTCAACTTTGTTGGAGAGTGTTAAAAGGTATAAGATAGACGCTACACATTGTTTATAAGATTTAAGGTCATATCTCAGGATACTTTCTTTTAGTTTTATGTAAGGTATGTGTCGCGAAAAACGATCATAAATATTTATGAATATTTTGTTGAAAACTAGCAGACTTCGCCTGTTACGCTGGTCAGTTTTTCCTAACGAACCTTGAATCAAACGAAATATATCGGTGAATTTGAGCTCTTGTTTTATAAAGAAATAGTACGATGAGCATTGCGCTATTTTATTTTCTAATGTGTCAGATAAAATTTAGACTATTATGGTCAATCTTTTTTAGTAAATCATTTAAAATACGTTCTCGTAAGAATAATATAATGGCATGGAATTCATTAGCCAAAAAAATATCTAACTAACAGAGCAAGTTCTATCGAAATACGCCAATAGAACTTGATAAAAAGGCTAAATATTTTCTTCAAAATTCTATACCTGAGCGATGTAGAATATTGTGCAACACTACTAAAACCACTCTTGAAATATTATAAAACTAGCAATGAAAGTCTCATCAAAATCCGTCCAGTAGAACTTTTTAAAAATGCAAATCTTTAATGATCGTCTCTCCTGAATATAATATTTTTCCTATCATAATTCTATAACTAAGCAACTAAAAACTAAAACCTTCCCTGAAACATTATCTAAATAATGGTGCAACTCCCATCCAAATCCATTCAACAGAACTCAAGTTATAAATAGACGGAACAAAAATTCCATATGAATTTTATATACATTGAATAAAACTAACATTTTTTTTAAAATATTTGTTTGGATTATCTATAACTTCAAAAAATTTTGTTACAATATTGAAAATAAATTTGAGGTTTTTATTAAATGTCTCACATACTGTAAAAAAGGGTCAAATGTTTCATAATCTATGGCAATCTCTCTATTCTAAAAAAAAAAGTAACTTACGCTGTCACCGCCGCCGCCGCCGGTTTTGAATTTTTTGTGACCGGAGGTCTTTCTCCTTTAATATTAAGAAAAATATTGCATACACAAATATGAAAATCGGCGGTATTATACAGAAAAGTTTGATAAATACGCTGATGCAGACAGTTTTCAAATCGAAAAATTATTTTAAGAGATATTTAATACTAAAGTTGGACAAATACTTTCCATTAAAAAAGCTTTTTAGGAGCAAAAACTATACATCGGAATTTAATCATTTTTAGATCATTTTATAAGTTATAATATCTCGGTGTGCAAAATGCATTTATTTCTTTAATTTTACACATTTTTTGAGGTTTTATTTCGATTTTAAATACAAATTATCAGCATTTTGAGAGATATTTTTTACTTATTTTAGAAAATTGTGCTAATTTAACCTGTTGCCAACTGTATAAACAGCGCAAACTATAATTTTTGCTTCAAATTAAAAATTTATTTACACGTGATTATTATAAACAGAAAAAAACTTTCAAATTAGAATTAAATAATTACGTATAAAAAGCAGGAACTTATTGAAAATTACTTCATAAAAACTATAATTACACGTGAATTTTAACAGAGAAAGGATATTGTAAAATAATAAATTCATTAAAATGCGTTAGAAGTTTTAAATAGGAGAAATTACGTCACATTTCACTTATTACGTAAAATGAACAAAAAATAATATTGCAAAACAGTTTAAATTTAAAAATTCCGCGAGACATTTATTTGATATTTCGAGATGATCTTTTCAACTATTTTTGTTGGGACAGATCAAATAATATTTCATTTTTAACAAAAGTATTTTCACGTGAACATTAAAAAGAGAAAGAAAACTTTGGTGAAAATTACGTCAGATTAAAAACGATACATTTAAAAGAACTTTCTTTTCGCTTTGTTAAAGAATAGCGGGAGATAAAGACTCTTTACTTAATTCATTTTATATTAGCTTATTTTGAAATCTTTAACTGATTTTATTTAATCAAAGACCAAAACAGCCATTGTATATTTTAACAGCAGCTGATTTTTCCTTAAAATTCCCCAATCAAAGAGAAATGAATAGAAACCCGTTTATAGGGGGGATCGCCACTGTTTTTTAAATTATAATTCAATCTTTCAAAATCTTTTTAAAGCTGATCAAATTAGCGTGCTTTTAGAGACTGCGGTGTTTGAAAGGGGGTTAGCGAGCGTAGCTCGTAGGGGGCAGAGCCCCCTAGTATAATATAAAACGTTCACAATATACAAAGTAGTCAATTTTATAAAATATTACGAAGTTTAAACGTTTGTATGGTTCTTTAGGAGCTATAAATTAAGTTAATAAAGGCACTTATAGCATTTTTGGAGTTAAAAGTATATAACTCTAATATTAAAGGTTTAGGAATTATCTATTGAGAAGAATTCGATAGCAAACCATGATAATGTAAAAGGAATGGATATCAGATAGTATCACGTCTTTTTGTAAGGTTTCAAATTCTTATGTGACAAAAAATATTATATTGAATACACAGAAGAGCTTTGTTTATTACAGATAAAAAAAACAAACATGAACAACTTTCTTCCAATAAATATTAAAGCAGCTGTGAAATCCTGTTAAAAAACATATACAAACGATATCAAATAAAAACAAAGTTAGAAGATGTTATAAAACACGTCTAAAAAATAACTGAATTCACAGGAATGCCTCAGTACAAGGATTCTTTCCTTTTTGTTTACCAAGCACCAACGGATAAACACTTTCAAAATACATCCAAATCCTGTAAAATGTATTTGAATAAAATAATCTGCTAATATAATCAGTTGATCAAAGAAATTTGAAATCTTTATGAAACCTATAAATCATCTAATTTAAACATATTATAGATGTATATCTACATTTAATTTTCTCTCATCATATAAATCACGCGACCCGACCCTGGCTTCTCATGGTATAGAACTTATTAAGAGTGGTGAAATAGTTTTTAATTGAAAATTCTAATAGATTTTTTACAATTTTTTTTCTTTTTTTAAGATTTATATTACATCAGCTCAACAGCAGGTTTGCAATAAGTCCGTTCCAGAACTGGCTACTGTGGCGAGTCACATGAAAATCATTTTGAAATGCAGCATATACACACAATGGAATTATAAATAAACAGAAAGAAATAAAGAGTGTAATTCCAACCAGCACAGAGTGAAGTAACTGAGGAGGTTGTCACAAGATGGCGGTCAATTTTTTGAAATCGGATCAGGAGTGTCTGATTACCGCCGGAGCAAACTTACACCAGTAAGTTTGAACAGAAAACTTTCTTGTTACCTTTCTCTTATATTCCTTTCATTTAAATCACGCGACCCGACCCATTGTTGCCAGATCGTTGATTGTTACCGCTTTTTATAAATAGAAATCGATTAAGAATTCGGAAAAAAGGCGAATTGTACTATTTTAAAAAAAGGGGTGACAGTCCAATAATCTGAATTAAAAAAGTCCCCAATCTGGCAACACTGACCCGACCCGACCCGGGCATGTTACAGAAAATTTCATTTTACTTAAACGAGTTATTCATGGGAAATTTCTTTCAAAAATATTGTAAAATTTTCAATTTTTTTACTGGTGGTAGTTGTATAAGTATTATAAACTTTTGGCTATCTTATAAACATTTGACTTTCTTGGCTATCACTATATGTAGAAAATACACGGTCTAACTACCACCAAAATAAACTTACACCAGTAAAAATAAATATCTGCTTTTGACATTATTTATGATTGCAATTTTGCACTAATAAGGCGATTAAATAAGGAGAAAAATTCAGTTTAAATTTATTGGTGGAAGTTTGTTCCGGCAGTAATCAACCGCTGCTAAAGTGGTTATAGTTGAAGTTTCAATATTTTAAGGATACGTCAGTTCCTGTTTATTAATAGTTCCATGATACACACATTTTATATTATATGGCTTTCAACAAAGGAGTTTGTACTTAATGAATGTCAACGAGAAGATTTAGAAAAAATGCTTAGATTTTAATACTTCTTTTTTTCTGGGAATAGGCTTGTTCTGGTGGTTTTCCAAGAAGAACTAAGCATCAATAAAAAATGAAAAGTAAAAAAAGTAAAAATTAAAAACGACAAATTATGGAAAACCCCTTATCATTTAGTTGTTTTTAGAGAACAACTATAAATCAGCTCAGTCTATTGCCGATATCTTTCTGAATTTTCACGATATTTGAATGGATTTGTTTAAGAGTTGCTCCATAGAGTTGACTATCAAATCATTAAAAAATATTTTTTTATCGTGCGCGCATGCGCAGACAAAAATATTTCATTCAACCGCTCATATTTCATCAAATATTTAATATATTTACATCCCAATTCCACTATAGTCTTCCTACTACATTATGTCAAATTTTCTTAAACGGGCGTTAAATTTGGTAAAGAACCCTGCAAGCAAAAACATGCAAGAATTTTTTGAACTTAAAAAAAATATCGGTATATCTCCATGAATATACATTGTATTCTTCCACATATGAATACACATATTGTACAATACCCTTATATTCGTAAGCTACAACGACAAATAATTTCGTGCATTTTATTTTAGAGAGTGATTCCAAACATTATTATTTTTCTTTGATTTTTTGTTGGCACCTTATTGTCCTTCTGATAAAATCACCGTTTATAAATATGAAGTCGAACATAATCCTCATAATCCCGAAGTTTCAGAAAAGTGCGACAAATATAACGTGAAACATTCGACAAAATGTCTAAAACTGAAAGCGTCCGGTGATTAATGGCCATATAATGTACATCAGGATGCGATACTGCAATTCATTTGTTTATTGTACACATATATATGCAGATTTTATCTAATTGTAGTGTTCAGCAGCAGAAAATATTGCAGATAGTCTGACATCTCCTGCAAGTGCATCCTCTAAAACACTGAGCGATCTGTTTTCACGAGTGATCCGGTAACATGAAGCATCCTCTGATATTCAAGGCTGGAGTAGCACAGGTGAAGTTTATTCCAACAGAGCGAAAAATGTCCAGGCCAGGAATCGAACCTGAGTTTGTTGGACAACAAATAAGAGTGAATTATGCCAGCCAGGTATCGTCCGGATAGCTTAACAGGTAAAGCACTGGCACGGCACGCCTAGTATCCAGGTTCGATTCCTGGTTTGAACATTTTTCGCTCTGTTGGAATAAACTTCAACTGTGCTACTCTAGCCTCGAATATGATTTAATCCAGTTGGAAAAAATATTCGTTCTCCTCAGTATGACATTCTCTGACAGTTTATCCTAAGCAGACTTGTTTTTAACCCGTAACTACCTTTTGCTCTAGCCCCGGTTTTATTTGAGGGTTTAAGGGGGTCCGGGACACATTTTCAAATAATTTTTATTTATTGAGTTAAAATTTTGGAATTTTTTGTGATGATTAACCCTATCATTTTTAAGTAAAATCATATAATAAAATTTCGTATAATTTATTAAAAAAATTTAAATTTAAATTTTATTAAAAAAGTGAGGTAGTTTAATATCGTTATAACTCGAAATATTATTTGTATAATTTCAATATTTTTGCATTTAAATGAACAAAAATACATAAGTTTTAATTTAGATTCAGCATTTTAAAAAATATTAATTTAAATAAAATTTAAAAATGTTTAAATTAAAATTTTGAAAAAAAAATAACATAACTTTTTTTAAAAAATCACATTTTTAAAAGTAAATATTTTTTTTTTAATTTGCTGAATCAAAATTAAAGTAAAACAATTAAAAAAGACATGTTTCAAATTTGTACCAAATATCTTTAACGGTTCTAGAGTTATAACAATTTAAATACAAGAAATAGTGAAAAAACCTATCATGCAAAAAAACTTATTTTCGAAAAAGTCAACAGCCATTGCTTGAAAGTTAGATTATGAAAACAAAACAAAACTTAAAAATGAATATTTCCTGTTCCAATTAAGATAGAAACATGATTAAAACTTCATTTTAAGCAGAAAAAAACAGAGAAATTTTTAATGTAATAAAAAATTGTAAGAAAATTTTTAGATTTTTGTGTAACAGACCCCCTTAAAAGTTTTCGTATTACACATTGCTTCGAACAGTCTAGGACCAGGAGGCAGGTGCCTGTCTGAAGATACTTATTATTGTTTCTTTATCTCAATGTTGGTGATTTTAAGAAAACAGCGAGTAAAAACAACTGAACTTAAAATTAAACTATGTGCAAAATACATAAAAAATGACAAAAATACTTAAAAAGATGTTATATTACTTTAATTCTTCTTAATACTTTCAGCGATAAACACAGCCACCGTCCGAGAATACAAAAATACTGTTAAGACATTTTTTTTTTATTCTCTGACGAAGGTTTTGTTTATAGCTGAAAGTACTGAGAAGAATTAAAGTAATTGAACATATTTTAAATATTTTTATCATGTTTTAAGTATTTTGCACATAGTGTAATTTTCTGTTTACTATTTTAAAGAAGAATTTAGCAATCTATTTATTTTGTTTGCTAAAAACAACTAATTTCGTATTTTGTTTGCAATCTTTTTTAAAGTTTCCTTTTTAGTGCGCAAACTAAATCAATGTTCCGTAAATCAATGTCTTATTTAGTCAAATTGCTAATTGATTGATATATTCTTTCGTTTAAAAACCTCAAATAACTTTTGATAAGAAAGAATTAATATTTTTTTCACGCACATTATCTCTGAAGAGATAAAAATTTATATTTAAAAGCCACAGTCGACAATTATCGTTCTTGTACAAACCCTCGATGACCAAATACAGTCTTTGATAGTACGAAGGGATAATAAGAAGTAACCAAATCATGTTTAATTATTACATTAATTAATGTTACTTTCTTTAATAGCAATTAATTAAAATAAATCAAATTTGATATCATGCATTTTCATTTATGTAATAAATAATCTATTTTCCTTAAAACAGAAATTACATACTGTCCAGTCTGACCCATTTCTTACGAGATGTAATATCTTGATTAAGTATCTAACAATATAAAAGATAAATCCGAAAATAGGAACAAAAAACATTCTCAGTAAAAAGGAATGTTCACTAATTTCAATAAAGATCTCTGTAACTGGGATCAAGGAAAAACAGTGCATTATTTTTATAAGAAAGGATTCTCCACAATGTAAGGTAGGTGAATTATTTTTTTCTAAGAGATTCATGTTATAGAATATTGCTACTTAGGAGAAGACAAGTAAAACATGTCAGGGCCGTGATAAAAGAAAAAACCACGGTGAAATTGTGTTGCATATTTTTATTTGTGTATTTTATGCAATCAACCAACCTATCGTAATTTTGTTGGATTCTTTTTTAAAAAAAAGAAAAATTTTGTTGGATTCCTTTAAGAGGGCACAGGACCTTTGAGTTTGTCAAAAACAATCAGAAACATCTCATCTTCAAAGTACCAAAACACAAACAATATGTAATTAAGATTTTCCCCCCTTTCTGCCTAAAATATATATCCTTAACTACATTATTCAGAAAAATAAATGTTGTATGTACAAAATTAATATTTAAATTTTAAATTTAAAAATTCATCTGACTAATGCGTGATTAAATGCTGTGCGCATGATAAAACTCTAAATTATGCATAGAGAAAACAATTTTTGAACAAAATAGAATCATAACATACCCACTTCTATCTTAAAACCAAAATATACGCAAAAAGTGTTGTATAAAATTTAATTTTAGAACAAAATAAAAGAAAAAGTTTAAAAATCTCAAATTTTTTTAAAGTTTTTCAAATGCAAAATAAATAACCGAAATATGTGAATTTTTTTTTTGTTTTAGCCTGTAGACTATAAAGAAACGCATTTTTGGTTAATTTGTTTAAAACCTTTTGAGCTCTGGTGGTTGAATTTCTTCCCACTTAATTTTAATTCCGAAATGTCACAATGGCACCGGAATGTTCGACAAAATTTATTTAGAAAAACAGTGATGCGTTTTCCTTGTATATTTTAAACCGAATTTTTTGTTTGCAAAATACTGGTGCCAATGTGACATTAGAAAAATTTGAATAAATCAACCACCAGAGCTCAAAGGGTTAACACTAGAACCGCCGGAAAATTTACTGGAGTGTTATAAAAATATTTTACACTGGAAATTTTAATTGAAACTACTTAACTTATTTATTTAACTTATTTTTCCGAAGTACATTTTAAACTTATTTTAGAAAGAAATTGCTGGTGATAATCGAAATATTTTTATTTGGTAGCGGTCAAAATGACCGCTACGGCGGTTCTAGCTTACATAGTTTAAAAGTAACACTGCGCGCAATCTCCAAATTTTCTAATTTGAGATAATATTTACGGACTTTCCATTATACTCACCGTCTAGAAATGATTATAACTCAAGAAATAATGCAGATTTTTGAATGTGGTTTTTTGCATATTATTAAACATTTTTAAAACATTCAGAATTAAGCAAAAACCGAAAACTTATTTTTTGAAAATTTAAAGGTCATGTGCCCCCTTAAAAAAAGAAGAACAATTTTGTTGTTGTTTAGTCGATCTGAAAGATACAAGTAGAAGTTATCTTCAATTTCGGTATTTATTTATTTATTTATTTGCTTCATAGTTTCTATGAAAAAAAGTACTCTTTCGATACGGTTCTTTTAGGTATAATTTAATTTTTGTAATAAGTATAAAAGTAAAAATAGTTTTTGAGTATACACCCTTTTTAAGCATTCATTGTTTATATTGAGAATAACGCCTAATTTCATGACAACGATTCAAAATGTTTTTGAATAACATAAACGAAGTCACAGACGCGTAAAGTTTCAACTCAAAACATTATTAACCCTCTCGCTGCGCAACCCGAGATTTCCACGGGCAACGTAAAAGTAGCAAAATTTGCGCAACCCGAGATTTCCTCGGGTATGCATTTTTTCCGTCTAATTAATCCTCCTTGATTATTCCCACCAGTTTTTTTTATTGTAAATTTTGTCTTATTTAATCGGATCATTTTCCCGATTAAATTAGATAAAAATATTTGTTTGAAAAACCGGTGACAAAAGAATAAAAAATCTTAAAAGACGCTCGTCGCGGAGAGGTTATGTACACAATTTTTGAAGCTATTTTGGTAAAACAATTACGCAGCGAGAGTGTTAACCCCTTAATTCTCGCCCTCGTGATATTCACGGGCTGTGCCTTGTACTCAGATTGTTTGATTCTTACCAGTTTTATAAAATAGTGTAAATGGCTATATTATGGTTACATTTTACCTGTTATTAAATAAGGAAAATATTTCTTTTTCAAAAAAGTGGTGCCAATGAGCAATTTGAATTTTTGAACCGTAAATTAATGCGACCGTTGAGGGGTTAATCAAATAACGATTATGATCCAACAATACTTAAATTATTAAATTTATCAAAACGTTATTAATGAAATATGATTACAAAGTTTGAAAGTTTCCACGTGATACTGTGTACTATCCGTTTTTGAAAATATTGATAAAATTTTATTATTAACTATTATTTCATTATAATCGTTATTTAATTAATAACGTTTTATATTGCAATGTACTTACGTATATGTAACTTTGTTTGCGTTAATTAAAGAACAATTTTGAGTTGTTCTTTACAAATTTCTAATAATACTTTTCGTCATGTTCTAAATCAAGAATTATGAGGTAAGTAAACATCAACAGCAATTTATGGACACACTGTATATATGCTAAATAATCTCTTTTTCGTAAAATCGAAAATATATAGAGTCCATTCCGATTCATTTGTAATGAGCATCAGATATATCGATCAAGTATGAAACAAATACTACAAATAAAATCTTAAAGGTTGTAAACTAAATCATGAAACTAAATAAATAAAATAACACAAAATAATTTTTCTGGTTTAAAATATATATAACTTAGCTCAGATTAACCCACATTTTACAGAAGAATATTTAGAAGTTACAAAGTAAGGTTAGTTGGGGTAACTGGGCTCACGAGATAAGTGGGCCATAAGCTATTTTATAAAAAACCATTGATGTATTTTAAGTTTTAGCTTTTGTGAACAATGCCTCTTAACCTCTACTTCCTAAAACAACGTGTGTCAACTCAATCATAACTCTCTCTTTGCTGTGATAAATTGTCGAAAATTTACGTTTCTAATTTAAAAAACAACGTTAATTTAGTTGAACTTCCTCGGCTTTTTATTAAAATACTGCGAGTAATTTTATTAAACAATCTTTTTTTTTAAGATTAGGCATATAAGTACGTTAATAGGTATCTATACATATTTACGTGATGTTTCAAATGTAAGCCCGGTGTCCCAGTTACCCCATAAATTTTTCAAGAATGGGGTAACTGGGACATGTATTCGGGGTAACTGGACCATGCTGGATCCAGTTACCCCAATAGTTATAAATAATATTTTTGAGTTTCTCTTACAACAGGAAGTAAATTTATTCATTTTTTTTGCTCACAATAAAGAAATTTATAGAATTTCTTGACCCCTTGAGAGGCAGTGATACCGTTATGGCATCACATAATTTTAATTCCTAATTGCCACATTGGCACCGTTATTTTATAATGAAAATTTCACCTTTATTCAGTAATTTATAAAATATACTTTTACTTCTTTTCGAATAGATTATTTTGTAAATACTGGTGTAATTAAATTATTTCAACATCTTACGAATGCAAATACCTTGCCCCTGAAAGCGAGATAGCCAAACCTTGAAATTGTACGATTCAGTGGGATCGCATTCTATAGAGAAACTTTTATTGTTCCTACGACTATTTTGAAAATAATATCTTCATCGCACCTTTCTTCATAATATGTTAAATAAAATGATCATGAAGGTAACTTATTAAGGGTTCTGGTAGGAACAATAAAATTTTCCTTATATAATGCGTCCCTTGGATACAGATTAAGTACTTAAGCACTTACGTAGCCGTTTGTTCATAGATTTACCTCGCTATTTTTCCTTAAAATACCCATGTGACTTTTATACTTATTAACTATACTAGAGTACATAAGTACTTACTTAATTTTTATGTTTTTGGTATAAATAGATCTATATTTTCACTTTTAGTGCTTTTTATAGACAAATTGACAGCAAAGTTTTCCCTCACAGCGCTCTTTATTGACATATAATTTACATGATCTGCCTGGTTTGAATTTTTTAAGTTATTTACACTTTTTGAAACAAGACCTGATATCCCACATGAAAAAAAAAATAAACACGTGGAGAACATAGACCCTCCTGGTCCACTTACCCATTTGTATGGGGCAACTGGACCCATGAGGAAAGAAAGATGAAATATGCATATTTTTATATTTTTAAATACTAAAATGTAATTTTGAGCATTTCTGTCTGATAAAGGGAACCTAACTGAACATATTTATAGAAGTTCAGAATTTAATTCAAATGAACATTAGCTTTTTGAAGCTGAATTGTCAGAAGCTCCAGAGTCACTTTGTAAAATCATGGCCCAGTTGCCCCAACTAGCCTTATCTGTTAGCAATCGTTTAACTATGTACCATACGTAGTACACAGTGAGACCACCACCCCACAGTGTGAGATTTTTCGAATCTATCGGGTCAAAATTCAATTTATGAAAATTATCGATATTAAAGTAATAAAATTGATATTACTAGAGATGAAATGGTTCCGTATTCTGAAAAAAAAATGTCTCTACGAGTTACATTGTACAATTTACGTCATTGTTATTCCGTCATCATAATCATCATAAAAAGATGTTTTGTCATTTTCATGCGTTGACATTTGCGTGGTGTTATGGTAGTCAGTGCAGATTTTAAAAAATGTAGTACAGATTTATTTTCAACAAGAGGAATTTTCTTGTATTAAACAAATAATAATTAATTGATTATATATTGCTATAGTTACCAATGTTATCATAAAGTGAGTCACTGTCATTTTTCGTTATTTGCTATTCTTTTATTATTTGTATATTAACTGACCGTATAAATTTTAAAACTTCAGGGTGAATTTCAGGTACTCTATAGTTTTATTAAGATGTTAATGTCATTATTTGTAATGCTTAAAGGCAGACATATTTATCTTGTATCCACATGTCATGTAAAATTATATAAAATCACTCAACAAGAGCTTATCAGCACCTGTTATGCTAGAGACTACAGCAGCATTCTTAAAAAAACTTCTTTATCTATTTCCTACGTTACTATTATCTTGTCCTTGTTTTGGAGTTTTTGATAATAATTCTCCTTTAGGTCTAAATCTTTCAATTATATTTTTTCTTTCTGCAATACTTAATTTATCTCCATACTTTCGGAACTGCTAGTTCTTTATATCAAATCTGTAACCAATATGTAAGAGGCATTCCATAAATCTTAATTGTGCATGTGGTGCCGATAAGTCCAAGAACACTTGTGAATATTATTCGTATATTATCGAATTATTTTTAAGTTATTCATCTCCTTGGACTTTCCGTTACAGACCTTGAATTTTTAAGTTGCTTTATTTGAAGATAGAACTCTGCAAATTGTGCTATCTACCACTGTGTCTTCAAATTTGTGTTTTATGTCATACGTCTGAACACTGAATTCTACTATAGTGTGCAAGAGCTGTAAAAATTTAATTTTTGACAATTTCAAATTCTTCTGTTATTGACTGATCAGTTTCCAGGATTGATCTGGAGAAAGAAGTAGATGACGGATGTGAATTTAGCCATTATAAAATTTTTATTTCCTTCATTACACCCCTTTTTTATATGACGAATATCCGGCTTTTTGAACGATTTTTTAAAATGTCGTTGCTCTTTTAGGGCTTTCAGATACATTTTTTAACACATTAGCAGCATCCTTTAGTCCAGACTGTCTCAGTTTTAAACATGTGACACGTGTTAATTCATTTGCATTTCGGGAATATCGAGTGCACCTTTTGTCTTTTGTTTTCGGTCCACTTAAATAAAAAAAAAATCTTTGGTCGTCCAACATTTTTCTAATAATCATTATTACTTCTGCTCTGTAAATATATTTTTTGTCAATCTGATCATCGCTTATTTTACATCAAAAAACGGTCTTTAACCACTTCAACTTTTGCCCCGAGATAAGTCGGTGGTAAGAGTACTGTTTCCCTATACCTGTCGCTGGTGAAGTGGTTAAGCGATGGCAGTTTCTCCATCTTTGATTACTTCCAATTATAAAAGAATAGATCAGATGCTTTACCTGGTCTAACATAACAGATGAGCAATGTTGAAGACTATATTTGTATAATACATAGTCTATCAGGATATTTGTAGAATTAACAGGGAAAGATTCATGTCAAGTAACATAATTTTTCAAAACCTCATGTAAATCTCTTTTCGAAATTTACACTTCCGTACCTGAAAAAAAAATTACTTATTTTCAAGAGTTTCAAATACTTACAGCGGAAATTGATTTATTTTATTATCTATATAAATACATAATTACCAAAAAATTATATTATAATGCACTGGCGTGCACAAAAGTTTTAATGATTTTTATATTGACTTAAAAAAATATTTTTTAAATATAACACTTCTAAATTACTATCATAACTGTAAAGTACTATATCGTAACTGTAAAATATCTACATTTTTGTAAAGATTCTATAATATCATAAAAAAATATTTACAAAATAGGTACGGTTTTAGCCAAAAATGTCAATGGCATTTACAACTACAGCAATCGCCACTCTAAAAAGGTTAAACGAAAATTTGATTTTTGAGCCGATTTTTGATGGTGTTGTTGTGGAGTTAGGCTGCAATCACTTTACACTTTTTTTCTCTAATATGTTAGATGTTATTCGAAATGTCTAAAAGTGAAATTACTGCAAGTCGATTTTTGGACTTTTTCCCAGCTAGATTTGCAAAATCTTACACTGTGCGACTGCTTGAACACCTTTCACAGCATAGGAGGCATAAGTTGTGTAACGCCCTCGTCTAATTTTCTACTCCCAGACAGTGTTGAAAGGTTAACAAAATCACCTCCCTCAAAAGTTATCAATAAACAAGGTGAAAATTTTCGATCCGAAATTTTCTGCAAACAAGGGCTTGCAAAACTTACTTGAGGAGGTTAAGCCCATTGACTTACAGTCAGTAGTTCCAAACACTCCTGATGCCCTGTGGTTGTATGCAGAGTCCAGGAACATTTCTAATGTACGTGAATGTAATGGTTTAATGGAAATTTTGACTAAAGGTAAGGATTTTGAATGCTCAGCTGTCCAGTCTTTTCACAGCGGTGGAAAAATAAAGAAATCAACCAAAATTTCGTTTTTGGGACATTTGACCAATCACTTTATATGAAAGCGAAAGATATATGTGCGGCGCTAAGCGATATGCCAAATTTCAAGATGGTTTATATTAGGCTTGCAGGATTTTATCTGTTAATGTCTTATATTGGTTGTATTGGGAAACATAATTGCTGGAAGTGGTCTGCAAGAATTACTGAGCCAGGTATATGTGAAGAATACCGTTGAAAATATGTTAGCCGATAACGCATTGTGCGTTCTGTTAGAGGACATATCTTAGGGCGTTTTACTTTAGTGAATTAAATTGATCATGAATTGAAATCATGATAATATCATACTCGCTGAAGCTGAAAAAGGACACCTTTTACAGTTTGTTACGGATTTTAAAGAAAATACTCCTATATATGCGATATATTGGACGATGCTACACTGGTTTCTGTTACTAAAAAATTTAAATGTGAAGTGGAAGTATTAGAAAAGAATAGGCCAACAGCGAAACTTAGGTGTCAATATTTTCGGATGGTTAAATTAATGCATACACTTATAATGACAGAACGCAGTGTAAATTAGCCACATGTTGAAACGATTTGGAACATGCTATCTTTCTGTGAAGCTAGTAGCCATTTCCCGTATGCGAAGGCTTGTCAAATATAGTACTTTTAAGATATGACGCCTCAAGCGAAATTGCATGAAACAGCCTTTCTAATGCGGTTTAATTAATTTCGGTAAATGAAATATCAACACTAAATTTATGTTATACAGCTCATATTCAAAATATTAGAATAATTACTTTTTTTTACAAACTGAAAATATTGTTTGGCAAACTTAATGTCTTTTTATGCAAATATACAAACGGAATTTTTATTAAGAACTTATTGTTGATTAAGCTTATATAAATAATGTGAATCCCTAGAAGAGTTGTGTCGTATACGTGCACAATTGACACACACTACTCGATAGTCAACACTTTGACTATCGAGATTCTAGTGCACTACACGATAAGGCATACATCGAGAAACTGGATGCATGGCTTGAAAAAAAATCCCCTTTTTCCCATTATTAGTAAGTGCATCTCAATTTATAGCGGAACTGTCGGAGATAACAGAATAAACTGTCATGGTGCGTATAGCGTCGGATGCAAAGTCATTGAAAAGATTTCAGGGAGAAAAATTGGTGACTTGAAACTTTCACGCAAAGACCGAGTACTATCATTAACGACGGTGAATAATTCGTTCAAATTTAAAGATTATGTTGTGACATGCTATCCACTGTTGCTGTTTCAACGTATTTCTGTTTGTATGAAGCAACAAGATTTGGAAACTTACTTTCAATAAGAACTATCTCCATATCCTTCAACATTATTTGATGAAACGGTATGAGAAAAAGCACCAAAGCATTATTATATTCAATCTTTGAAAAAAAAGCGTGCAAGAAGAATTCAAGTGAATGTGTGTCTACGCACATTATCGATAGACGATAGCTTTTGCATCGTGTTCTTTGGCCCTTCCATGGAGCATACAAGTGTCGTAGCAATTTATATTTCTTATATCTTGAGAAACAACAGGGGTAAATGTATAATCGTTTTCAATGGTTACTCTGGCGAAGTCTATATTACAAAACCGCCGAAAGAACTCGTCGGTATTTGAAAATTGTAATTCCCGACATTGATTCTAACGAAGAAATGAATATTTTACTATGTCAAGAATTTTTTTTTATCTAATCATCAAAATAAGACACACCTACTGTATATGCGCATGGAGAAATTTATGGAGAATGGTTTCGAAGTGAAATGTGCAGAAGATGATGCTGGTACACTAATTGTTAACACAGCTATTGAAATAGAAACGTCTGGTGCGCTTGCTGCTGTTGTTGGCGGTGATGTTGTCTTTCTGGCATTCATGCTTGCTTTAGCCCGTCCAAGACAGATATATTTTTTACTAAGCCTCGAAGAAGAAAAAGAATTGCAACCACTTTGTATCCGTCGCACACTCTCAAAAATGATGCAGTTCTGAAAGATCATATATTGTTCCTTCACGCTTTTTCAGGTTGTGACTCTACATCAGCAATGTTAGGGAAAGGGAAAATGTCGTTAGCAAAAATTTTGAAAAAGGAAGGAGGCCGTAACATACAAGCTGCTAGAACTTTAAAAAGTGGTCAAGTATCCTAATTTGAAATATCCGTGTCAGAAAAAACTATTTTTCTTGCTTTATACGGTGGCAAAGTAGAAATTTCTCTGAACAAGCACCATTACGTATGTTTCAAGATACAAGTTGCTGTTGGTAAAAAAAGCCTTTCACCTTTGCTGCCTACCGAGGATGCAGCTAGATAAACTATTTTTTGAGAACTGGGGCTGGAAAAATGCTCCTAATTTGGCATCAAATCCAGTTACCTTACCGCCCGCACCAAAAAAAAAATTATTGAATCCATTTTTTGTACTTGCTCCAAAGGATGTGGAAAAGCGTGTGGATGCCGAAATATCAGATTGAAATATTCTGATATATATGTAAATTATATCATAATATTAAAATATTTCTTTGCTTAAAAGACGTTATAAAAACACATTAAAAGTAAATTAAAAATCTATATTTACATGTTTCAACTCATTTTCTGAGTCGTCATCAGAATGTATAACAGAAAATTACAAATTCATATGAAAAATAGAAAAAAATCATCGAATATAAACAAGTAATCATATATCGCGCCCTATATTTTCGCGATTGCTCGTGTTCCATCTATGTCGCGACGCCGTAAGTTATCCAACCATTCAACCTATAAATTCGGGATACGAAAAGATAATGTATCGTTACAAACTCCTGAACATCTTAAATAAATTTCAATGGACTCTCTTATGAATAATTGTAAATAAAAATTAGACCTGTAAATTATTTTACTCTCGTTAAAAAGTATGTTAATGTTCTCTATTTGATTTAGCCGGGATAAAGCAGTTTTACTTTTATTATATTTTATGTCCGCTATATGGCGTCGCGACATAGAGGGAACACGAGCAATCGCGAAAATATAGGGCGCGTTATGTGATTACTTGTTTATATTCGATGATTTTTTCCATTTTTTATATGCATTTGTAATTTTCTGTTATACATTCTGATGACGACTCAGAAAATGAACTGAAGCATGTAAATATAGATTTTTAATTTACCTTTTAATCTGTTTTTATAACGTCTTTTAAGCAAATAAATATTTTAATATTATGATATGATTAGTAGTGGACGTAATTTTGACTTACTACTCGCACTTATTTATATTTGTACCTAAATTGTTACGGAGTTTTATGTCACAATGCAAGGAAAGTTGAATTTGAAGACAAGGAGGATATTGACAGTATCCTGTCGACTGCAAGGGAGGAGGAAATCGCTACAACTGAATTTAGTGCTGATGTCGAAAGCCAACGAGAAAATACTGAAGGCAATACAAAAATGAAAGAAAGAAATATAGATAATGACGAAACTGAATCGAGTAAACAAATCGAAGCTGTGCAAACGACTAGCAGCCAGACGCTTGAAATTGGATTAAGCCAGCCACTATAAGTGGAATATGCCTACGGGGGAAACCACAATAATAAAAACGCGCTAAATGCTTTACCTCAAGGGTGATGTGGAAATAAGAATATATTTATATTATATATTCACATTGCCCATTCAAAAGTCAGAATTTTAGACCTGTTTATATAATTTCTTTGAAAGTAGCAGGAGGTTTTTCGAATTTTTATAATTTTTCTTTCAAATATGTTCACGTTTTAAAATATTTGACAGGGAAGGTTTGGCGTGACAAAAAAAAAAAGTTAAGGACACTTTTTGTAGGAAATTAAATTATCTACCTCTTTGTAATTGAACTTCGTTTTCCAGATGCCATTGTTCATGAGATATTCACAGAAAACAGGGCTCCCAAATGGTCCGCCAACTGAATACCAATAAATTTCAACAGAAAATTTTATGGTAGGTTTGCGCTAGAATTAACTTTCAAAGGCGGTTTCGGGGCGGTTTGTAAGAAAAATCTAAAAAGAAAATTTTTCTAAAAATATATTGGTATTCAGTTGGCGGACCATTTGGGAGCCCTGAGAAAAGCGATTTTTAAGATCATTAGCGCCACCTGGTAACGAAAGCTCACATTCAGATAATTATCTTCACTAGGACGGCCAATTACGAATAACTACCAACACAATAAAATTTACGGCCCGTGTTGCCAATTAAATGTTTTTAAATTCAGAATTTATAACTATGTCCGAATAGTAGAATTTATCTTCTTTTAAGTCAACTTTAAGGACCCCATTGGTTCGTCTTTAACTATCAGTCTTGCTGAAGAAGTTTTTTAGTGCAAAATTTGTAAGAAAAATGTAAAAGACGATTATTCTTTCAAAAAAGAGGTATTGGAAAAACGAACTGAGTGGGAGGCCAGCTGTTAAAATATGGTAAATATTACTAATCGGGATAAATGGTATAGCTTTAAAAAAAACCAATTGTCCACTAATTTCGCAATGAAATTTTAAATACTTCCCATATTTCAGCCTAAGCTTAAAAATAATTTTCTTTTTAAATTTTTAATTCGCTGGTGTTTTCTTTCTTAAAAATCGTAAATTGAATTGTTTTTTCTTTCAAACATTTTTTCCTGCCTCATAAGATATTTTTTTAGCTTTTATGAACTGCATAATTTCTATATAAAAAATTTTTCAAAAATTCATTTTTCAAACTTTTACAAATACAAATTTTATTGAAAAGACAAGACTCATAAGTTGATTTTTTTTAATTTAACAGTATTTATTTTTTCGTCAGATAGCTGAATAATATTTTCCATGTATTGTTTTCTTTACATGTTTAACTAAAACTGTACATAAATGGCTGTATGTATGTGTAAACGTTTTTTTAATTCTGTTTTAAATTTTTCTAAAAAATATCGCACTTTCATCCAACCATCCGCCACTAATTTTAAAACATTTTTTTTTGTTGCATTTTTAAAACACAATTATGAAATAGGACATTTTATTTTAAATTAGTAGTAGAAGTATACCAAATTGCTTATTTCGCCCACGTGAAGTCAGTACCTATGGAATCCGAGCGCGAAGAATTGAGTTCTGATTCACCGGAAGTCGAAAAATTTTGTATCGTCCGATCCCGATAACAAAAGTACGCAGCCGAAAATCGTTAATAACATTTTAAAATTATATCAAAATAATTTTTCGCATTTAAAAATATTATCTTGGATATAAATACTTAATCATCAATCCTGAATACCTGCTCATGACGAGGTTCAATTATTTTTATGTCCCTAAAAATCTGATTAAAATAGCAATTTTGTTATTTATACCCGTACCAAATCACTGTCTAAAATCATCAAAACACACAGTTCTCCTTCTTTTAAAATATTATTATGCAATATATTAAATTCAAATGCTAAAAGGTGTAAATTAAAACTTTAAAACCAGTAAAAATGCGTTTATTTCGACTGTTCACATGTTTCGAGTCACAACGAGTCATTTTCAATAACTAATAAAAAAAGCTATTCTAAATTTGCCGGTCTATCACACGCCATCATTCAGTTTTCCAGGTACCTTTCATATTACGCAAGTTACATTTTTATTTTATATGGATATTTATTTTATTTTATTTTCGCACTCATTGTGTAGTTCGAGCCATATTTTTGGTAAGTGCTGCATCGTTGTTTGATGCTGTATCGTTACGTATTGAGTTTTTGCGCGTTTCAGTAGCTATGGTTTCTCTTACAAGGGATGTATATGTATAATATAGACTGGATGGGAAATTTATTTTACTTTTATTGAAATTTACTTGCATTTTTCCTTCTTGATAAAATCTTGTTAGGGCTGTGGTTTTTCTATTATATTTAATATCAGCTATATGCTCCTTTTTTCTATACTTAAATTTCCTGTCAGTCATATCAATACAGTAATTCTTTTATCCGTCTGCTCTTATAAATGGTATTTCATACAACACTGAGTAATTCTCAAAACTAATTGGGTCAATTTTTGCGCAAATGATATTCTTCATTTTCGGAGGTGTTTTTGCTACTAAGCAGATGTTGAAACGTTTAAGGCTATATTTTAATTTCTCAAAAAAGCTTGGAATATATTGAATAGCATAAAGTTCGTATTTTTGCGAATCCAATTTATGTTCAGGCTTCTTATTATTGGCAATACCCATGATTAATTTGTTAATATGTCGAACTTTAAAACCATTATTGTGAGAAATTCTGCGAATATTATTTAATTCATCATTCAAATTGTTTAGTGTGCATACTAGAAGAGCTCTTCTTACGAAGAATCTGTAGGTGGAAATTTTCTACGTAAATGGAGAACATGCATTATTCGGTATGGTGCCCGGTTAACTATGCTTTTTCTGAAAACAGATCTGTCGATAGATCGATTTGTTCTTGTTAACATTATGTCAAGGAATGGAAGGCTTTTATTCTATTAAATATCAATAGTCAATTTATTCATTAAATTTACATGATTTGTAAATATTTTAAGTTCAATAATTTTAATAAAATTTCAACCTACAGATTTTTCGTAAGAAGAGCTTCTCTAGTATGCACACAAATCAATTTGAATGATGAATTAAATAATATTCGCAGAATTTAACATAATAATGGTTTTAAAGTTCGACGTATTAACAAATTATTCGTGGATATTGCGAATAATAAGAAGCCTGAACGTAAATTTGATTAGCAAAAATACAAACTTCATACTATTCAATATGTTCCAAGCTTTTTCAGAAATTAAAATATAGCCTTAAACGTTTCAATATCTGCTTAGTAGCAAAACCACCTCCGAAATGGAAGAATATCATTTGCACCAAAATTGACCCAATTAGTTTTGAGAATTACTCAGGGGTGTATGAAATACGATTTATTAGAGCAGACGGATCACAGTTTAACTATATTGATATGACTAGTAGAAAATTTCAACATAGAAAAAAGGAGCATATAACTATATTGATATGACTAGTAGAAAATTTCAACATAGAAAAAAGGAGCATACATCTGACATGAAATATGTCAGAAAAACTAGAACCCTAGCAAGATTTTATTAAGACGAAACCACCCAAATAAATTTCCATAAAAGTGAAATAATTTTCCCATCCATTCTATACTATTCATCCATTATAAGAGAAACCATAGAGATTGTAAAGCGCAAAATCTCAATATGTAACGATGCAGCATCATTTCACTTACCAAAAATATGGCTCGAGCTACTCAATGAGTATAAAAATAAAATAAAATAAAATAAACATCCATATAAAATAAAAATGTGACGTGCATAATATGAATGAATACGTGGAAAATTAAATGATGTCATGACATAGACCGTGCAAATTTAGCATAGATTTATTTATTTTTTATGGAAAATGACTTGGGGTGAGTCGAAAGATGTGAACAGCCGAAATAAACGTATTTTTACTGCTTTTAAAGTTTTAATTTACACCTTTCAGAATTTGAAATTAATATATTATTATAAAGTGTTATTTGCTATCGATATCATTAGGCAATTATAACAAAAAGTCGAGAGTTTGTTTTCCAGTAATTTTGGAAAAGGACTTCAAATAAAAAAAAGTAGAGACAAGAGATATCCCACGGCATTTTAAGTCGCAAACACTGACCATTTCAAAGGCCTCAGATTGAGATAACATTTTTCCGTTTATGTCCCATAAATAACAATTCAATTCCCCTTCAAACCGATTTTTAAAGATTGGAAAACATTTCAAGTAACTTGGACTGTGTTATTTTTCTCAATTAGCAAGTTCTTTTTTCATTTTTTCAATTTGTGGAGATTTTACTTTTAGCCCCGACTGAATCCTTTTGAAATCAATGAAAAACAAAAATAATACAGAACTTTTACTTTCAGTAAAGCCCCGGGTGTAGCCTGTTTGGAGTTTAACTGTTTAAGAGGTAAGTAATTGTGTTACTGTAATGTTGAATTCACACCGGAATCTTAAAAAAAAATGTCATTTCAAAATAACGAAAAGCAGTATTACGACTATTTTCCGCCTAAGTTATGCAAATAAAACTTAATTAAAAGTGTCCGGAGCAAATCTTGATTAAAATTAGGTGGGATATAATATTATTCCACCGCCCCTGAAAGGGCTAATCCCTTGAGGGGTAAGCAATTGCGTTTGTGTAATGCTGAATTCCCACCGGAAATTTAGAAAAATTATTTTCAAAATAAGGAAAAGCAATTTTGCAACTTCTTTCCACCAAAGTTAGAAAAGTAAAATTTCATAAATTTTTTCTGATGCAAATCTACATTAATCGTAGGTGGGATAAACTATATCCCACCGCCCCTCAAGGAGTTAATGAACGTCAGTATACTAGACAACTGAAATTTTACACATATGCAATTCGCAGTCAGGATTTAACGGCCGCGATCTCCGGAGCTAAAGAACCAACAGGACAAAGTTGAATGTTTTTCTCATTTTATGAATAGTACAAAAATATATCTTTCAATATTTCTGGTGGCTGTTAAATAAAAGATACGTTTTGCGGTTTGTGAAGAGTCATTAAATAGAAATTTCGTAAAAACGTAATGGTATTTCGTAAAACTTTAAATTATTTTCCTTCGACAAACAAACATAACAAAACAATCAGTATGAACAATGACAAACATAACAAGAAAATATGATCTCTTGTCTTATTCATTAGTTGCAGAAGTGTAGTCGAGAGTATACAGAGGTATACGCCGAATACTTTCTGGATTTTTTTAGAAGCTCTGTATACCCTCTGTTTCTGAAATAAAGCATATATTCTACACTCTAAATCGAAATGTCTTAAATTCAGACACTTAAGTGTCTGAAACGGAGTGTTCAATTTTCAGACATTTTAAAATGTCTGAATTTTTTCAGACACTTTTTGCGTCTGAATTTTAGACACTTCAAACGTCTGAATCGCAGCCATTTTTTTAAAGCATTATACGTAGCCATGTTTGACCACGTTGATCCTGGAAAAGTATATGGCCATTATTCTGCCCTACTCTTCCCCCCCCCCCCCTACACACACACAGCCTAATTTTAGGGGCTCCAAAATATGGTATGCAATTTTCATAAAGCTGATAATTGAAATCTTTTTCGACTTTGTACTGATTATAATCAATATTTTGAGTTTATAGAGTAGAATAAGATTAAAAATTAAAATATTTGTCACAATACAGTAAAACCTCTCAATAGTAGGCACCTTAGAACCGTGGAATTTGTTCGCCATTCGGAAGTGTGTTTTTCTGAGGTAAAAAATATAAAATATGTGCATGTTGTTAATAAAAAATGTGCTTCTTAAATAGTTGTGTCCTCTATGTAGGAGTGTCCGTTATGGAGATTTTACAACAAAACTTTAATAGGACAATTTTCTTCAGCGAACACTGACCTTTTTCAAGATAAATACATTTTTTTTACCTCATAAAAGCGAACACAATCGAATAGCAGGCAAATTCAACGTTCCAAAACGCGTTCAATTCGCGAGGTGGCCGCGATTGAGAGTTTTTACTGTATTTATTTTTTTATTTAGTTTTTAATCTAATTCTACTTTTAAAGTTCAAAATGCTGATTATAATCAATACAATGTTGAAACACATTTAAAATATAAGTTTTAAAAAAAATCCATTTCGAATTTGGAGCACGTAAAATCGTAGGGGGAGGGGGGGGGGTCTGCCCATGCTTTAATCAGGCCCTCCTTCTGGAAAAGTCCAACCCTGTATTATGATTCGATAAATGTACGTGTCAGTTTTAAGTGCAAAATCTAGCTATATGCAAATAAATATTTTATAAAAATCTTCCTCTTTACTTTGTATTCATTTTTAATTTCAAATTACTTTTTAACTAAAAGTAATCAAAAAATCAATATTATATAATTATTTCAAATGAAATATATCTGTATATTTTTACCGCATTCTTACAATTACGTTAACGGTACATGATTACATGAATTTAAGAATCTAAAAATAATCATTAAAATTTAACAAAGTGACTACAGATAACGCGAGATCCTTTTTCTAAATCTTTGTTGACATCAACAAATTTTTTTCTGATTCAACGTCTACATTAATGACGTCAATTTCCGTTCAAACAATCAAAACATGAAGCTGTGGTTTTGACTTTTGAATCATAAAAAGATTATATGTTGACTATTTTCAGTATCGCAAATGGGATATTTCTAAAATACTCGGAAACACTAAAATTATAGCAAAGGGAAATCTTTTAATTAGAATGACCGGATTTAATGAGTTTTATCAGTCAAAACATTTTAAAATAAATAAATGAACACAAGTAATTCGCTGTATTAAATATATGGGGGAATCAATGAATGGAAGGATGTTCGAATTATATTCTTTTTTAAAATTTATGATGTACACACTATGAGGCAGAAGAAAACTTCATTAGACAAGAAAAGCATAAATAATAAATAAAAGCAGCTATTAACAGGAATGTTTACTATAAATGCTTTTGAATTCCAGTACATAACACATAATAAATATATCAGAAATGTAAAAATCGATGTAAACATTACAAATGCTGCCGCATTAAAGGCTTATAAAAATATTGTATACGTAAATAAATAATTAAAAAGGGTACTTCAGAGTAATAATTACACCAAAAAATACTATTAAGGTAGTCTTGATGGTAATTAAGAAGTATGAGCCAATCAACAGGCGATGTCACTGCGATTTTTAAAGTAATGGCTACATAAGAAAAGGCTTAGGAAGGTGTAAAATTAATAAATTCAGTAACCGCTAATATACACCATGCAGAGACACCAAAATTTATTTTAAAGATAACATTGGATAGAAAATAATACAGAAATATGATTGCAGATGATTTGAAGAGTAGAAATTTAAATATTAGCAAAATAAAATTTTAACATGGAAATACCATAGGCAAAATGCTTTGAACATATTTTGGCATAACTCAAGAACTAATAAAGCTATAGACTCGTGTGAGGTCTTCATTTAAAGAGAAAACAATCACAAAGAGTTTTAAATACATATTTAAGACATCACTTACCTGGGAAAAGGTCTGATTATTCCAAAAGCACATTCGCCCAGAGGACGTCCGGATTGGAGGCTACGTTAGTATCCGTTAGTTAGGCAGACTTGGATATTTAAAAAATAAAATCCCCTTGCACATCCGGCTAGCTCTGTTAAAAGGATGGAAAATTTCCATCCTGAAAACATAGCCCGCCAGACAACAGTTCTCTTTACAAATTTGACGAGATGAAGAACACTGTATTAGTTTTATAGATAAATATTAATACGGAGTACCACTATGTCGATAGAAATTAAATCCCGGAACTTCACATTCCGCAAAAAACAATCAAGTCAAAATAAATTATTAGTTAAAATGTACGCGTACATAAAAACAAGCATTCAGTTTGAATTACAAACGAACATCGAGTTCGAAAGGAAGACGCATGCGCAACTGAGAGTGCCCCCTGGTGAATGCGGAGCGGAGTTACAAAGTGTCTTAAAATTAGACACTTGCAGATTTTTTAGACACTTTTATCAGTTCGTGTACACTATGATCATAGTAAGACACTTAGGTGTTTTAAATTAAGACATCTATTGTGACTGAAGTTTCAGATTCAGACACTTAAGTGTCTGAAATTCTTTTTCAGTCACATATGTATCTGAATTTAAGACGCCTTTATTTGCAGTGTAGCCAATCTAGCCATGAACGTTCATAATTATTATTCTAGCGTATGCTCTCTGCTTTTAGCATATATCATCTGGTTTTTTTACGACTACAACTCTGATGAGTTGTTGCGAACTGCACCTGCGTACGTGGGGTGGAAAGCTAAAAACAACCGAGCCATACCACGTAACTCGGTAGGTGTGTGGCGAATGAGCCCGCGCAAAAACTGTTAGTTATGCTAGACAATTTGAAATTGCGCATTTGTGTCCGGCCGAGATGCGAATTTATAACTTTCTCGGAATTGTTGATATAATTAATTTAAATGTTAGATGTTGTGTTTGTTCTGATTGTTATAATAAATGAAGAAAATATGAGAAGTTAGTCACACAATTTAACGTTTTGAACACTTGAATAATAAAATTATCACGATCAAGTATCTATCTGTACACAATTAATATTACCTTTTGGAATATTTAACAAGAATCACATTTGGCTACATCGAATATTATTTCTCGATAGTTTATTAGTGAAATTGAGTCGTTAGTAAAGCTAATATTCTGATATATTTATAATTTATCCTAATTAATTACCTGAAAAACAAAACTACAAATGGTTCTTTTAAATATAATCAAACAACCTTTTTTATAAGTTACCAAATGAAAAAAAAAAAAGAGTTTTCTTACGAGCTTTTTACAGGGTTCATATGGGTTTATTTTCCAGGTAAAATATCTCTATTTTTTATAACAAACATCTAGTTCAAACGCTCGAAATTTCGCCTTATTTGAAGAGAGATTTTCTGTAAGAAAATACTGGTACCGAAAAGTTTCCTTTTCTGAAAATTCCAGGACTCGTACGAACCTTTAAATATCAAAAAATTTTTCACAAATCTTTTCGTACAGGCTACGAAAACATTCTGTTTTACCTCTTAAAAATTTCAATAAATTCGAACGATAATGACTATTTTTTTTAACCTTTAAAAGTGCTGGACGACCACTGCCCCCCTCTCCCTCTTTCCGGTATAATTCAAAATTATGCTTCGATACCAAAAATCAAAATAAGAAAAAAAGTAAACAACAAATAGAATATACTTTCAATTGTCTTTAACACTAGACCCGCCGCAGCGGTCATTTTGACCGCTACCAAATAAAATATTTTGATTGTCACCAGAAATTTCTTTCTAAAATAAGTTTAAAATGTACCTCGGAGAAATAAGTTAAATAAATATGTTAAGTAGTTTCAATTAAAATTTACGTAATATTTTTATAACACTAATGTAAAATATTTTTATAACACTTCAGTAAAATTTCCGTCGGTTCTAGTGTTAAATTATAGCAAACCATTATACACACACATATATATATATATATATATATAATAAAATAAAAGCAATTTAACAAATTACAACGACCATTTGGAAAATGATATTTTCAAAGTTCTGAAATTTAAGACATAAAAAATCGCACGGAATTGATCATGCATTACCTACGCCATGAATTAAACCTTTATAATGTTATTACACGTAAAAATTGCAAGCGATAAAAATCGCCTGCTACTCGTACGTATTATCCACCTGAAACTTACGTATTATCAAGGCATTTTATTGGCTGTTCGGGAAAAGGCTTTTCATCGTCAGATTTCCAAGAAATCTAACGACCAATTTTTAATAAAAAAACATTCTTAAACTTCTAAATATCCCACAATATTAGATTAATTATTTTACCTGAGATTTATTCTGTTGAGATTTATTCCTGAGATTTATTCCATTACCTGATATTTATTCTGTTGAGCTGAACCAGGTTTCAGACCAGATGCTTTAATCATCAAGGTTAGCTGGGTGAAAAAGTTCGACCAGAATCGTCCGGGATGGCTCAGATGCAGACTACATGCGGCTTCAGCCAGGAGGTCCAGGGTTCGAATCCTGGTCCGGACATTTTTCGCCCAGTTGGAAATTTACATCTAATATCCCACAATATTACTTTTTACACCGTCGCACAGTGGAGTATTTTCCCAATTTAGCCGGCCAAAAGTCAATTTTTCCAATCTCAGTTGAGGAGAGAAAAATGTAGCTAATTATGAAGATAAATAGATGGGGATTCACCGTACATTTACAATTTTTTTTCTGTTGTGCGAAGAAATTGGTACCAGGGAAGGTCAAACTTGTTTGTTGCAGTAAGTTTTTTATTTGTACTTTAAAGTTCCATTTTGTGCCTGTTTATTTCACTGTGATTTTTCTCCCATAAACTTTTGCTTATACCGTATAGTTCTGGATTCTGAAAGCCCATGTATGTATATATGTTTACGTCCCATATGAATATATTTATATTTGTTAATTTAACAGACTAGGGGGCTCTGCCCCCTACGAGCTACACTCGCCAACCCCCGTTCAGACACCCCAGATTCTTAACGCATGTTAATTTCATCGCCTTAAAAAGATTGAATTATAATTTAAAAGAACAGTGACGGTCTCCCTGTAAACGGGTTTTCATTCATTTTCCTTTGATTGGAGATTTTTAAGACGAAATCAGCCGCTACTAAGAGATACAATGGCTGTTTTCCTCTTTGATTAAAAACAATAAAGAAAAATCATGCGTACGGCATAGATTATGAAACACTTTCCATTGCTCCCTGAAAGCTTTAACAAAACTTCGTTATTTAGGGAAATAAGGTAAATAAGATAACTAACTAAACATTTAAAAAATTGATTTCAGCAGTTACCACCCATAGCCAAAAATTTATTCCAGTTCTTCCGAACAGCCCTGTATTTGATCTGTGGGCTGATATAGATACTATATAATAGAACATTTAGTTTAGCAAGAAAACGCATAACAGGTTGGAATTTCTCTTTAAGCAATTTATACTAATAGATGGAAACATACTTGAATACTTTTGTTCAGCCCTGTTGTTTACCTAGTACTTTTATTACACGCCACTATTTAGCTAAACTTTAATTCACACTAAATCACTCTTAAAACTACTGAAATCCCATTTCCAGAATTTATCATCTATAGGCGACCATGTATCCAATTCTTTGCGTGGCCCCGTATATCATTTTATCTATATTCCACAAACATTTCATAGAAAACTACATGCAGTTCAGCATAACATATTTTAAACCCATCTTTCAGCAATTTACTGCCATACTCAGTAACCTTTACGAATTCTTTTGCGTAGCCCTGTATATCAACTATAACATTTACACACACCATGTAGTATGCATAAATATAGTGAAACTTAAAAGAGCATATCATAATTAAAGATGCATTCCCTACCATCGCCGCTAATATACAGTATTTCGGATAGAAAATACTTGTCTGGAATGTTTTGTATGTTCCTGTAAATACTATGGACTTCCTATTATGAATGAAATAACTTAAGTAAGCCTCACCGACGTATATCAATTTTATTATATATGAATTTGTATAATTAAAATTCAACAACTTCCCCCTGCATCATTTGTAATGGAATTCTTTTGTGTAGCCCTGTAAAAGAATAATAACTATTCGTTGCACCGCATATGCTACAGAATATTCTGCATATTTTAGTGCGCTTCGTAAATGCATATATTTTTTATTATGTTTGAAAGGGTGTAACATCTTCAAAATTCATTTGAAATAATTTTTTCCCATTGGCCGTAATGTAACGGAATACTTTTTACTGTCCCAGTAAATGAACTAAACATGCTACAAACTTCGTTTGAAATAGGGTTAGTGCTAGGCTAAACGTCAATAACCAAAAGTTTAGTGCGATTCAAGTATATTTACGAGAGTTAGAGCGCGAACAGACAAACCGAAATCAATAACACTTTTCAACTTTGTTGGAAAGTGTTAAAAATTAGTTAAAAATTTGAAAGGAAGCTAATGTAAAATGAATTAAGTAGACAGAGTCTTTTAACAACGCTAAAACTTTTTAACAACGCTGAACTTTTTAACAACGCTATCAGAAAGTTCTATAAAATGTATCGTTTTATATCTGACGTAATTTTCACTAAAGTTTCCTTTCTCTTTTTAATATTCACATGAAAATACTTTTGTTGTTTAGAAAGAAAATGTTATTTGCGCTGTCTTGGAATTCATGATAATAGTTGAAAAGATTATCGCAAAATATCAAATAAATGTCTCGTGGAAATATATTTTTTAATTTAAAGTGTTTTGCCAACTTTTATTTATTTGGCCTTTTTAAATATGACGTAATTCCCTTCATTCGTGACTTTTAACGCATAATAATGAATTTAGTATTTAAAAATTTTCTTTCCCTTTTAAAATTCACGTGTAACTGTAGTTTTTATGATGTAATTTTCAATATTTTTCCGATTTTTAACACGTAATCACTTAATTCTAATTTGAAAGTTTTTTTCTGTTTATAATAGCCACGTGTAAATAAATTTTTTATTTGAAGGAAATATTATTCTTTGTGCTATTTTTAAAATTGGCAACAGTTTAAAATAATTGCCCTTTTCTAAAATGAGTAAAAAATATCTCTCGAAATGTTGAAAATTTGAATTTAAAATGGAAATAAATCCTCAAAAAATGAGTCAAATTAAAAAGATAATTGCAGTCTGCACATCGGGAACTTCCAATGTATAAAATGATCTAAAAATGTTTAAATTCCTATGTATATATTTTCTCCTATAAAACTTTTTTAATGGAACTTTTTTGACCATCTTTAACATTAAATATCTCTTAAAATAATTATTCGATTTAAAAACTGTCTGCATCAGCGTGTTTATCAAACATGTCTCTATAATACCACTGATTTTCATATTTTTGTATGAAACAGTTTTCTTAATATTAACGAAGAAAGACCCCCGGCCATAAAAAATATGGATACCGATCTAGTAGGAGTATACCCGGATGATCTACGCAGATTTTCATTGGTCCATTTCCAAATCAAAACTTTTTTTTTATATAGAAGGATATGATAAAACAACATAAAATGTGCCGTACATTTTTGAAATTTGTGTTGTTAATTTCAATATTGTATAAAACATTTGTTATACATCAGGGTGTATCCGGATGATCTTTTTAACTCTAAATGACAGTTCAAGATATGTAGTTAATAATTTTGAAAACTGTAGCTGCGAAAAACTGCGAATTTAGAAGAATTCCTTTCAAACACACAACTGTATGTTCCTGTAAATGACAATTTTTGAATTTCCCTTTCGATTTGAAAAGTATTCAACAATAGATAAATTGAAATTATTGTCAGAATGTATCGTCTGCGGACATAAAAAAGTTCCACTTTACATATCTGTCCCATAATTTTCTTTTAATATCATCTGCGTCTGTTTCTGAAGTTCTATGTTACTTTTTTATGTTCTAAATTTAAAAATGATATATGTCTTCTTAGAAAATGTTGCGCTGTTTTAGTTTATATCTTATAAATGCTGCTTCGTAAATACATCTAGTATTTAATTATGCACTGTGAAAGTCCAGGCAAATATATTTATATATGCTACATGAATATGTTTATATTTACTTATTTAAAATATTTTATAAAGAGGCAAAAAATCTATCGAACATGTTTGAAATTCGTGTTTTTAATTTCAATATTCTATAAAAAATTCGTTAGACTTCCCGATGAGTCCAAATGATTTTTTTATACTTTAAATGAGATCTAGATATTTAATTAATAACGTTGAAAACAGTATCTACGAATAATCGGTAATTTGAAATACTTTATTTTAAAGACTTAATAGTTACAGCTTTAAAAAAAAAATTCTAAACTTGGTTTAGACGTTTGATGAAAAATACGCTGTCAGGAGTTATTTTTCAAATAAAACCTTTTTGAAGTGACCAGGAAAAAACGAAATTTCTTTCATTTTCTTCTAAGAAATTGGTCGCTCATAGAGGGAGTTCAACTGGGGTGGTCTCTGAATGGAGGTAAAATTAGTACTGAGCCTACGGGAATAAATTTCGTTCCATGAAAAATGGTCGTTAAGGGAGGTGGTCGCTTAATAGAGGTGGTCGCACAGAGAGGTTTCACTGTATATGACAAAATACATTTGTATTGACGGATAGAATATAATATATTCACTAATATTCTGTTGCATTAAAGTCATTTTTACATATTACAATGGTTTCCATATACCCTGTATTGTATATATATATATATACATATACCGGGTGTCCCAAAAAGGACTGACTGATTTTAAAATTCAATAACTTGCAAACGGTGACAGATATGTAAAAAATTCTTGCAGGAGGTTTATGCATAAGGTCAAAAGTTTTATTACAGTGATTTTCGAATTTAGTTCGAATTACAAACAACAGATGGCGCTGTAAGCAATAGTCGATAAATACAGGCTCGAATTTTGGTCCTTTTTCTTGCTCCATGCGGAAAAAGGGGATGGAAATGTATTATCCGGGCCACGAAGTACCAAAAATCGAGCCTGAATTTAGTGTCTATAGATCGCAGCGCCATCTATTGTTTGTAATTCGAACTAAAATTGAAAATCACTGTAAAAAAACTTTTGACCTTATGCATAACCCTCCTGCAAGAATTTTTTAAATATCTGTCACCGTTTACAAGTTATTGAATTTTAAAATCAGTCAGTCCTTTTTGGGACACCCGGTATATATATAATGCATTTTTCAAAGAAAACTATTAAAAATTGATAGTAATAAGATAAACTAATCAATAATAAAATGTAGTCGAATTTTTCAGTAAGAAATATTTTTGGCCGGCTAAATCCACCAAATGCAAACCAGCTGTGCGTCGTATAGAGAAAAAAATGTACTTTTAAATGCAATTTGTTTGAAAGCTGTATCTCAATTTGTTTTTGAGTTATTAATTTTTTTTTTGTAGTTTTTATTACTTTTTTGTCATACTGGCAACAGAAGTATCCATCTCTGTTGAAAGTAAAGGGAAATACAGATTACTGTATAGACCAATCAGAAAACGAATAAAATGCGGATTACCTCCTTCAGGACGGGAGCCTTTTACGAAATTTTTGATCGTTTGTCACCGTTTTTTAGAAACAGAAATGTGTGTCTTCTTGAATCGCGAAAATTCGCTGATTGAATAAGGCAAATTTTACAGTAAAATTTTACTGGTGAGAAAAAACAAGGATTCTGATTGCTTCATGCGGCACGTATACGTGTCGCTCGTCCCCAAAGGGTTAAAACAATAAAAAGCTACAGATGTGCTTTTGATTTCCTACCCTGACGAAGACAATAACCATTTTTACAAATGGTTAAAAATAACGAAAATTAACCCTTTGAATAAAATTCATTCTTCGAAGTCCCTTTTCATTTTTTCTGAGCATTTTGCCGTTGAATTTAACATTACGCACATTTTGATCAAAAAATACTATTTATTTTATACCATAGCTATGGAAATTTAATGCTATATACTAACTATTTAGCTAATGATCGAATATCGATTTGGTTCAAGTATGATCGGATTTCAGGTAAAACATTATTTTGAAAATCGAAAACTTCCACTCACGATTTCGATCTAAAATTAAATAAATATATAAACAGTTATGCGTGAAACTGTGACTTTTGTAATTAAATATCAATATTTTTGCACATGAAGTACAAAAAATATTTATCTCAGAAATTTGGTTCAAAAATCGTAACATATATAGGAGGGAAATGATGAGTTTCAATTTCAGATATTTTGCCGTATATTCCACACGTCATAAGAAAAGTAAAAGGAAAAGGAAAAATAACCGAAGAAAACACTGCTTTTTACGACTCTATATTAGTACTTTAGCCATGAAAATTATACAGAGGCTTTGAAACGACATGAAATGTTTTTTTAACACTAGAACGCTCGGAAATTTTACTCAAATTTCATAAAAATATTTTACTCCAGAATTTTTATTTAAAATTATGTAACTGATATATTTAACGTAATTCTGCATCGCTTAAATTTAACTTAATTTATGAAAAAAAGTCAAGAGGTAACCGCAAGATTAAAGGCTAGGTCACATCAATCAAGGTCGCACGCCATGTAGCGGACGGGGTTAGACTATAGGAAGATGCCTAACTGTGTTCTTACTTCACACCACTAAAACTGTAAAGTTTTTTTCAGGTTGATTACAAGTTGAAATATACCTGACAAGGCGAAGAAAACTTCGTGGTGTCACGTGCATCTGGACGCACCTCTCGTAACGCTATTATTTTGCAATAAATGTGGTAAACAAAATTCAGTTCCGTGAGTGACTAAAGATTTAGAAAATATGCGCAGATGGTAGATATCCTGTCATATATGACGTCACACTAATAGCCCGTGAGGCTAACGAAAAAGACAGGCTACCGCGGTGCATTCCACATATCATTTTTTACAGACCGCTGAAGTCACGTGATGCTGGAATGAATCAATGAAAGTGTGAGAAAACAGTAACACGTCACTCTAGCGGTCTGTAAAAAAAGACACGTGAAATGCACCGCGGTAGCCTGTCTTTTTCGTTAGCCTCGAATAGCCCGCGTATGTGGATTATCACCCCGTCCACAAGATGGCGCAACTGTGTTAATTTACGCTCGATTCCAGTATTAAGTTTGTAAGCATACTTATATCGCTTTGCCTCCAATGGACATCTAATCATGTGGTCGGAGTCGATCAACTCCTTCCGGGCGTTCAAGTGTTAAAACGCTGAATTCGATGAATTAAAGATTGTGACAATTGGACAATTAAAGGTTGCAGAATGTATTACATTTTTGTAATATATATATATATATATATATATATATCTTTTTTACAACTTTTTTTCATTTAAAAATATAAATTCAGACATAATGGAGTTGAAAGTTTAAAAACATACAAAATTAAGGTTCAATTAAGGTATTATCATGGGCTCGTGAAAGGCCCGGAGGATCAGCTAATTTCTAAATTAACCTTCCGTCTACCAGACGGGTCCATTGGACCCGACATGTACATTCAAAATATTTATTCAAACCAGAAATTTCTTCAAAACAAACTAAATGTATAAATCAGACAATAATAAGTTAAATAAAAAAATTAAATAGTTTTAAGTAAAAATTCTGGTGTAGAATGTTTTTATAAAACTTGAGTAAAATTTCCGGTAGTTCTAGGGTTAAAAAGAAGTCCAAACTGACAGCTGGTTCGGAAAAATGTATTTGGAGCAGAGCTGCCAAGTCTCCGGCTTTTTGGATACCTATATTTTATTACAGAAAATATTTTATTTAATTGGAACATTTGGGTGATTTAAAAGAACAAAATTTCCTCTAAGATAATAGTGGTGTGCAAAAAGCCGGAGACTTGGCAACTCTGATTTGGAGTCATTAATGGATTCAGAGACATGTTGAGAACAATTGCTTTAATAAACCCATCCAGGGTTGCTCGTTTGGCCTACACTTTTATTTAAAAAATTCGGAGTCACACCTGAAAATGCAAAAAGTATTTCCAGATTTATTTAATGTCAAAATTTTTTTGATTACTCAAAGTAAATAACATCTATGCAATAAGAACGTCCAACTGATCACTGTCGATAACTGGTGAACTGAAGCCTAACGACTTCAGTAGGAACCCTATTCATTCTGTATTTGTACATTGGTCCTCAAAGTAAAAATTCTTCTTCAAAAAGTTCCGGTCTAAAGTCGGAATTTCGGGATAAAGATGCACCCACCTATTTTATCCGCACTTCGCAATCAAACAGATCGCAATCAACAGACAGCGACTTCTTGGGCATAGGTAATAGGGTACATAGAATACTTTTACAACAATTTTAACTTTTATACTTTAACAAAATGTTACTAAATATTTCTGGTAAGTAATAAAAATTTAAATTTCGTACATTTTGCATTTTGTAAAAATTTTTAATGCATTATAACTTTTTTTTAATTACAAGAATTCTCGAAAGCTGCGTAAACTCTGTTTTAGAAATTTTTGAAATTGTTATTAATCTTCTAAATATAAAGCAATAAAAATAGACGTTCTTGATTGTGACTTTATTAAAGATTGTTATATTTATTATCAATTCTAAAATTTTGTACCAGAAATTAAAGAAATTTTGTATAAAATTAACGCATAGATTATTTGACCATTTTTATGGCTTATAATAATTTTGAAATTTAAATATTTGCTGTAACGGTTTTCTAATTTTATAAAAGTCTAAATGTAAGAAACGTTGATTTTCATCTTGGATGAAGCTGCAGCAAATGGTGCCATAAAATGCTCTTTCGATGTCCCATGATAAACGTATTACAATTCAATGATTGTTTCAAAAGTTCGTCAGAGCTAACATAATACTGCATAAAACTGTATAGAACACACAGAATAGGAATAAATATCTTTTTTCGCTATTTCATAAACATACGACGACACATCGCTAGTTTACTGACCATGAAACACGAAATTAGCTGTAATAGCAATAAATTTTTTGATGGCAAATTATTATTATTATTATTATTATTATTATTATTATTATATTTTATTTCATTTTGTTTCATTTTTTATTTTTGCGAAAGCTGATTTAGAAATATGTACATAAGTTTTACATGAAAAATGAAAGGTATTTTTAATAACTTCATATTAACCCCTTAATTCTTGCGTCCGTGGCATTCATGGATGTTGCTACTTTTTAAAAAAATTTCAGATTTTTTTATTTCCGCCAGTTTTTTAAAATAGTGTAATTGGCTTTATTCTTGCATCGTTTTATCTTCCATTCACCAAGGTGAATATTTCTATTTAAACAAAAAATTGGTGGAAATCAAACAATCTGAATTTAAAAAAAGTAGCCTACATACATATGGGGCGCGACGCCCCTTTTAAAGGTTGTGGTATATTTACGAAACCACTTGATTTTAAATCCCAAATGGAACAACAGCACCAGAATTTTGGCGAAAAAACATCGGTTTATTAAGTATGTGTATTAGAACTGTTATTTACTTATAAATAAATTTGTTCGTAAATTCCGGTGTCAATCATTCATTTCAGCATTTTCGCAATGATAGTACTTTACCCTTAAAAGGGTTAAGGAGATAAAAAAATTGCTCCCTCTGTTCCAAATTACTTGCTACATTTGAATACTTTTGTACTGATTATTGACACTGATGATTTTATACTTTTATTTGAACATTTTTCTGAGATTCCAGGGTGCTATGCTATCAACCAATAACATTTACTTGCCAAGCGTTCCCTCCCTCCCTCCTTAACTCTTTGAGGGCAAGGAATTGCGTTTGTACATTGCTGAATTCCCACCTGAAATTTGGGGGGGGGGGATGTTTCAAAACAAGGAAAGGCAATTTTTTCAACTCTTTTCTCCCAAAGTTATAATAGTAAAACATTATAAAAAGTTTGTGGTGCAAATTTTAATTAAACTTAGGTGGGATATAATATATCCCAACGCCGCTCAAAGGGTTAAATTAGTAGCAAATTAGTTTGGTATACTGGTGGTAGAGCCCTTTGAAAAGAGGGCGTGGCTTAAGAGCGTGCGAACCCTGTAAATTTGCTTCGAAAAATGTTTCCCAAAATAAGTACTACATTTGTGGAAAGTAAAAAAATGAGAATGAAAATACCAAGTTATAATTTTAATCGCAAATAATAAAAAAATTAATTGATATTTAAGGAATGTTTTGCTCTTAATATAGCTTCGGGATTACATGCCTGGTTCCTCGGAAGAAGATATAGTTTTTCCTCATTGATATGTATATTTTGCGCGAATTGCCTCCGCCTGACATCAGAATGTTTTCATACATGTTTGTAAAGTTAAAAATACATTGCAAGCTTTTCTAGTTCTATATTTTGAAAAAACCACTTCAACAGCACCAATTAAGTCGTCAATATTATTTGTTGGCATCTGATGTTGCAATGACTGTATTGCGTTAAAAAAAGCGAGATCAAGTACATTTAAATCCGGACTATTTGGAGGTTGACATTGTAGTTGTAAATTCCATCCACCTTTTAACCCCTTAATTCTCGCCCCCGTGATATTCACGGGCTGTGTCTTTTATTCAGATTGTTTGATTCCCACCAGTTTTATAAAATACACAGGTAGGACAAAGATATCGACCAATATCAAAATGAGATATTGGCCGATTTCAAAATGTAATACTGGCCAACGTTAAATGCACGACCCCCATCCATACACACACACGAAAAAAGATGTTCCACAAATATTATTTTTTGATATTTGGCAATGTTGGCCAATATTTCTCAACATCTCTGAATATCAGTTTCTGACATTAAGCGATATATTTTTCTGTCATTGCTGAATATCATTATTTCACACTGAGCAACATATTTTTCGAATATTCCAGAATAACATTTTTAAATATTAAATTATAACTTTTTAGATATTAACTTCTTTTTTAAACCGCAAAAACTGCGATTTGCAAACGTAGTAAAGGTATACTTCTCGCTGAGCTAGAAGCTTATGCTCGAGAGATTTTTAGTCTTATTATGGAATTAAGAATATAACCTACTAAAAATGTAGTAATAAGAAACTTTCAATAAAAAATGGTGGAAGTAGATTTTTCTGTTAGTGACGAGAAAAATGGTCAGACAAAATTTTAATTATCTCATACTCTTTCAATCACAGCGGACTTTTTTTTACATTCTTTTAACATATATTTATTTAAATATCACTTTTTATTATTAAGTTTGTTAGAAATTTAAAAAGAAATTATGTTGAAAACTAATGACCTACTTTTAAAACTTAACTTGTATTTTTTCACTAATAAAAAATAAAATTATTTTAAAAGTCGGAAATTCGAGACCATTTTGAAAAGATAAACATAGTATCCATTAAAAAATAGATAAATTGATCCCTTTTTTATTGAAAAACTTCATGTAATAAAAAAAAAGCATGTTTCGTTTTTTTTATAAAACTAACAATTGTTATATTTTAACATCGTTATAGGCACTACATTATTTTTTTAAATACAAATAATTCTAGAGCAATAACTGCAGATTTAATTTTAAGTTTTTATTAGCACTATCAACAAATTTTAATATAAAATGCTTTTCTTGAGAAATTTTTCTTTTGCAATCTCTATAAATTTCTATATAAATAGTACTACAAAAAATTTTCCATTCCAATCTCAACAGATTTTTATGTATTTTGTTTTTCAAATATATACATATATATAAATAACTATAGATTCCTAAAGAAAATATTTGTATAATGCAAATTTCACGGGAAGCGTCTCCATCAAATACTCTTCAGCGAAAACGATAGAAATTGGCGGTTCTTCAGAACTTTCCATTCACTTTGGTCAAGATTATAAACTTCGTCAGATGTGCTAAATGTCGACAGATAACTTAAAATGATATTGTTTTTACGACTGTCGATAGATATCTCTGAATGTTGGAATACTAATATCATTTTTACGACATCGGCCAATGTAAATAAAATATCAAAAATAAGGCATTCAAAAAACAAGCTTTCTAAAAATAGCAAAATTGTTAAATTTTACTGTTTAGAATACTATTTACGTATTATAATGTTATAACTAATGCAAAAAAATCGTTTGGATGCTTTCTTTTAAAAACTAATTTTAAGTTACATCTTTGAATATCGGCAGACATTGTAAATTTGACGTCTGACATTCCGTGACTTTCGAGGTATTGGCCAATATTGGTCGGGACATTGGCCGGTATCTGTGCGCTAGCTGGGTAGTGTATTGGCTTTGATATGGTATCATTTTACCTGTCATTAAATAAGGTGAATATTTCTTTTTCAAAAAAGTCGTGCTAAGAAGCAATTTGAAGTTTTAAACTGTAATTTAATGCGACCTCTAAGGCGTTAAACATTCTTCAATGATACACTGCAAAATGAGGCTTGGCTTAGCCGGCAAAACTTTTTCCATAATTATTTTTCGTGTTTCTTCTTTGTTAACAGTTTCTACAACTTTTGTCGCAGAAAGTTACTTTCCCGATTTTTTTAGTTTATTTTTGCATTTTCTGAATAAACAAAAGGTTATATTCCAATTTTTCGATCAAACATTTGGTTTCTATTCTAGTCCCAACCTGGTCTTGCCACCGCTGCCATAAACATCACTTTCGTAATAAACCTTTTCCTTTTGCAATGCCTCAAAGTTTCAGTTTCATTTAGGGTGATGTAAAACGAATCACTGGTTTTCGTAATATAAAACCATTTTTCTTCTATATGAATACAATCCAACATTTCTGAAAAGCATCCATTAGTTTGAACATGCTGTAATCAAAATCGAATTCTGTCGAGCTTATTTTTTCTGTTAGACTTGGCTTAATGGTGGATGAAATACTCTTCATAACTTTTCCCTCCTTGAGAATCCTGTGTAATGTTGATTTTGGAATATTAACAGTATATGATAAACTCCGTAGTGATTGTCTTCGTCTCACTAAGACACCTTTGATTTTGCTCATTTGCTGAGAAAATTCTTTTTTTTTTCGTCCGCATTTACCAATTCTTTGTGAAAACTTACATTGTAAATTTCATCATCATTTATTTTTGACGCCTTTGCCTGCTTCCAAAAACGAAATATTGTACTATGATGAACATTAAATTTTATCGCTGCAGCATTTATAGCACCACGGCTTAATTTTTCATTTTTCACATATTGCAGTAAAAATTGCAATACAGCGTTTCGCTCTTTATGATTAATTTCCTTTTTTAGGTATTTTCTAAATTATTATTTATAATTACAAATATCGCCTCATTACTTCACGTTCAAGCTAATATTTCATATAACTCCTAGCATACCGCGTTATAGTCATTGTAGTATAATGTTATTTTTCTACTAAACTACATCGAATGTTATCTATGACTCCACCCACTTCAAGTGTAGTAACTAATTTGGGACAAAATTTTGAACCAAATGTAGCAAATAATTTGGGATGGAGCGAGTACTAAATAAAGTTAAAAATCTATCTTAAAATTTCTTATGTCTAAACGTAATTATAAGAAAACAACACAATTCTAAAATAATAATTCATGCATATAAGGGTTAAGTTTTACAAAATTAAGATTTATACTCGGTCTGTCCCAAATAAGTTGCTACATTTGATTACATTTGTATATATATATATATAAGCTAGACTCAGCAGGAGTCGTTCGGTAGTTTCAGGGCCCCAAGCCCCCCCCCCCCTCCCCGCTTTTTCGGTGTTTTTAATTTGCGTAATTTCCCTTTAAAGGGGGACAAATTTCCCTAATTTAATTTCCCTAAATATTTTCCCCAAATTTAAAAGGGACAAATTTCCCTTTTAAATTTGTCCTGTTTCAATTTTAGATTTTTTTTTCAACCTGGCTTTCGTTAGAGTGTATTTTACTCGGGACGTGGTCGTGGTTTTGCTTCCGCATAATAGTCGCAATAAGTAGAAGAATAAAGGGCTGCAGACGGAAAGAGGCCGCTATATATATATATATATATATACATATATATAACTAGCTGATAATGAGGTGGACGCAGCAGGGGTCGTTCGGTAGCTTCAGGGATTATTGATACTGATGATTTTATGATTTTGTTTGAACATTTTTCAGAGGTTTCGGGGTACTATGCTATCAATCAACAACATTTACTTACCAAGCATTCCCTCCGTCTCTCCTTAATTCCTTAACGGTCGCTTAATATTTGGAAAAACCATCAATAAAGTACCTATTTTTTTATTACAGAAATTGAATAATTATAAGGTTTCTATATAAAATATGCAATTAGTTTTTTTTCTTTTAAGGCGTAAAAAAATAAGATATTATAGAACAAATTCACATTTGTGGAAAAGCCATCATGTGAGAAATCTGTGTTTTAATGCTTGTTTTACACCATGCAAATTAATGCGAATAAGACCTTTTCACATATTACATCTTTATTTATCATCATCAAACAAATTTTTACAAATAATATTTGAAATAATCTAACCTACATTAAATTTTGATTATTAGTAATTTTTTTAAGCGTGATATATTTTGAAACATGCAATACTAATTCCAACATCGCAATCAGCGCCAAAAACTAAACCCAAACGCAAATATTCAAAGACTTCAGGCGGAAATGCCAGTTAATTTTTTTCTCGTTTCAGAAGTGTTTTCCAGCAATGAATCTCCAGCTCGGAAATATGACGGGTACGAGAAATATGGAAGGACACCTCAGCCCGTGATATTGACGGGAGCGAGAATTAAGGGGTTAAATAAGTACCAAATTAGTTAAAAAATCCAGGGTCCGCACGCTCTTAACCCACGCCCCATTTTGTAATGATTCTTCCACCAGTAATTGTATATAACTACCGTCTAGCTAATGAATCGTTAATTCTTTAGGAAGAAAATTATCTTTGTGGTATACTGGTGGTAGAGTCCTTACAAAATTGTGTCGATCTGCTAAACTGCATGAAAAGTTATTTATCCCCCACTTGAAATGTCGCAACTAATTTAGGACGGAGGGAGTATAAAATAAAGTATTTAGCTTCATACTTATTAAAATATTTGCTAATTTGCAATATTTTAGTTATGACAGTAGTTTTTTCTTGTATTACAGATGTGCAACGTAAGAAAAGGTCGACGTATTATAAGAAAAATGTATCGCTGATTTTTTTCCCTTATTTTTCCTGCTTAATAAATGTTCTTGAGAATCATATGTAATATTTTCGAAACAAAATAAAAAATCATGCATTTAACCTCTTCATTTACATAATTTTTAATTTTTTATCACCGGTTTTTCAAAACAGAAATATTTGCCTAATTGAATCGGGTAAATGCTCGGATTAAATAAGGCGAAATTTACGCTAAAAGATTACTGTTGAGAATAATCACTGATTCTGAGCACCTTACGCGGCATATATACATATCGCTCGTCCCCATATTTCTGTTTATAAACTGGCGAAATAATGGCCTGACACCGGAATTTATAAAGAAATTTTATAGAAAATATGAACTGGATTATTTTCACGTACATTATTATAGAAAAATTTTAATTAAATTTTCTATGTGCTGTTTGTCAGTTTCGGAATTATAATTAGGTGCCCTTTTTAAAGGACATCTACCTCGAAAGGGAAAAGATTTTTATAAAACCCTTGCTTACAAGAGTAAGCAAGGGTTTTATAGATATCTTTTTTTCTCTCTGTCTACACAGTCAATCATAAGCGACAGCGATGGCTTGAACAAAACAGTATATTAATGCTGATACAATGTATATCTTTACGTTTCGAATACATAAACAAAGTACTGCTAAATATTTCTGGTAACAAAATGAAAGATAAAATTTAATATTTTTGTATTTATTTATCTTTTTTTAAAATACTTCAAGAAATCTGTATACAGTCTGTTTTAAAAATATTTTAAGTTATTTTTATTGATGAAGTAAAATTAAACTTCCTTACTTTTTGGAAGATATATTTCTAGCAATATTTTATCGTAAAATTTTGTATCAGAAATTAAAACATTTTACTTTAAAATTAACAGCCGATTGTTTTGATTATTTTTATGGCTTCTATTAAATTTGAAATTTAAATATTTATGGCAATGTTTCTCTACATTTATAAAGGATTAAATGTAAGAAACATTCACTTTCATTATTGTTGGACATGAAACTTATCGGGTCATTAAATGGGCCTTCAATATCACACGCTAAGTCTATAACAAGAGAAAGATTTTTTCATAGATTTGTATGAGCCCACACAACATTCTATTATTACTGTATTCTACACAAAGGATGGGAAACAGTACTTTTTTCTCAGTGTTTCAGAAACGTAGGAAGATGCATTTTGAGTTTACTCATGCGCATAATGTCATTTATTGGCAAACGTGAAATTGGCTGCGATAGCAAGAAATGTTTTCAACTTAGAAAGCAAATTAATTTCTTTCTTTCTTTCTTATCTTTTTTGCTGTTTTTGTAATGTGTATTAGAAATTAATTAAATTTCTTATATGGAAAATTAAAGGATATTTTTTAACTCAATTTTTTGCAATTTTGAAAATAAGTGTGACTTGCTCTCACGATCCTACAGATGTGTATATTTTAAGAAAAAGTTTTAAAGAATTTTTTTGCCTTATTTCATCACAAAAAGACGCTGAAAATGCTACAGTTATACAAGTTGATTGCGGTTTCTGAGATTGAAATATTAAATGGAAACTGTCATGATGCAAGACGGCTCAGAAACACGGTAGTCAATGTTGCCACCTTTATTAAAAAAGGTGGTAAAATTGATCACCGTGTCTCTGAATCAGAAATTCCAAATTAATAACAGAAATTCTCAACGAAGGAATGAAGTTTTTTTTTTTTTTTTAAAAAACCGCGTAATGTCTGCAATTAAATAAAACAAAAATTAACAGTTTTTGCTGTGAATTCGGGATCTTTGTTTAAAAAAGGAGTCCAATTGGCAACCTTGCTTAGAAATTCCAAAGCGTGTACTCGCCTTGGATTTTGCTTTGAAAGAGTACATGAAAATGTCGTCTTATTGGATTGAGGGATCAACATTTCCAGATATAATCGGAAGATTACTGAGGTTATACCACATAAACCCCTTGGGTGAGTGTTGCCAGATTCTGAAAAATAAGGCGAATTATACTATGTTAAAAAAGTGATGACAGTCAAATAATCTGAATTTAACCCTAGAACTACCGGAAATTTTACTCAAGTTTTATAAAAACATTCTACACCAGAATTTTTACTTAAATTCTTTATTAATTTGTTTATTTAACTTATTATTGTCTGATTTATACATTTAGTTTGTTTTGAAGAAATTTCTGGTTTGAATAGATATTTTGAATATACATGTCAGGTCCATTGGACCCTTCTGGTAAACAGAGGGTTAAAAAGTCCTAAATCTGGCAACACTGCCTTGGGTATATTTGATGACTGAGACTCGCCATGCATTTGGGCACTGGCGCATATTACTTACCCATCATACGTAGTATAAGGTAAATCTTGTAATCGTTTTAAAAATCGAAAAAAAAAATTTCACGGATTTACACGTTTCAGACACTGGAGATTCCGAAAAACATATTTTTAGAAAAAAAAAAATTGTCCACCCGTCTGTATATGTGTGTGTCTGTAATCGCTCTGTCTCCCGAACAAATTGAGATAGAGACTTGAAATTCGGTGTGCGCTTAGGGAGTAATAATAGAAAGAAGTCTATTGAATAACAGTAACCTCGATTAAACGGAACTATTTTTTTCGGACTCTTGAAATATTCGTTCTGATAAAAGGTATACAAAAATTTTCGAAATTGTCTATTTGAAGGAGTGAATATAAAAGACAATAATAAAACATAAATTTTGCATCATGAATGAACTCGATCGTATAATTAGTTGCCGGGATATTTATAATTCTATTTTTCACAGTCTTCGATTTTTCATGACACTGTATTTCATTCAAATTTCAATTCAAAGATATATTTTAATTGGAAATGAGACGCTTAATCCGACGCAGTTAACTGTTAGTTAATATGATTATAATTTTTCGAGTTATAAGGATGTTTCTTTTACGGAATTCGGTACTACTCGATTATCCCGCCGACCAAAAAACTATCACCAAACTATAAGATTAAAGGCCAATAATGGCTTATCGTAAATGTCAAGCATTTGATGCCTCTCCATACATATAAGGGAGTTGCCGTAGGGGGGGGACACAGTTCTGTTGCGAAATACCGCCAAGTTTGTCGCCAACTTGGCGATATATCGTAAAATTTGGCAGCTAAAATAAGTCGCCACAAGGGACGCCAACTTGGCGATATCTCTAATATTTCTATAATTCTCTAATATTTCCATTGTAAACCTATTGGGATTACTTGCTTACAGAAAATCAACAAATTGAGATATTTTAATGCAACAAAAAGTAATATTAGCTTAAGGGGTTATATTAATTATATTTAAGGGAGTCCAAATAAATTAAATTATGAATAAAAGTAACATGGTACAATGCTTAGCAAATATCACATGTTTTATTTTCATATTTTATATTATCTATATCCATGATGGGTAAGTATTACGGCTGCCCCCAACGACTAGTTACTTTTGTTAGAAATGAAATATTATTTGCGCTGTGCTAACAAAAATAGTTGAAAAGATCATCTCAAAATATCAAATAAATGTCTCGCGCAATTTTTAAATTTAAACTGTTTTGCAATATTATTTTTTCTTCATTTTACGTAATAAGTGTGATGTGACGTAAATGTGACGTAATTCTCCTATTTAAGACTTCTAACGCATGTTAATGAATTTATTATTTTACAATATCCTTTCTCTTTTAAAATTCACGTGTAAATATTTTTTATGAAGTAATTTTCAATAAGTTCCTGCTTTTTACACGTAATTATTTAATTCTAATTTGAAAGGGTTTTTCTTTTTATAATAGTCACGTGTAAATAAATTTTTAATTTGAGGGAAACATTGTGTGCGCTGTTTGTACAGTTGACAACAGTTTAAATTAATACCATTTTCTAAAATAAGTAAAAAATATCTCTCAAAATGCTGAAAATTTGAATTTAAAATATAAATAAAACCACAAAAAATGAGTCAAATTAGAAAAAAAATAAATGTAGCCTGCACACTGGGAAATTCAAATGTATTAATTCCCATGTATATTTTTTGCTCCTATAAAACTTTTTTAATGGAACGATTTTGTCCAACTTTAGCATTAAATATATCTTAAAATCATTCTTCGATTTGAAAACTGTCTGCATCAGCGTGTTTATCAAACATTTCTCTATAATACCGCCGATTTTCATATTTTTGTATGCAATATTTTTCTTAATATTAACGGGGAATGACCTCCGGTCACAAAAAATTCAAATCCGGTGGCGGCGGTGGCAGCGTAAGTTATTTTTTTTTTAGAATAGAGAGATTAATAATTAAGATATTATTATAAGGGGACTATCACAAGTATAAAATATAATTTTAATAATTAGGGTGTGCTTCAAATTTTACAGTTTTAAATTTTAATAGTTTTGTTTTGTGTTATAAAAAATTAAGCTACTAGGAAAATTATTTTTGTTTAGAACGTATGCCTTTATTTTTGTTTGTAACGTATTAAAGGACAATAATGCCATATCTGAATACATATTTATTTTCAATTACCATTCCAGTCAATCGGTACTAAAAAAAGAAACGATGAGTTAAAACTTGAATATAGTTAAATTTCATATAAACATGTATAGAAAAACACAATTTTCGACAGAAAACATATTAATGAAAGCTTTAAAGTTCATTTAGACGATCAGATGTGAAAATGAGATAAATTTACCTTGACGTCCACAGTAGTGGAGAATGCTTTGGGGCCTATAGCAACAGTGGCTTTTCGCCTCGAATGACCCTTATTATACTTAGAAACGACAAAAAGCTACAACAATTTTATTACTTTTTTCAATTACATTAGCATTATACCCGAAGATTCGAGCCCTGGCCCCCTCCATCGCAGCAGCTACCGCTACCAACCACGCCACTGGGCGACATGAAATAAGTTGCAGTAACGTTATGCAAATCCCATTTAATACGCGATCCCGCTTAATATGCGACTTCGTCCAGTCTTTCGAAATGCGTCTTAATGACGTTTTACTGTATTACATTTATTAGAAAACTAGCCAACTTCCCCGGGTACGTAAAAAAAACAGCAGGAAGTGCAATAAAGCTCTGAAAATCACAATAAGATATCGCGAAAAAATTTCAAACGGCTGCGCAAATTTTGAAATGAGAAAAAATAATTATATATTGAGTTCGAAGATTGCAAGTTGGTTCCTTTCAGTAATGTGGAGAAATGGTAGCAAATCGCTAAAATATAGTAAACATCACCTACAAAATTCCGGAAAAATTCGAAAGTTGCTATACGAAATCCGAATCAACTTTATTGAAATGAGGGCAGAATGTACTTTAGGTCAAAAATGGAATGTCAAAAAATTGCAGCAGATCGCGAAGAAACCTAAAAATCGCATTAAAAATCACAAAAAGTTCAAAAATCACGAAAGACAAAATTTACTATAATTGGATAAATGTTTCAAATCTAATTCCTTTGACCTCCTAATTCCTTGTGGACTCTCTTAAAATTTATGTTTGGGAAATCATGCTAAGCATTGTATCATGCTACTTCTATTCAGAATTTAATTTACTTGGATTCCCTTAAATATAATTAATGTAATCCATTAAGTTAATATTAGTTTTTGTTGCATTAAAATATCTCAATTTGTAGATTTTCTGTAAACAAGTAAACCCTATTGGTTTACAATGGAAGTCTATGGGAATTTGACAAAATATTAGAGAAAATAAAATCTAATTTTAATCGCCAAATTTGGCGATATATCGGCAAGTTGGCGACAAAACTGGTTCCCCCCCCCCCCCTTATAGGTATGGGGATACATTAAATGCTGTTCAATAATCGCATAAAAGATTAGCTAAAAATTCAAAAATCGCTGTACGAATTCCGAATAAACTTTTTTGAAAAGAGAACGCAGTTTACTATATTGGGTTAAAAGAAAGAGACGGTATTCTTTTCACTAATGTGGAAAAATCGCCTCAAAACTTAAAAAAGCGCATAAAAAATTAAATAAAAAAAATCTAATCAAAAAATCGAAAATCGGGCTTAGAGGTGCAAAACTTCATTTATAGACGTACCTTGTCCTCAAATTTTGTAGTTCTACGTGAAGCGGTCTCTTCAGAACACCGTCGACACACTCACAAACTCACACACAAACATATTTCCTTATTATTGTAGATAAAATATATTATTAGGAGTTTTATTGCGTTACTGCGAACATTCGAAATTTTTACGGATGTAGGAAAGAAAATTCATCTTGTAAACGTGTCTTAACTATCCACAATTACGATCAGAAGATTTTTTTTTCTTTAAGAACACCTTTTAGTTTCGTTTATGGAATGTTACTCGAGTCTTTCCTATCAAGCTATCTAGGCCAATAGTGTCGTCAGATGTCCTGACTTACGTGAGTTTTCTCGATTTTCAGTGTCCTAAGATCCGTTCCGCAGAATTAGTGCACTTGACGGTAACAGTGACGGTTTATCATAGTGTATAAATAGATAATTTCAAATTCATTTAGTACCATGCTTTTTTTTTAGCGTGGATCAAGTGGAATTTTATGCAGTGAACAGGGCTCGCAACGTTCCTAAAATTTTCATACTTGGGTAATACTATTTTATTCGGGAGAACGCACACATTCCGACGGTATGAATGATTTTTACTTTGTCACCAATAAAAACAAATAATAATTGTCACTTTATTTAATCGGAGACAATTTTGTGATAAAAGAAGTTGAAGATTACTTTTAAAAAGATAGTGGTGATAATTGTAAAAACCGTACGTACTCCGGATGTATCAGCCTCGGCGCGCGTTCTCCCGGGTTAAAACTATAATCTTTATTGTAGATTTCTACTGTAGATTTTAAATGAATCTACCACGAAAATTTTCGATTTGAAATAATGTTAGGAAATGTAGAAAGTTTTAGGAACGCTGCGAGCCCTGAGTATAAACCTGTAAAAACAGAACCTGTCTATAGCGGAAAGTTTTTACTTTTCCTCCGAATAAAATCTACCTGAGCAGATAAAAATCTGTCTAAAACGGATTTTTTTTTTTAAATTACCGATTATGTTTTTAGACAAGTTATACAGTCCTTCGTTCAGTAATCCCTTGAAAACTTAACCTGTCTATAAAGCAAAAACTTGATTTTACCTATAAAAAGAATACCATACAGTTATAACTACCCAGTGGAAAATCTCCGAATACAGAATTTCGTTTCGGTCCCTAGCTATCCTCCTTTCACAGGATTTACTGTCAAAGATTATAACATTTATATAATATAGTAAAACATACGAAGACGGAAAGTGACCAGAGTGAGAAATTGCGTTTCAGACAGGTTTCCGTCTTGGCGAGTAGATTCGTATGTTATTTTTTCCATCGGTAAGATGAATATTTACATTTAACATGTTCGCTGTCAAGCTACGAGTATACTCGTAGCTTTAATATTCCTGGCTTTAATTTATTAATTACTTTGTCACCATTATTTTAGAATTGAAAAAATTGCCTTATTTATTGGCATAAATTTCGCTGTATTAGTAAAGCGAAATTTACTTTTCAGAATTTGTGGTGGCAAACGACTTCGAAGAAGAAATTTGAAAATTCATACTTTATAGGCTTGGCAGTGAACATGTTAAAACAGGATTAAATTTATTGCGCTGAATGTGTGAAAAGTGCTGCTGATTAAAAAGTATGTATTTACTGGTTTTTATTCAGCATAATTAACCTTTTGGATTCCGGGGTCTCGTCTCTTACACGGAAGTGATACGGTCGGCACCACTGTTTTAAAAGGAGTTTCCTTCAAGTACACAATTTAAAAAATGCTCTGATTAAATAACACAAATTTTATTTTCCTTTATTACTGGTGCCAAAAACAAATTTTGTAAAGGAAAGGTGATGTCGCCGTAGCTGCTACTTCGGAGTGCACAGGGTTAATATTGTCCCATGATAATTGTTATTTCAATGTCTTTTTAACCAAGAAAACTAATAATACCAAGTAAGCTGACTCCTCCAAATGAGTTGAAATGGCCATTCATACACCATAGATAAATAATTTCTTAAATGTTCATCTAATTTCAGGTAAGAAAATTATGGTACAATTAAAATGTAATTTTAAATGCCGTTGTTCTATAGTGTATTATTAATTTTTATTTATATTATTTTAATATTATTAATTATTTTATGTATTTATATCTTTTAATTTAATATTAAGTCATTCTAACGATAACATCCGATATTAAGAAAAAAAATATTATAACATTAATTCCTTTGTAATAGTACCCCTTTAACCCCTTGGGGACGAGCGACACGTATACGTGCCGCATGAAGCGCTCAGAATCCTTGTTTTTTCTCACCAGTAAAATGTTACTGTAAAATTTGCCTTATTTAATCAGCGCATTTTGTCGATTCAAGAAGACACAAATTTCTGTTTTTAAAAAACGGTGACAAAGGATTAAAAATTTCGTAAAAGGCTCTCGTCCCGAAGGGGTTAAACATGTTTTCTCTCATACTTTACATAATTCGAACATTTCTTGTGGTCCCGACGAGTTCGAATTAACGAGAGCCGACTGCACATGCATATATTACACATATAAAGTTTTCAAATGTTATATATGCAACGTCTATCAACAGGTGAAAGTACGTTTGACAAGAACTTATGGCCAATTCCTTTGATGACAGAAAAACATATTAAGTATTTAAACATTTAAAATATTTCCCTAAAACTTTTCTGGGATAAGTTTTACTTTTAAATTCACAGATGCAGTATAAGAAATTTTAATATGTTTATTTGAATTTTAAATGGCAGTCTACGATTTTTAATTTTTTGTGGATTCTGAAAATAAAGAATATTTCTATTCTTTCTGCCTATTTCATAATTGCATACGAAATTTATGAAATAGTAATAATAAAAAACTTTCTGCACTCAATTAATTTTTATAATTAAATTAACAAAAATTAAATAGTTCTAATGAAATGCCCAACAGAATATATGTATCTATATAAATATATATTAACGAATTTTTTTGTATAGATGGAAGATAATTATTAATAATAATAAATTTTAAATCAAAAACAGGCAGTCTCAACGCCTGAAATGTCGGATTGGTTGTGCCTTCAAAATATTGTCATGTTTACCTCTATTTGAGGCTATAGTCGGTATCGGTTTCGATAGTTTGGGAGCCGGCGACATCAAAAGCTCCGTCATTGCGGAATTGAAAAATGTTTATGTAAATCGATAGTAAAAATTCATACGAACAAAAGGAGCTAGGTATAACTAGGTTAGACAAGCCGAAAATATGTTTAATTAAATCAATTATTATTAAAAAATTATAATGATTTCCTGTCATCGTGGATTTTGGTCACTCTTTAGAGCATGTTGTAGTAAATTTTATGCTCTTTCAGAAACAATTGGTATGACAAACATTATTCTGCCCGAAAAGACTGTCCTGCCTATTTAAAGGAGGTGGACAGTGATAAAATTTCAGTTGTTTTGCTTTGAATTTTTACCTGTGACTTCTTTATTTCGCGTCTGGACGCTGGCCAAGTTTGGATTTCGCTCAAAAACGATAATCAATTACAGCTTTTTAATAATAATTAATGTAATTTAACTTATTTTCGGCATGTCAAACCTAGTCATACCTAGCTCATTTTGTTCGTATGACTTTTTTCTGTCGATTTACATAATTTTTTTTAATCCGCGATGACGGCGCTTTTGATGTCACCCGGACAATGAGTAAGGTCTAGGTTTGAGAAAGCTGTACGACATAGATGGACGAGTGGTTAAACTGAAAGGAATTAATGTAACACAAGAATGACAGAGAAAAGATTTAGAGGGAGAAATACAAACATTTTTACAAACTTAAAAGAAATGACCGAAAGGCAGTATTTCTCTCTATTTTTAACAAATATTATTACAAGTGTTGCCTGATATTGAGGACTGACACTGAGTCACTTAATGGGTGGAAATTATTCTTGTGTATGAGCAGCATACAAGTGTCTGAAAGAAAATTTTAGCCTTGTTCTGATTCCAAATTTAAAATAAAATAACAAATTCAGATAGTAATTTAATTTGAAAATATCAGTTATTCCTCTTTTTTAACTTCTTTCAGCTCTGACAAACATCTTTATTGTTATATTTATCTAAAATTCCATGAAGAATTTTATCTTTTTTCAATATCTTTTGCATTGTACATTTTACTCCAAAGAGAAATGAATAAAAATCGTGTGTATATAGGTTTTATTATTATAAAGTTGGATTTTACCCGTGCGACAGAGAAGTACTAATAGATATTTTTCACAAGTAATTACAAAATGACATATTAGGATGGTCACAAGAAATCAATTTTCGAATTTTTTCGGGGGACCCCCCAAAAAGTTGCCAATTGACTAGAAAATGAGATTGGCTAAGTTTCAGCTCATTTGGATAATATTAACCCGTGCCTCATTGAGGCTTAAGTTTGAAAAAAACGTGATTTTTCGCAAAAAAATGCTGTTTTTCCTTCATGAAATGAATACAATTGAACCTAGAAACATAATGCAGGTCTCATTTTATAAAAAAAAGTTTTGCTTTGAAGAACCACACACCATTTTTTTCTAAAAATGTATAGATTTAAAAATATGCGCATTTTTCAGGACCAGACTTCACCTGAATCCTAAAAATTGACTTTTTTTGAAAAAGCGAAAAAAAATTTGTAACATTCCATTTCATCTGCTTTCCACCTTTTTTTTTTTTCTTTTTTTCGTTTTGTGAAGTCCAATAAAGTGTTTGATTAAAAAAAATTCCAAAGAAAAGGAAAAAAATCGAATTTTAAACTGAAAGAATTTTTTTAAAAAAGGGAGGGCAAAGGAAGTATAGAAATGAGAGCAAATAATGCTCAATTGCATTTTATTATTAAAAAAGGAGGCATAATAAAGAAAATAAATTATTTTCCCTTACAACTGTCACGTTAACCCTTGCCGGCACAGAAAAATTCTGTTCGTAAAAGGATGAAATGATGGTCTACCCCGGAATTTACAATACGACATTTTTAGAAATTAAAATCACATTACTTTAACCTTTCATTGTAAAAGCAAAATTTTATTAAAATATTCTTTGTGCCGTTTGTAAGTTTGGAATTAAAATTAGGTGGTCCCGGCGTGGGACACTGCTCCGGAAAGGATTGAAGTGGTAATGGTTTAGGTAAGGTGGCTTATGTTGGCTTTTTTTACCAAAGTATTATCTAAAAATGAAAATGCAACTTGATCCGAGTTAAGATACCAAAGGCGGTTTGTCATTTTAGCAAGTGCTTTGTCTGTAACCTATTTATCAAATTTTCTGTAGTGAACAAGTGATTTTATTATTTGCAGGTCTTGAATTGGGGGCTAAAGTGGCAGTGGAAGTATTGAAGCACGCTTTTGCATAAATATTGATTAAAAATAAGAAAAGATCTCTAATACCTTCTTTTTCTAAATTTGTTATTGAAAGATGATCCCTGAAACAATATATTTTAAGAGAATGAATGGCCTGTGCCTCCATCCATCTGACATGATTAAAAGTACCAGGTGCTTTGAAAAGAAGTCTTTTGCAGGAAGGAGTTCAATAAAAATTAAACAAAGTTGGATAAACTCTTTATAATCATCCCTGAGTTGTTAATTTTTAAGAGTTCCTGTAAGATAATTTGAAATTTCTTCTGAATTAACTGTTTATACCTAGTATTTCATCTTCAGTAACATTTGTATACTTACTCTGGTTTAATTTAGACCACCAAATTAGAATTGGTTTTTTTTTTAAATATCTGGCTGAGGGGCAGTGATTGTGCCCATTTTACAATCAAGAACAGCTTTCTAAATTATGCTGTTGGCATGGTAAATACAGAAGACTTTTCCTTTAACAATTGCTATAGAAAAATGCAGGTTAACTCTGAGGCGACCTGTGTTTACTGCAGTTGTATCAAAAAATATTGCCTGGATTTTACCAACTTCCTCCCACTCTTCAACTGCTGAAAATACAGCTTTCGCCTGAATTATTCCGATACTATTTTCAAGTTGAGGAACTCGTAGTAACTTTTCTTCATCCCCACAACTAATTAAAACTTTTATCCACTCTACATTTTCTTTATTCAAAAAATGGTGCAGCAGTTTTCCACCCCAGTGAACAACAGTTCTCTCTAAACGGGAATTTTAAAATCTGTTTTTGATGAGCTCAGTTTTTTGTTTACGAAACAGTTATTTGCAGAGTCGATATCTGTGGTTAGCTAGTGGATGTATTCTAAGTCTATCAGCTTCTCTGGCGTTCAGTTCATTTTGTGAATATTATAAAACAAAATACATAAAACTTGACAATTACTTAGCTGCTTACTGTCGTTGATTTGATGAGACATGTGGCCAATTTAAAAAAAACTTACATTTCTGCCATCATATCAAGAGGGGCAAGGGGTTTTACGGAATGTTTTGTCAATTCTAAAAATAGATAACCATAACAGATAACAAAAACAGCCTTGTAATAAAAAGAGAAATTCAGAGGTTCAACTGCAACACAAATCGAGAAGCTCTTTGAAATAAATCAAGAATCAGGTTTCTAAGACAAATATTTTTCACGTAAGGAAAGAAAAACGACAATTTTTTGCCAAAAATTGCAAATTTTCAAGAATTCAACCTCGACGAGGCACGGGTTAATATTATTTATTTGAGCTGAAACTTTGCCAATCTCATTTTTTAACTAATTGGCAACTTTTAGGAGGGTCCCCCCGAAGAAAACGTTAAAAAAAATTTTCCCCATGTTGCTTGTGACCACTCTAAGACATATACATATATGCAGGGGTGTAAAAATCTAGGCGCCAGCGGTGACTCTCTAGCCACTAAATTTTATCAGCTATTTTTCGTCTAATATTTTCCCTAATTTTTTTGTAAGAATACTAATAAAATTTAAGAGAAGAAAATTAATAAAATTTAGTGCTGAGAGGTTACCCGCTGGCGCCTAGATTTTAGCACCCCAGCATATATGTATAACTAAACAAAAACATAATTTTCAGAACAATTTAAAAAACCAAACAATTTATTTCCTACATTGTTTAAGACCGAGAAGGAAAAGGTATTATGATATTTCGTTCAGTTCGTTCTACATTGATTGTTACATTTTTGTCACAAATAAATTAAACCAAATGAACATAAGAAAAAAAATCAAACAATATGAAGCTTAAAACACCCTAAAAACTTAGATTCCGTTCAAATGAAATCGAAATAAGTCTTAGGCTGTTTTAAAGGTTTGTGCTTTCCATAAACCTTATAATTTTGTATGCACCCTTCTTAACACTAGAAAGACGGCGAGCGGTCTTTTGACCGCTACCAAAGAAATATATTTAGGTTCGAAAAAGAATTTTTTTCATAAAACTAATTTGATAGGTACAAAGAAAAAAAGCTAGTTAAATAAATAAGTAAATAATTTAAAATAAAAATTCTGGTGGGAAATATTTTTATAAAATTTGAGTAAAATTCCCCGTCTTTCTAGCGTTAACACAAAATTTGCAAATTAAAAATTAAAGAGTTTAAAATTATCATATTGAGTCGGAAAAATTATATAGAAAAAGTTTTATGGTAAAATACGTAGTTGTAGGGTGATACCGTCGGCATAAGCGCGCAGAAAAAGATTCCGTTCAAATGAAATCGAAATAAGTCTTGGGCTGTTCTAAAAGATTTCTGCTTTGCATAAACCTTTAATTTTGTATGCTCCCTTCTTAAACATAACACATTATTTTCAAATTAAAAATGAAAAAGTTTAAAATTATCACATCGAGTCGGGAAAATTATATAGAAATAGTTTTATGGTAAAATACGTAGTTATAGGACGATGCCACCCCATTAACCCTCTAAAGAAGTGATCCAACTCGTAATCTTCGAGATGGGTATATTTTTGAACTATTAATTATGAGCTTCTGCGCAATAAGACGGTAGTGGTATCATCAGTCCTCGTAGACTGTATACAAGTATTAGTCACAATGCTCTTCTGTTGTTTTATCTTCTGGCCGAACAAGGTGACACATAGTTAAGAATTCCTAAAAATGTAAGATATATGTATCTAACATAAAATCTAAATATAAATATCATAACATTTGATTATATAAACATAAGATAAATACCTATATATATATATTTTAACCCCTTTCAGAGGCAAGCAAAAATGTCTCTAAATATTGAATTCTCACCGGTATAATCGAAAAATTTTATTTTTAAATAAGGAAATGCAAATTTTCACCGATTATCCTCCCAAGTTAAAATTATAAAATTTAGTTGAAATTTTCTGGTGAGAATCTTATCAAATTAGGTGGGATATATTTTATCCCACCGCCCCTCAAGGGTTAAATGTAATTTTAAAGACCTAGCAGTTTCTTAAAAACCACTAAATTTTAATGGTATTTCTCGCCTTATTTAATGACAGAGTTTCGGAGGTTTAATATAGCAAAAGGACTGCTATTGAAATTTAGTGGTGAAAATCAACCATTTTGGACGGAGAATTTTCACACATGTATAAAGCAAAACATAGGGCTTTTGTAAAACATATTCCAGTTAACACCAATGTTCAAATAGAATATTATGGCTTTTCATTTGACCTTCGAGAATCATTATGGTACATGGGCAATATCTATGTATTATAATGAATATAAAACTTACATTTATACAGATATGTCTTGAAAAAAAAAATTAAACCTTCGAACAAACTTCTATTGTAGATTTTGGCTCCTACAAAAAAGTTACGTTGATCGGGAAAAAATGTATGAACTTTTGAATGTCTGATGTTTCTTTTCACATTGTTCGTTCTTGTAAGGATATCCTGTAAAACACTACAGTGAAATTCATGATGCTGAAATGTACGGCGATATGTGTTAAGAAATGGAACAATTATATGCGGATCGGGAAAAAATATATCAACTGCTGTACTAAGATATTTCTTTTCACAATGTGTCACTTTAACAGTGTTCGTCCGGGTCCTTGAATTTCCAGACTAAAAAATTATTCTGTACCAGTGTTTTCTTATAGAAAATCTCTCCCTAAATAAGGCGAAATTTCACGCCTTTACACTAGATTTATTTTTATATAAAAAATACTGATAACTTGTCTTGGAAATAGCGGTACCCGTACGAACCTTGTTTAACCCTTAAATGCGCGATTTTTTATTTCGTTTTGAAAAAATTACCGTATTCCTCCGCATTAGCCGGCATGCCCCAAATTCGAGGGAGACCAGATTTTTGAATCTTAGTACTTGGTCTTTCTCGGCATGCCGGAAAAAGCGAGGGCAGTAATTTCAACAAATATCTTAAATCCTTGCAAATAAATTTTTTTAGGGGTGAGATCAAATATTTAAAACCGTACCGTTTTCGATGTGGATTTTTGACAGTGCCCAGGGATAAATATTACTTATTTAAAATAAGATTTTAAAAGTGTACTTAATACTATTTTCGAATTGTAATTTCAATAAATATCTTACATTCTTGCTTAAGTCCGCCACCCCCTTGACTAATATATCTACAGGTAGGTTGTTTAACGGAGTTTCGCTCAAAAACAGTTTTGTTAAGAATATATAGTTCGCAAGATTTTGCAGTGCATGCGCAGCACGCCTGTTAAACGGTACTGTAGGTAGCGGGGACCTCGTTCGAGGTTCGCTCGGTTCGGGATTGGGTCTTTTTATGAGATTTTGCAGTAAAAAATTCAGGTTCACTTTAGAATATTATTATGGGCCCGGGCAACGCTGGGCGGCTCAGCTAGTAAGATAAATAGAATCTAACAATCCCTTAAATATAAAGGAATATGTATATGGGGAGAGACAGAGAGAAAAATAAGTATTTATGTTTTCCCATTAAATGAAAAATATTGTTAGAAAACCAAAATAACTCAGCCGCCCGTCCTCCAGTAGCGAAACCTCATATTTTCCGGCATGCTTAAATACGAGTTTTTCCGGCATGCTGGTGTACCTCGATTTTTTCGGGCATTCCTGCTAATGCGGGGGAATACGGTATATATGACTCTCTGAAAGGTTTATAACACAGGAAAAATAATGAAAAAAAATCAAAGATACATTTTTCATATAATACGTCAACCTTTTCTTCTGTTGTACATCTGCAATATAAGTAAAAACTACTGTCGTGTGGCTACTTTACGCTAAAATATTGCAAATTAGTAAATATTTTAATAAGTAAGTCTCCAAGTGCCTTATTTTGTACAATTATTTATTTTATAAAAATTAACCTTTAACCCATTAATTCCCATGATAGAATACGTTCTAGAAATTACGTAGTTCAGAGAATCTGACTGACACCAGAAAATTTCAACGGTTAATTTTACTTTATTTAAATACGGAATGTCTGTTATTAATTAAACCAAATATTGCTATTATAATTTTATGGTGTGAATTAGGTATATACGAATTAAAAAAATCTATTAAATTCAAAACACTTTTGTTTGTAGATATGCAAAGCTGGGCACTAAAGGGTTAAACAGTAGTTTTAGAAAACTATTTCAATTAAACAGGTTAGTAACTCTGTAAATCGTGAAAAACCCTATAGTGAAATGTTAACATTTGCGTCAAAAATATAAAAAGCTAGATGGAACTAGCTATTATGGAAAGCTATGTCGTATTAAGTAACATAATGTGAGGTCGCGATGAATATGTTTGAAGTAATTTAGTCTTCCCCAAACCGTCTTTATAATTCAGTAACAGTAAACACTTTTTCTGGTTAATGAAAACCGACTGTTTATCCCCAAAAAGAAAGTTATTCTTTGACGACTTTAAAATGAAAGTTTTATAATGCAGGACGTAGTTTAACAGCTTAGTTTAGCGTTGCTCATTACGAACTGATAAACTTGGATTGAAAATAAATGAATAAATATAATAATGGAAACTTTTGTCCTCTTTTGATCTTTAATCATTTTAGAAAATACTTTTCCGTTTCACTCATTGATGGGATTGCAAGTTCCCCTTTGTACTTTCAAACATTCTTGTGTAGGTCACGACTTGGGAGTATGCAAAGGACCCAATCCCCTCAATCTATGAAGATTTTAAGAATGTTTTGAATTGCTAGAGGAATGTGAATTACAAAACCTCTAATTATACTTGAACTGTTTATTGCATGACAGCAACAACTTTTATATGATATAGCTTTATTCAAAATTTTGTTTAAAACGTTACTTTTTTTTTTTTTTACTTTAAAGCTATTTTATAGCTTATTTCTTTTAAAATTATCTTTATTTGTTTACTTTATTTAACATTTTATTATAAATAGTTTTATTGTTTATTTTTACAATTTGCTACAGAATTAAATTTTTAATTTAATTTCTTAACTAGCAATTAAAAATTTATAAATGATATTAACTGAATATTTTACCTTATAGACAAATAAAAATAATAATTATTTATTAATTATTACATTTAAAAGAGAATGAAATTATTATTAAATTAATCGTTACTAATATTATAACAATATAATTAACCAATGTTTTATTAATTTATTAAATAATAGCAATTTAGACATGATAAAAATATGAAAAAACAGATGGCGTGTGTAAAAATAAATTACCAATTTTCTTAAAATATAATCATTTAAAAAAATAATAGACAATAATAATATCTAAAATGTAGGAAATAGTAATGCCCTCCCTACATTTTAATTTTTATTTCGAGCAACTGGTTTAACATACAATTATTTTTGACAATTGAAATGTTGGCTCTAATTTGACTATGGAATTATTAATAAGAAGGAACTGACATATCCTTAAAATGGTGAAGCTTCAACTGCAACCGTTTTCGCAGGGAGTTGATTACAGCCGGAGGAAACTTCCACCAGTAAATTTAAATAGAAATTTTGTCCTTATTTAAAATTCTTATTAATGCAAAATTTCAGTTATAAATAATGGCAGAAACAGCTATTGGCGGTAGTCAAGCTCTGCATTTCCGCCATATTGTGACAACCTAGACAACCTCGTGTCAGTGGAAAAGACTATAATACTTGGTCAAACTGACACCATTAAAAACAAGTTGAAAATTTTACCACGTTTCTGAGAAAATATTTTCATGAATAAGGCGCTTAAATTAGACGAAATTTTCTATTGAAATTTACTGGTGGGAATTTGGCGCCGACAGTAATCAGAAACTTTTGATCTGATTTAAAAACATAGCCGCCATCTTGTGATAACCTCCTCAGTTACTTCACTCGAATTGGTAGACAGTAAAACATATGTCTTCTCCTCTTTATTCGTAGCTCCATTATTTTGACTTTAATATACCAATGATTAGCCATATTTGATTCTATTTTAGAAGGTGTTTGGCCTTGTTTGAAAAATTTTATACAGGTATATATTGAAATTGCCAGGGCTTAAACTAATACATATCATTTTGTTCTGGTCCTGGTTGTAATATTAGTTCCATACTTGGTTGACACCCTAAGGAGAGCAACAAGAAAAATTCGCATTAATTGCATATAATATTCGTCTATTATTAAAAAATTAAAGCATGACGAGCATCTTATGTTTATTTTATGATTAATTAATTAATTTATTTGTTCATCGCAAAAATATCGTATCAGGTCATCAAGTAGGAAACTTGTGATTACAAAAGGGCCAGATTATCAACGGGGCAAAATTCCGCCAGTAAAAAAGAATAGGCATTTTTGTGTTATGCATGGCGATATTTTTTCGTGGATATGGCGTTCATATAAGAAGAAATTTCTACTAAAATATACCGGTGGAAGATTGTCCCGTTGATAATCTGGCCCCGTTTTGTTATCAAAAGTTTCATACTTGAAGACGTGATATATTAATGTAGCAATTTTTTTAAATAATTATTTCATCAATTCAATATATATTTATGAAAAAAACTATAAATAGTCTGTCTGTTCAGAATACTGAAAACAATAATTTAAATTGCAGAATGTTGCTTAAAATAAAACAAACAAACAAACAAAAAAAGAAACAAAAAAAGACTTAAGACTTTTTTTAAACGCATCTGTTATTTTAAACACATTTGTGCCGAAAAATTAGAACAGGCACTCTGTTATAGATTAAATCAGTGGTTCCCAACGTGGGGCAATTTGACTTTGTTATAAATTCGCTATCAGTTTTTTTTTTGTCTTTTTTTATGTCATGTTGTCAACGAAAAAAATGGAATATAAACAAAATTTAAACAATCAGTTTTTGTTATTGAATTTTTAAAATATACTTAATGAAAAGTTTAAAATAATAGATTTAACACCAGAATAATTATACGAATATTTTTTAATTAACATGATGATATATGCATTTTAAATTTTAGAATCAGATAATGCATGAAAGACAACTAACGTTATTGGGAATGAAAAATCAAAAAAATGTGTTGTGATGGGAATAATGGCTACTTAAATTTAATAAAGATGAGCATCTTCATATGCTTTTTGTGTATTGTGTTATCATAGAAAGAAAATTTAGTATCCAAAGCTTTTCCACCAACTCTTAATAAGTTACAAAAATGAATTATAAAATGCGTGAATGTTTTCAAGTTTAAATTAAATAAAGAATTGGACGATTGCACCATGAAATATATTAAAAATTATGTATTAAAATCAAATACACTATGCTAAAAAGTACACACATTAAATACAATCAACATCAATGTTTCATTTAGCATCTGCGAACGTCTTCAGGATGTTATGAAGTATGTTTCATGTTTAATTTAAATGTAACCTGTTTTCAAGAAATTTTGAGAAGATAAAAATGCAAACCGTATAATACTTTTATTTAACGTTGAGGTAAATTGGAAAACAGAACAAAACTCTTTTTGACACAAAAGTGAAGATGTATAATCTAATTGCAATTCTAAAATTATGTTAAAACCACATTTGTGATAGACGATTCGCCTCTTTGATAGGAAGAAAATGTGAAATGACTATGTTATTGTTACGCTTCCACCGTGTGAATAGAGTTCACTTTTTTAAATGATAAGAGACAATTTGAATATTAAGGGGGGTGGGGGGGGGACATAGGGACTTTACCGAGATTTTGGCTGGGCGTGGCCAATAAAAGTTTGGAACCACTGGATTAACCCCTTAATTCTCGCTCCCGTCATATTCTCGGGCTGTGTCTTTTACTCGAATTGTTTGATTCTCACCAGTTTTATAAAATATTGAATTTGGGTATATACTGGTATCGTTTTTACTGTCATTAAATAAGGTGATTATTTCTTTTTCATAAAAGTGGTACCAATAAGCAATTTAAATTTTTCAACCGTAATTTAATTCGAGCGTTAAGGGGTTAAATACTAGATTACATTTATTCTTGTTACTTTGCTACTGCCAAGCATTCATATTCCTGTTATTCATTCCATTCTACAATGTGACGGAGATGTGTGGAAAAGGTCTCAGGTTCCTCGTACAAAAAATCAGAAGTCCGTTCTAATGGCCTTTGAATGGAACAAAAAACAAATTTTTATTGAACGTTTTCTCCTATTTTTGAGACCGTTAAATAGTAGTTATAAACCTAAAAAAAATCGCCACTTCACTGGTTTTAAATTCTAAACTTAAGTCGGAAAAATGATATCGAAACAGTTATAAGATAAAACACGTTCGATATACTCAGTGATGTGATTAATACAAAGTGGAATTCTTGTAATCCGTTTCGGAAAACTTGAGACGAATATATGTTTACATTATTAAAACTAGAGATCAACCGAAAATTCTGTTCCGTTTTCGGCCCAAATTCAAAATTTCGCCGAAAATTTGACCGGACCGAAACTGTCAGTATTCGAAAAATCTCGTATCTTCCTTTGGAAATTTAGAGCAATATTCATCGATTTCAGCTTTATCGGCTCAAATAAGACTATATATTGCTACAAACTTTTTTGTTTATAATTTTCAGTCATGACTGATTCAAGACGTAAATTATAAAGCAAGCAATGCATATATAACTAAACTTTTCCACGTGCTCATTAAAAGCTGCAGACATTACAGTTATAGAAAATTTTCAGTTTGAAACCGCAGAAGTGTTTCGAATACTATTTGAAAAAGTTCTAGTATAACAGATGATCATTTACTGAAATCATTATAAAAGATAAATCGAGGTGTGTATACATAAAACTAAAATATTTTTTAAAAATTAAATTAAATTCGTATAACTAGAAAATCTTTCTGTGTCGTTTATGAACTAATTATGTTTTATTTTATATGAAAATAAAAAGTTTTGGGTCTAAGGCACAGATAGCCAGGTTGGGCCACACTTATAAATAACTAATAATTATGTATATTTAATAAATACGTATAATTAATTAATAATCATGCATATTTAATAAATATGTATAATTAATTAATAATTATGTATATTTATGTATGTATTAATTGCTTTAATAGATATAATTTAATGACTTTAAAAAGAATTTTGGGACATTTTCGTTTTTGGCCGAAAATGGGACGATCACCGAAATTCTGTTTCGGTTTCGACCTTAAAACCTGTTTCGGTCGATTCTTAGTTAAAGGCCCTCTTTCACTGTAGGAAACACGCTTGCCAGTTTGGCATCTATTTTTATTTTTAAATTTCACATTTGTGTAATCACAAAATTTATGCCATTAAATAATGCAAAAAATACTATTTGTAATTTCTGGCAAGAATCTGATTTTTAAAATAAAATTTTAGGCCAAACTGGCAACCCCGGTAGAGAAAATACTTTTAACTTGTCTCTTGTCTTCTCAATTTCTACAAAAAATTCAATTTTTTTAAAAAAATACTAATAAAATTCTTTTAAAGAATGCTGCATCAATGTTTAATGAAATTTTTGATTAGTTACCATATGTTCGGTAGATTTTAGATTGCTATATGTTTGACATATTTTAGATTATTACGTGCTTGGAATCTACTGAATGCAATATAGCAACATTAATGACTATTCAATTGCTTGCACTTCTACATTGAAATAAAGATTCGTTAAAAAAATAATGTGGTTCAGAATAAAAGAAAAAAGATGGTTTAAAACAACATAATTTTTAAATCTCTATATTAAAAAAAGTACATTTTTGAAAATATTTCTCTGCTCTATCTCTGTTCTACATTTATTATATTATAATCTCCAAAACATTCAGTTGACAGAAGTTCGTTACCGCTATTACTATTTTTACAAAACAAATTACTTGCCTTACACGCCTGTTCCGAGTATGCAGAACAAAATGTAAGCGTGATGCCTGCCTGATCTGATTCTGTTGAAAAAATTAAGCCCAGGTTCAGACAAGATGTAGTAATTATCCGATACTGATCTCTACGCTTGACATGTTATCTTTCTCTGTTGAAGGTGTCAAGCAAGTATTGGCTCGTGCAGCATATTTATACGATGGAGTTATGTATAAAAAGGAGGAGACATACAGTATATTGCCTACGAGTCGCGAGGGAAGTAACTGAGGAGGTTGTTACAAGCTGGCGGTCGTTTTTTTTTTTTTTCATTTTTTTTTTTATTATTTTCTTCTTTATTTAAAAATGCGCGACTACAAATGTTTACTTTCAAAAATACTGCACCTGCTTTAGATTTCAATCTACTAGTATTCATTTTTACTTTGATTTGCCGTATGTAAATGTCTCATCACTACATCAGAGTTGCCAGCGGGCAACTTTTTTTTTAAATTCAGACTTTTTGATTAGCCCCACTTTTCTGAAATGGTGAAATTCCTCTTGTTTTCGCCTTAATTAATAGGTCATTAAAAAAGGGTAATTTTACTATTTAGAAAAAGTGGTACAATAAAGAAATGTGCATCTAAAAAAAGTAGCCAACTGCATTACACTAATATCGTTTTTCTATATTCCTAGGCTTAGAGGCTTAAAAATCTGAAAATTGCTACACAGTAAAATTTTGTAAGACGGATTCGCATAGGAGAGGATAAAAGTCCTTTTCAGGCAGGTTCTCATCTTAGCAGGTACATAGTATATTGGAAATGTATTGCATTTTTTTCTCAAAGATCAAAGCATTTTCGATTTAAGACAGGATTTAATCACAAACAGGCTCCTTTTCTCGTTTTACTGTACTGTATTTTTTTTTATTTTTTATTTTTATTTTTTTTTTACTGTAAGCTATTTATTAAAAAATATATTCTAATAATTTGCGATTTAAACAGGTATATAAGTAATAATTAAAAACTCTTATGATATTCATCAGCGTACATATAAATAAAAACTATATTAAAAACCCATTACAAATCAATCCCAACGTTTCATGCTCTTGCTATTGAGCCATCATCAGGGGAGAGTGTTCTTGACCTCCATGAAGCAAAGTTCCAAACAGCACAGCCACTTTTACAACATCAAACTGAAAACATTTTGGTAACTGATCATTAAACATCCAAAATCAATACTGCATCGGATATGGCGCCATCTGTTGGTAGGCTAAAACACTATTATCAGAAACTAGGAAAATCCGAAATAAACATTACGAATGTACTTCTTTTAAAATATTCAACCAAACATTAGAAATCTGAAATGAAATATTGTCATTGCATACTCCGTTTTTTCTCAGACTAATTTCTATGGATTCACGTATAAGGGCTTTAAGTGTTTTGGAATATTTAGAGATGATTTTTACACTGTCAAAATGAACTGCCTTGACACTGCCTTTAAATGCTAATCTAGATAAAGCTGTAGATTGAATATTAAATCACTTCTATGTTCTTTAATTCTTTCAAACAGGCATCGTTTTGTCATTCCAATATATGAAGTTAATAGACTAGTATTGAGTTGAATAGGGATATCGTAAACACCAGGATGGAATAAAATTAGTAGAGGATCTTGCTTTCTGGTAATAGCTGCAAACAGATTTTTTGAGGGAGGAGAAGGGCAACAAGAAGAATTCTGAATCTATTAAAAATTATCCTCAATCTTTCAAACATTGCTGGAATATAAGAAATTTTTCTATAAACAGGAAGAGTTAATCTGTTTGCAGCTATTACCGGAAAGCAAGATCCTCTACCAATTTTATTCCATCCTGGTGTTTACAAAATAACTATTCAACTCAATACTGGTCTATTAACTTCATATATTGGAATGACAAAACGATGCCTGTTTGAAAGAATTAAAGAACATAGAAATGATTTAAAATTCAATAGACAATCTACAGCTTTATCTAGACTAGCATTTAAAGGCAGTGTCAAGGCAGTTCATTTTGACAATGTAAAAATCATCTCTAAATATTCCAACCCACTTAAAGCCCTTATATGTGAATCCATAGAAATTAGTCTGAGAAAAAACGGAGTATGCAATGACAATATTTCATTTCAGATTTCTAATGTTTGGTTGAATATTTTAAAAGAAGTACATTCGTAATGTTTATTTCGGATTTTCCTAGTTTCTGATAATAGTGTTTTAGCCTACCAACAGATGGCGCCATATCCGATGCAGTATTGATTGTGGATGTTTAATGATCAGTTACCGAAATGTTTTCAGTTTGATGTTGTGTAAGTGACTGTGATGTTTGGAACTTTGCTTCGTGGAGGTCAAGAACACTCTCCCCTGAAGATGGCTCGATAGAAAGAGCATGAAACGTTGGGATTGATTTGTAATGTGTTTTTAATGTAGTTTTTATTTATATGTACGCTGATGAGTACCATAAGAGTTTTTAATTATTAAATTTTGACCGCGTAAGTCCAAGTTTTTCTTATAGTATAAAAGTATTTTGCACATTTTTTGGCCTGGCTGACACATAAGAAGAATAGAATCTAGTGGCAGTATTCTGCTCTTAACGGAAGAAACCGAGTACGAACTACCCGTTCACGTAATCCATACCAATGTTTAATAGTTTCCCATTCTGCCCTCTGAACGAAATTTGCGAACAGCGGTCGACGTCTCCCTTTCAAGATTAACCATTTTCGACCAATCCCTTCCAAGGACGCATGTGGTTTGTTTACCTGAGATGAGACACATTTGTGTTTACGGCCCCTTTCAAAAGAGAAAAAAAAACTTGCATCATTGTTAGATTCATAGAAGGGAATGATATAATATCACTATAAACAGTATGAAAAGTTTTATTAGGTGGTGAGTTATAAAAAAAATTATGAAGTTTTTAAGATACAATTATATAATAATTATTATTATTTAGAGTAAAATTAAGGGATTATTTATACAAAAACTATTTGCAATTACATTTTTAGATTAATACAACTTTTAATCTTCTAAAAAATATGTTTTAGCATGAAGAGTTTTTTTTTTAATATAAGCTTTAAAATACAAGCAGCCAAATAATTGAAAAATTATGCTTCACTCATAATTATTTTCATGTACAATTATATATATTTTTTTAATATTTAGAATAAACTCAAGGGATTATTAAATAAAAAACTACTTGCAATTAATCTAATAATAATTTTTAATCTTCTCAAATATATATTTATCATAAAGTCTTTTTTATTGTTTTGTTTTAATGTGAGTACACTTTATTAAACTAACATTTTTCATAGAAGCTTTTTTTTTTTTTTTTGTAAGCGATATCATTTAAATAATTGAAAAAATATGCTTCACTCATAATTGTTTTACATTAACAATTATATAATTTTTATTATTTAGAGTAAAATCAAGGGATTATTTAAATAAAAACTGTTTGTAAATACTCTTTTGTTTTAGTACGATAACTTTTAATCTTCTCAAAAATATATTTTAGCGTGAAATTTTTTTTAATAGAAACTTTAAAATATAATTTTCAAAATACAAGCTATATCAGCCAAATATAATTGAAATATTATGTTTCAGTCATGATTATTTACATTTACAATGGTATAATATTTATTATTATTTAGAGTAAAATCAAGGAATTATTTATGCAAAAAGTATTTGCAATTACTTTTTTGGATTAGTACAATAACTTTTAATCTTCTGAAAAATATATTTTAGGATTATTATTATTGTTGTTATTATTATTATTTTGAATACAAACTTTAAAACGCAAGCTATATCAGCCAAATAATTGGAAAGTTATGTTTCACTCATAATTATTTTACATTTATAATTATATATTTTTTATTATTTAGAGTAAAATCAAGGGATTGTTTAAATAATACTTTTTTGTATTAGTACAGTAAGTTTTAATCTTCTAAAAAATATTTTTTAGCGTGAAAGTCTTTTTAATACAAGCTTTAAAATACTAGTTTTAAAATACAAGCTACACTGGTAGAAATTGATTTATGAAATTATGGTTTTTTTTAACAAAAGCTTCTATAATATTCATTAAAAATGAATGAAATTCCATGGGATATACATAGTATGTATAACAAATAATTTAGAATAATAAAATTCCATACATATTAATAAACAAAAACATAAGGTCAAAAATTAGATTTTAGTAACATAAAAACATGGAAATTGATTTATGAAATATCACATTTAATTGAAATTAATAGTTATTAAAACCGCCTTTATTCATCAGAGTTTCTTTTATTCTAGATGACATTGATAAAACAAGATTTTGGATGTATTTCTAATAAGTTAACTTCCAGTTCTAGCAGATTGAATCTTTCAATTCTACAAATGATGTGTACTGCATCCCATTTGTATAAACCATTCGAACAAGCTGTCCCCAACGTGTTCGATGGGGTTAAAATCAGGAGTAATAGGTGGATGATCTGAAAAAACAATATTCTGTTTTTATAACCAAACTTTCATTGCATTTGAAATGTAAATACTAGCATTGTCTTGCATGAAGATGTAATCTAAACCATAATATCGCTATGAAAATGGAAAAAATGTATTTTCTAAAGCTAAATTGTAATCAGACTATATCTGACGACCGTTTAAAAATACAATTTCCCTTTTGCCATCATAAGCGATCGCTGCCCAAATCATCGAACTGTCGCACCAAAATTTCTGCTGAATATAGATTTTGATTATTTTCGGAGATCCCTCCAATAATACTTCTAACCACCCGGGCCATCCAAATTAAATCTTTTTTCGTTGGAGGAAACGTCTTTCTTCCAATTGTCACCAATTGCCATGTACTTCTTGCAATACTGCAAACGCATCTGCTTGTGACGCAGAAGTAACTTTGCACCTGACTTCATTTTCGACAATCTCAAGCTCCGTGAAGAATGTAAAATTTTCCTAACACCTCTATAAGTAACAGGAAGGAATAGATTTGCACAAATCTGCTTTGAACTGTGACCGGCTTTCGATCCAAGTTGAAGAATCCCCCTTTTCTCTCTCTTACTTAATCGTGGATTACCTTTTTTGTTAACATTTTTGCCATACTTTGCTGTATCTTTTCTACAGTTATATATCACACCAGCTGATCGTTTAATTAATTTCCTAATTTCCGGAACAGACTTTCCCCATTCTAGATATGAATCGATTTTAGCTCTTTTTCCCTCAGACAACATCTTTCGTTTACCCATCGTAAAAAGTATGAGTGAAACGTATTGCTTCCACTATATAACGCTTTTTATATCTACTGTGCATGTCACGTTACCTTGTTTTACGCAAATTTTTGTCACATTACTTCGGAATAGCCGAAGAAATGTGATATCTCATAAATCAATTTCCATGTTTGCTTATTACGAAAATCCATTTTTGACATTTTGTTTATATTTAATTCTATATATGAAATTTTATTTTTGTAATTCATTTGTTATACATACTGTGTATATCCCATGAAAATTCATTCATTTTTAATGAATGTTATAGAAGTTTTTGTTAAAAAAACCGTGTTTTCATAAATCAATTTCCACCAGTATATATAAGCCAAATATAATAGAAAAATTATGCTTCAGTCATGATTATTTTACATTTACAATGATATAATATTTATTGTTATTTAAAGTATAATCAAGGAATTATTTATGCAAAAAATATTTGTAATTACATTTTTGGATTTGTACAATAAGTTTTAGTCTTCTCAAAAATGTATTTTAGGATTATTATTATTATTATTACTTTGAATACAAACTATATCAGCCAAATAATTAGAAAATTGTTCCACTCATAATTATTTTACATTTGCAATTATATATTTTTCATTGTTTAGATCAAAATCAAGGGATTATTTAAACAAAAACTATTTGTAATTACACTTTTGGATTAGTACAATAAGTTTTAATCTCAAAAATATATTTTAATATATTTTAGCATAAAGATTTTTTTTAATACATGTTTTAAAATACAAGCTATATTAGCCAAATAATTTAAAAACTATGCTTCACTGACAATTATTTCACATTAAACTTACGGTAAAATTAGTTCTAGTAATAAACATCACAAAATGAGAAAAAAAACTAATAATAAGCCCCATCTTAAACCGACACAGATAAGGCTTTCCGACTGCCCATAGCAGCCGGCTAGATTACGACGAAAACAACCCCGCAAAACCGGAAAGTATTCTTACACGTTAGCAGTGGCGCAGCCAGGGTGGGGGTTTTGGAGCACTGGATACCACTATTTTGTTAAAGTTTTGTTTCGTTTTATTAAATCTAAAAACTTTTATAATTAAATTTTGCAAAGTTAACTGAATAAAAATAGTGGTATATTGAGCTTGAAAACCCCCACCCTGGCTGCGCCACTGCACGTTACGGGGAGAATGCGAAATTGTCACGTTATCGGCGCATTACCAGAAAGTCACTCGATCCGATGAGAGCAGAATATCGTCACAGGCCCGTAAAAACAGATCATCTTATCGTACGTGATCATCAGGCCGACACAGTGGTTTATTATCCAAACGACGGTCACCGTGCGATGACCGTTTTCATGAATTAACACAATATATTTGAAACTTGATAAACAGAAAACAGGCAAATATAATTTATAAACATTTACTCTGGAATTTATCTGATGTGAAATTTTAAATAACTAGTGTACATTACTTGCTTAACCCCTTAACGCTCGAATTAAATTACGGTTGAATAATTCAAATTGCTTATTGGCACCAATTTTATGAAAAAGAAATATTCACCTTATTTAATGACAGTAAAAACGATACTAAAATATAGACAATTTCACTATTTTATAAAACTGGTGGGAATCAAACAATTTGAGTAAAAGACACAGCCCGAGAATATGACGGGAGCAAGAATTAAGGGGTTAAATTTGACTTTTTGCAGATAAATATTAAATAACAAAGTATACAATTATTATGATTAAAATATTTTTTCTAAGAATTCTCCACTCTTTCCAAGAATTAATTATGAAAATAATTATGATGTCATTTTTCTGCAAACAATTTATTTATCACCAGTTAGATGAAACGCCATATTTGCTCTAAATATAAATCACCATGATTTGGCATGCGTAACCTATCTAGGAGAATGTGAAACATGTTTCCGTTTTTATGAACTAATATTAATGGTCACAATATCCTTCTATATATAAAAAAAAGTTTTGATTTGGAAATGGACCAATGAAAATCTGCGTAGATCATCCGGGTATACTGCTACTAGATCGGCATCCATATTTTTTATGACCGCGGGTCTTTCTTCGTTAATATTAAGAAAACTGTTTCATACAAAAATATGAAAATCGGTGGTATTATAGAGACATGTTTGATAAACACGCTGATGCAGACATTTTTTAAATCGAATAATTATTTTAAGAGATATTTAATGTTAAAGATGGTCAAAATCGTTCCATTAAAAAAGTTTTATATAGGAGAAAAACTATACATAGGAATTTAAACATTTTTAGATCATTTTATACACTGGAAGTTCCCGATGTGCAGACTGCAATTATCTTTTTAATTTGACTTAAATTTGAGGATTTATTCCCATTTTAAATTCAATTTTTCAGCATTTCGAGAGATATTTTTTACACATTTTAGAAAAGGGCAATTATTTTAAACTGTTGCCAATTTTAAAAACAGCGTAAAGAATAATATTTCCTTCAAACAAAAAATTTATTTACACGTGGCTATTATAAACAGAAAAAACTTTCAAATTAGAATTAAGTGATTACGTGTTACAAATCCGGAAAATATTGAAAATTACGTCATAAAAACTACAGTTACACGTGAATTTTAAAAAGGAAAGAAAAATTTTAAATACTAAATTCATTATTATGCGTTAAAAGTCACAAATGAAGGAAATTACGTCATATTTAAAAAGGCCAAATAAATAAAAGTTGGCAAAACACTTTAAATTAAAAAATATATTTGCACGAGGCATTTATTTCATTTTGAGATAATCTTTTCAACTATTATCGTGAATTCTAAGACAGCGCAAATAATATTTCCTTTCTAACAACAAAAGTATTTTCTTGTGAATATTAAAAAGAGAAAGGAAACTTCGGTGAAAATTACGTCAGATTTAAAACGATACATTTAAAATAACTTTCTCATAGCGTTGTTAAAAAGTACCGAGAGACAAAGACTCTGTGTACTTCATTTTACATTTTACATTAGCTTACTTTCAAATTTTTAACTAATTTTTAAAACTTTCCAACAAAGTTGAAAAGTGTTATTGATTTCGGTTTGTCTGTTCGCGCTCTAACTCTCGTAAATATACTCGGATCGCACTGAAATTTTTGGTTATTGACGTTTAGCCTAGCACGAACCCTATTTCAAATGAAGTTTTTAGCATGTTTAGTTCATTTACGTGGACAGTCAAAAGTATTCCGTTACATTACGGCAAATGGGAAAAAATCATTTCAAATTAATTTTAAAGGTGTTACACCCTTTCAAACATAATAAAAAATCTATGCATTTACGAAGTGCACTAAAATATGCAGAATATTCTGTAGCATATGCGGTGCAACGAATAGTTACTAATCATTTACAGGGCTACACAAAAGAATTCCATTACAAATGATATAGGGGGAAATTGTTTGCGGCGTATTTTAATTATACAAATTCACATATAATAAAACTGATATACGTCGGTGAGGCTTACTTAAGTTATTTCATGTATAATACGAAGTGCATAGTACTGTATATTGGCGGCGATGGCAGGGAATGCATTTTTAATTATGATATGCGCTTTTAAGTTTAACTATATGCATACTATATGGTGTGTGTAAATGTTATAGTAGATATACAACAGGGCTACGCAAAAGAATTCGTAAAGGTTACTGAGTATGACCGTAAATTGCTGAAAGGTGAGTTTAAAATGTGTTATGCTGAACTGCATGTAGTTTTCTATGAAATGTTTGTAGAATATAGATAAAATGATATACAGGGTCACGCAAAGAATTGGATACATGGCCGCCTATAGATGATAAATTCTGGAAATGCCATTTCAGTAGTTTTAAGAGTGATTTAGTTTGAATTAAAGCTTAGCTAAATAGTGGCGTGTAATAAAGGTACTAGGTAAACAATAGGGCTGAACAAAAGTATTCAAGTATGTTTCCATCTATTAGCATAAATTGCTGAAAGGGGAAATTTCAACCTGTTATGCGTTTTCTTGCTAAACTAAATTTTCTATTATATAGTATACATATCAGCTTACAGATCAAATACAGGGCTGTTCGGAAGAATTGGAATAAATATTTGGCTATGGATGGTAACTGCTGAAATCAGTTTTTTAAATGTTTAGTTAGTTATCTTATTTACCTTATTTCCCTAAATATCGAAGTTTTGTTAAAGCTTTCAGGGAGTGTTGTAAAGTGTTTCATAATCTATGTCGTACGCATGATTTTTCTTTCTTGTTTTTAATAAAAGATGAAAACAGCTCTCTTAGCAGGGGCTGATTTCGTCTTAAAAATCTCCACTCAAAGGAAAATGATTGAAAACCAGTTTACAGGGAGACCGTCACTGTTTTTTAGGGTTTCGTTCATCTGACGAAACCCTATTCGTCTCGCTCCTCTGTCTGTCTGTCTGTCTGTCCGTCACAGAGTCCGTTCTAAGCAACTACACGTGTTGGAGATTTGAAATTTTGCATACTTATAGATGACCACCACACATCATACGACAAATCATAAAATTTTGAAAAAGTCGTACATTTAACACTTTGGGCTCCCACATGTGTATTTTAAACAATTCTTTCTAAGTGAGTCCCTAATTAGGTTGCAGGCATGAAATTTTGCATACTTATAGATGGACACCTCAGATCAAACGACAAATCATAAAATTTTGAAAAAGTCATTCATTTAACCCTTTGGGCTCCCACATGTGTATTTAAAACATTTCTTTCTATGTGAACCTCTAATTACATTGGAGGCGTGAAATTTTGCATACTTATAGCTGAATACCTCACATCAAAGGACAAATCATAAAATTTTGAAAAAGTCGTACATTTAACCCTTTGGGCTCCCCCATGTGTATTTCAAACAATTCTTTCTATGTGAGCCTCTAATTAGGTTGGAGGCATGAAATTTTACAAACTTATAGCTGAACACCTCACATCCAACGACAAACTATAAAATTTTGAAAAAGTCGTACATTTAACCCTTTGGGCTCCCACATGTGTATTTTAAACAATTCTTTCTAAGTGCGTCCCTAATTAGGTTGCAGGCGTGAAATTTTGCGTACTTATAGATGGACACCTGAGATTAAAGAACAAATCATAAAATTTTGAAAAAGTCATAAATTTAACCCTTTGGGCTCCCACATGTGTATTTTAAACAATTCTTTCTAAGTGAATCCTAATTGGGTTGGAGGAGTGAAATATTGCATACTTATAGCTGAATACCTCACATCAAACGACAAATCATAAAATTTTCAAAAAGTTGTATATTTAACCCTTTGGGCTCCCACATGTGTATTCTAAACAATTCTTTTTAAGTAAACCCCTATTTAGATTGGAGGCGTGAAATTTTGCATAATTATAGCTGAATACCCCTCATCAAACGACAAATGATAAAATTTTGAAAAAGTCGTACATTTAACCATTTGGGCTCCCACATGTGTATTTTAAACAATTCTTTCTAAGTGAACCCTAATTAGGCGTGAGGAGTGAAATTTTGCATACTTATAGCTGAGCATCACACATCAAACGACAAATCATAAAATTTTGAAAAAGTCGTACATTTAACCATTTGGGCTCCCACATGTGTATTTTAAACAATTCTTTCTAAGTGAACCCTAATTAGGTTGGAGGAGTGAAATTTTTTATATATATAGCTGAGTACCCCACATCAAACGACAAATCATAAAATTTTCAAAAAGTCGTACATTTAACCCTTTGATCTCCAACATGTGTATTTTAAACAATTCTTTCTAAGTGAGCAGCTAATTAGGTTGGAGGCGTGAAATTCTGCATACTTATAGCAGAGCATCACACATCAAACGGCAAATCATAAAATTTTGAAAAAGTCGTGCATTTAAGCTTTTGGGTTCCTACATGTGTATTTTAAACAATTCTTTCTAAGTGACACTCTATTTAGGTTGGAGGCGTGAAATTTTGCATACTAGCTGAACACCATCATGCGACAAATCATAAAAATTTGAAAAAGTCGTACATTTAACCCTTTGGGCTCCCACATGCGTGTTTTAAGCAATTCTTCCTAACTGAGCCCCTTATTAAATTGGAGTTTTGAAATTTTGCATGCTTATTATAGCAGAACACCCGAGGACAGGCGACAAATTATAAAATCTTGAAAAAGTCTTACGTTTAACCCTTTGAGCTACCACATATGTATTTTAAGCAATTCTTTCTAAGAGAGCCCCTAATTAAGTTGGAGACATGAATTTTTGCATACGTATAGCTGAATACCTCAGACCACACGACAAATCATAAAATTTTCAAAAAGTCTTATATTATTTACTCCTCCGTGCTCTAACGCATATTTTAAGCAATTTTTCTAACCTCCGCCCTTTTCACCCGGGGAGCACTTTTCCAACTTTTGCCGACACCCCTTTGACCATTCTTTCATATTATGCACCATAGCCTTACATATTTGAGTTCCACTTTTTACCGCCAGGGGCGCCTACTTATCTCGCGTGCTATGGGCCCAATCCCTTCGACTAATATATATACGGATAGTATGTAAAACGGAGTTTCGTTCGGATAGAGATTTGTTTAGAATAGAGTACCCCCCTGGTTGTGAAATGTGGAACTAACAGATTTTTCTAAAGGATAAAGTGTTTTGAAATGAATATTAAACGAAACCCTCTGTGCCATCTGTGATCACACTTACCCACTTGTTTTAATTATAATTCAATATTTTTAAGGCCGATGAAATTAACATGCTTTTAGAATCTGTTGTGTCTGAACGGGGGTTGGCGAGCGTAGCTCGTAGGGGGCAGAGCCACCTAGTCTGGTAAAAATATGAGTTTTCGCCATTATTCTACATAATTTAGAGTAGATATAATTTTGTGGCTATGTGGGGTTTGCGCGCAAAATATTTAGTTTTATTTTAATTGCATGAATTTTTGCACAGCTACAACACGTTAAATCAAGAGAGTGATAAGTGTCCAAGCCAGAACTCGAACCCGAGTCATTGGCTTAGCCATTCTTATATGTTGGCTTATGTGCTATTAATGCAGCATTGCCAACATATAAAATTCAGAGGTTCCCAACTGGGAATTGTCCGAGTAGAGCATTGGTGTTCTATTGCACCAATGCACTAAGCAATGACCTGGTTTGAGTCCTGGTTTGTTTAGCCAATTTTCACTCTGTTGCTTTTGCGCTTTGTTAGCAATGAAAAATTCATTGAATAAAAAAATTGTGCTGCAGATGCAACCTTGCAAACATATAAGAGTGGGAGAAGACAGGCTGGGTATCGTCCGAGAAGCTCAATTGGTAAAGCACTGTTGCGATGTGCGAATGGCCAAGGTTCAATTCTTGATTTGGACACTTATTCACTTTGTTGGTTTTACGCCTTATTAGAAATGTAAAAATCCATGCAATTAAAAAAATAATTAATCATCTGGTATAATTATTTGAGATATGATTTACACATCCGGATATATAAAGAGTTTTCTTAGATATTGTAGGTAAAGAAATTGCGAATGCCTTGATTTTCGTAATAGATTTACAGTAAATTCCGATTAATTGCGACACGTAGGCTTGGAACGATTTATTTCAATAAAGCATATGTCCCAGTTAGGAGATATAAAGTTTATGATAATTTGAATTTTTGTTTTTAACATCTCGTCCAAATTAAACGGTGTTCTAAATAACATAAATCGACTATATTTTATTACATTTATTTTTATACAAAAATATGCTGCCAATAAAATCTTTGTGACTTAAGGATCACAGCCACAAGCATTATGTCTTGTATAAAAAGCATCTCTTATGGAAAATTTTCAAATTCTAATTTGTTTTCAGTCTTTTGCTTAATTAATGATATCATTTTAATAACATTTCTAAACTTTAATTTTTAAACAGTTTTTGAAATATGCAGTAACACCACGCATTCGAAGAATAAAGTTTCTATTTCAAGGGTGGGGTTCCACGTATCTTCTGCCGTATGATTTCTCATAATTTTTGATTTAATGGTTATTTGCATTTTATGTTCTGGCGATTAATAATAACTTTTCCATTTTTATAGTTTAAAATTTTACATTTCAAAATTTATTCTTACAGTTTTAATTTTCACATGCACCTTGTATAATGCATTTTTTCTACGACAGCCGCCATTTTTCTGCCATAGCCCAAGCTTAGTACTCAAGTGGCAATGACTTTTAAATTAATTATTGTGCTGTGGGCTCAACGTAAATGTTGAGTAGATTGCAGTTGATCGCTATTGATATAGATAACTGAAAAAATAACGCACCAGTTATCCCCTTAAGAAGCTACTTCAGTCACGCGAAGAAACGAGAACGCTAATGTTAAGTCTATGGGGCGTTATTTTCAAATTTCTCGCTTTGATTTTAATATTTTTTATGATATTTTTACATAGGATAGATAAGGATGATCTATAACCGGGCTAGGTTTTAATTTTTCGATTTTGGCTATACCTGTTTTATACTAGGATATTTGCAATTTCAGAACCTGTTCCGAAAGTGGGTTTTTTTTTTCTGAAACCAAAACCGAAAAAGTAAAAACTAGCCCGGTTGTAGATCGTCCCCAGCTATACTATGCAAAACAATCATTCAAAAATATTAAAATTAAAGCGAGAAAATTAAAAACAACTCCCTCACAGGATTAACATTAGTGTTCTCTTCTCGTTCCTTCGCCTGACTGAAGTAGCCTCATCGCGGCCGTGACTTTTACGGACAGTGTAGGCTACATTTCTTTTATTCCGATTGTTTGATTCTCATCAGTTTTTTTTAAATTTATCTGCCATTAAATATAGTTATTTTTTTTTTTTAAGAAATAAATATTTTTATAAACACGCCAAAGCGCGATAAAAGGGGCCAGAAATAAACCTTTCATACAAATGGCAGTCACTTTGCTGATTTTCAACTTTTTCACTTCCAACTGCTTGAAACGAAACAGTTTTTTACCTTTAATATAATTTTTTTGGATTGTCCTTTAACAACACTAAAAAATATTTTCGTATAAAAATTTGAAATTTATTAAAACAGATAATTTTGCATTACCCATATGCCAGGATTTAATATCCGAATGAATTGCCAAAGATTACACTACTTACTGCAGCATTCTTGATCCTGATAATTTAGATGATTTAACAGCGAAGTTTGATTACATGTTTCTTAAATTTGTGTTTTGCTAACATTATAATTGATTGATGAAGTTTTAATCTCGTTCTGGAACATAGACCTTAAACAAATGCTGAATTATTCATATTGTCTTAAATTCAAACGGATTAATCTTTTGTAATCCGACTGCAAGCGTTAGTGGTAAATTTAAAAATAATTCATTCTTGATAAATATTTAAACAAAAACGAAAAATCATGCATCACGCATACATTATAAAACGATACTTATATTTACAATAGTTACAGAATATTGTTAAGAAGCTTAATTTTTTCATACGTTGAAATTTATCATAGTCTGCCGTGTAACAGAATTAATTCTCTTCTGGATCTCTGTAGCAGAAGATAAATGCTTCGCACTCCTTAATAGATTGAAAACAAGTTGTAGCGCACTTCATTGGACATTTTTAATTTCATTATGCTAGAGGTATTATAACATCATTAATATGCATTGTAAACGATTTTCCCCGTATATTATAATGTAATGAAATTCTTTTATGCGGCCTTATAAACTAACTATAAATGCTACTTATTCTGAACACCATAGAAAGCTTATTTTACTAGATTAATTTTAACACAATTATTCTTATTGGTAAATAAATCATATGAGATGTAAACTTCCAACTGGGCGAAAAAGTCCGGGCCAGGATTCTAACCAGGGATCTCTTGGCTGAAGCTGTAAATTCTCTGCCATTTAAGCTATAACGTACAAATCTTGTGGATCTGATTGACATAACTAGCCTTCTTAATTATAGCATCTGATCTGATATCTGAATCAACTCAACAGAATAAATCGCAGGTAATGGAACTCCTGAAAACTCTGGATATGTGTTTACCAATTTGAATAATTATGTCAAAATTAATGCAGTGTAATTATGTATCCAGCGTTTTCTGGAGTTCCATTACATGCGATTTATTCTGTTGAGCTGATTCATATATCAGACTAGATGTTAGAATAAATAAGCTTAGCTGAGGGAATTAGATCACCAGATTCGCCCGGGATAGTTCAGATGGAAGATCGTTGGCAGCTTCGGCCAAGAGATCCCTAACTCTAAGCCTGGACATTTTTCTACCAGTTATTTTATTTTATCTTATCTTATTTATTTATTTTCTGATGAAGTTTTAATTTCGTTATTTGAAATTATCTGGAGACAAATGCTGAAATATATCTATTAAGTGCGAATGGATTATTATTCTTCCATAATAGAGCCTGCATTCGTTGAAGATTGATTAAAAAATTCCCTGCTAGAAAATCGCTTTAAAAACCACAACAAGTGTCTAAATTGCGATATAATTTTCAAATATATTACATCTGAAAGTACATTTTCCCCTTATACGGTGGTGTAAAAATAGAAACTATCCCATTATATTCGTGCCAAGTTATTGTTTTATTTTATTTTACCTTTTTTTTAATCTTATTCATTAATGTTTGGTGGAGTTTTAATTTCGTTATTTAAAATTAGCCGGGGACAAATGCCTAAACATTTATTTTATTTTAAATGCAAACGATTATTAGTCTTTCGAAATCGAGCCTGCACTCATTGGAGATAGATTTTTTTCTTTAAATCATGCTTGAAAAATCTTTCAAAAACTACAGTAAATGAGTACATTCAGATACAGTTTTCAAACAAATTGAATTTGAACTTACATTTCTTTCTTCTATGTGTAAAAATTAAAAATATGCGATGTTTAAAAGTTTAAAAGTTTTAGTAACAAAAATCGTTAGCCAAAATTTAATAGTCTGGTATTTTCAATTTCAAAATTATGTTATTATGTCAAAATTCACAAGCTTGTTTGTCCTGTATAATACTATAGGTATGTGGGTATCTTGAAAAAGATTGTCTCTTACATCTGAAAAGCAAAGTTATTGTAAATTTTAAAAAATGGTACCTTGAACCTTTTGTATGTTTTTGTAATAAGAGTTTAAATATACGTTAAATTTTATTAAAATAAGCATTAAATCAAAACTAGAAAAATTGAATGTTTTTATAACCTGTATTTAACCGTCCGCCTACTAGATGGGTCCAGTGGACCTGACAGTTGCATTCAAAATATTTATTCAAACCAGAACTTTTAAAATAAAATCTATATAAAAATCAGACAGTAAGAAGTAAAAAAAATAAGTTAAATATTTTTAAATAAAAATTGTGCTGTAGAATATTTTTATGAAACTTGAGTAAAATTTCCGGTAGATATAGGGTGAATCAATATTTTAATTAAAAAAAAAATATATATTCTTAATTGAAGATTAAACTTTTAAAATCATAATAAAAGGTTCTCTGGATAGAACATCTTCATTATTAATGCTGTCTTTATCAATGTACACAAAGAAAAATTTATTAACGAAGGAGGTGTTTACATTCCTTACAATTTCAAAGACTATAATCAATATTTTCATATTAAAAATGTTCGCCTCATTTAATTTTAAATATATATATGTTACATTATTAGATCTAATTCCGCTATTTCCTTAACTTATTCTAAATTGCTACTTTATTTTCACTAAATCCTTATCCTTAATTAATCTCTATCTTTAACTCTGTTTAGTTCCCTTTAATTTAATGTCTCACATGTCTTATTCGCTTTAATATTACGCTTTTCGTATTCTTAAATTAAATGTTCCATTCCCGCGCTTTTTTCTTTCGAGAATATTCTTTTAGCTTCTATTTTTACTTTACCGCGCATTTCTGATGTTATCCTTCTTTCCTCCAAATTCATCCGCTAGCTCTGTTGGCACTCTTTATATGACGTGACATTCTTAATTATTCATTGGTTGAGAGCGCGACCTACGTCATATTTGTATCCTTACACCTCAGGAACAAAAAGTTGATACTCGCTGAGTTTCAGCAGAATTTGCCGTATTTCTACTTTGATAACTTCCCCTGGTCGCCGTCTAGTATTTTCTATTATCTATAATTGCTTACCCATGCTTAAATACTACGTAGCGGTGAATTGATTTAAATTTGAATCGGTGGAAACTGCAACGCCGAATGTTCTTTCAATAAAAGCCTGAGTTAAAATTATGCATTGTCTCGATTATTCCGGAGAAACCTACACTGGATTGTTATTCGAATTGAAATGTGTTATCTGCCCTTCCACTCGATGACTGCAACTACATTCTAATATCCAGATTGAGTATTCATCTACTATGACATTGAAGTTAATCCACACTTTCGAATCACCATATAACGTAAAATCGTTATATATATATGTCACATTTTAACTAAATGACAGTATTCACTGAAATTAACTTTATTAAGTTTTATTTAAATAATCAAAAAGGTGGCAATCAATTTCCATAGCTGCTTACAGGATAGACTTCAGATAGCAAGTGGCGTAGAGGTATCTCTCTGAAATTGCTCATCTCCTAGGGTTACCAGTTAAAAAGGGCCATGTGTTTCTATTAATTTAACGATAAAGTGGATTAATTGGCTACCCTGCCAAACTCGTGATTATTAGTAATTGGGCCCGTATCCAAATTGAGGGGCGATTCATTACAAAAACTAATTAATAGGTCTAATCTTTATAATTTTCTTTCTTAATATTACGCTTTTAGTATTCTTAAATTAAATGTTCCATTCCCGCGCTTTTTTCTTCCGAGAATATTCTTTTAGCTTCTATTTTTACTTTCCCGCGCATTTCTAATGTTATCCTTTTATCCTCCAAATTCATCCGCTAGCTCTGTTCGCACTCTTTATATGACGTAACATTCTTAATTATTCATTGTTTGAGAGCGCGACCTACGTCATATTTGTATCCTTACACGTGAGGAACAAAAAGTTGATACTCGCTGAGTTTCAGCAGAATTTGTCGTATTTCTACTTTGATAAATTCCCCTGGTCGCCGTCTAGTATTTTCTATTATCTATAATTGCTTACCCATGCTTAAATACTACGTAGCGGTGGACTGATTTAAATTTGAATCGGTGGAAACTGCAACGTCGAAAGTTCTTTCAATAAAAGCCTGAGTTTAAATCGTGCATTGTCTCGATTATTCCGGAGAAACGTACACAGGATTGTTATTCGAATTGAAATGTGTTATCTGGCCTTCCACTCGATGACTGCAACTACCTTCTAATATCCAGATTGATTATTCATCTACTATGACATCGAAGTTAATCCACACTTTCGAATCACCATATAACGTAAAATCGTTATATATGTATATATATACATATATAAACTTCTGTGATTTCATCAGGAGGAAAATTCTACTCAGAAATAGTTATACACAAAAGTCGAGATCATACACAGCCTGAAGAAAACACTTTACAATATATTAAAAACTGAGATAGTTTGGTATTTCGTGTAAAACAAATTTCTAAACAAAAGAATTATTTTTGGAAAGTATTTCTTGCTTGAGAGTAATGTTGTCAGGTGTTCCGTGTAATTCGGGACTCAAAATGTTCTGGACACCAGTAATTTCTTTCAGTGTCTGACAGCCATCTTTAGTCCCAAATAATTCTGAAAAAAAATTACACGTTAAATATTGGTGTGCATATGATTTTAAATCAATACAACTTGAGAGGTATCTCAACCCTTTCAGGAGCGGTTGCATGTTCATGAAACTAGTTAATTTTAAATCCCAAATGGCCCAATGACACCAGAATTTTGGTATGAACTTTTTTCCTTTTACTAAGTATGTGAAAAATAGCCTTTTTCTTATTTTCAAATAAACTTTTACTTAAATCCCGGTGTTACTAATTCATTTCAACGTTTTAGCAATAGAAGTGCTTTGCCCCTGAAAGTGTTAATCATATTTAAATTTTGAAGATGTCAACAATAACTGTGTTTTACTATTCTTAATTTGAAAATTCGGAAGTTTCAAAACTTTATCTCTGAAATTTGTGCATTCCATATTTAGCTATTACCGAAACTTAAAGTGAACCGGACCGAGCTATTACCGAAACTTACTGCAGAGACAAGAGTTTTGGTGTCTATTTGTCGGATGTCTATGTCCGCATCAACTGACGTAACAAGAATCGAGTTAGAGAGATATCAAGTAGATGTGTTTTTTATGTGCCTGGAAAGCTGTATAAATTTTGGCTTAAAGCAGAAATTCTACTTCTTTAGGTCGAAATTTTGGAAATGTTTTTTCATATTTTAAGTATGCAGTTTCTTGCCCTTAAAGGAAGGCATGACTGGGAGGCCACGCCCACTCACATCAATTTTACTCTAACATTTTATACTCATTTATTTTACGCAAGGTTCGCACACTCCTTGGAATTTCCAAGGACTCTCGCACCACTATTAATGATAAGAAAATTTACATTTAATTTTTAAAACACAGGATTCGCAACCACCACCTTTGTTCACAGATTTTGCTGTATTTTTCTGCAATGAAATGCTTTGAAAATGCTGTTAAAATTTAGTGGTAAAACTGTGCGAACCCTGTTTACGTAACTAAATTTTATCCACGTGTTTGATAAAACAGCGCAAGAACTTCACACAAGTTAGAAGTGTCTAAGTTGTTTATCTCTCCGAAAAATTGTACTTTTCATTTAATAACCCCATTAACACCAAAAGTACTGGAACGATTTCGATATAAAAATTTTTAGTGGTAGAGTACAAATATAATATCATATGTGGCAGACAGTTAAAAAAATAATAATAATTAGTTTTTGAAAATAAATTCTGAAAAATTGCCATTGCTCTAAAATAAAAAGCAGTAGTCGCAGAGACAAACTGGTTGCCATAAGTCTTGAGCCTAATCTAGTAATTTTGGATTCAAAATTTCATCAAAATCGGTCGGTTAGTTTCCGATGAAACGGATCTTAAAGGTCGCATATTTCCCATACGATTGCACCCAGTCCTGTCTTACCTTGAGCAGTTTCGTGATATTTCGATTCCTGTTAGTATATTTTACTCATTGAATGTAACGCCACTTGTTGGATTAATGGTATTGTAAAATCTTTATACTTTTTTTTTTCTAGAAACACTGTTTTCAAACTGGCGAACCATTTTTATCGAGAACTATTCAACCGACTTCTTTCATTTTTTATTTTAAAAAAAGCTAATAGATTTTGCTTGAGCTTATACTACCGAAAAGTACAGTTTTCTTCGATTAAATATTTTTTAGAGCGTCCATAAACTAAAAAAAGTGACTTTTTTTGTTTAAATGACCGGTATATTTTTAAAAAAAGCAGTTTTCAAAAATAAATCAACCCCTTTTACTCCGAGTCAGAAGAAAGGTTAAAAATCGAGACCCAGTCCGTTTCGGACTCGGGATAAGTCAATCTTATCTTTAATATATATGCATTCTTCCTTCTCAAGCACACAATCAAAGAAGAAAAAAAAAAACAGTTGAAAAAAATTGTTTGAAAAATAATTCACTTTTATAGAAAAAATTTTCCCGACTTAATTGATTTAATTTAAGACATTGACTTAATATTTTTAACCCATTAGTGCCTGAATTTTTTTTCAACTCAATATTGTGTTTATTTACAGTAAATTGTGTAAAATGAATGTAAAAATAATAAAAAAATTCTGTTTGATAAAATATTTATAAAAACATATAAAAATCTAAACGTCCCAATTTTGGTACACTAGGCACGAAAGGGTAGTTGTTTTCTCTGTTACTGTCTAAGCATTAGGTCTATGTTTTATGCCATTTATTTTGTTACAAAAAGGTTATATATCATTCGGGTTATTATTTGAATATAAAAATTTCTTTATTGTTACTATAAGGGGGAGGAGGGGCTGGGCTCGGCTCAAGAACAAGACCCCCTTCCTCTTCATCCTTAGCTAATGGCATAGTAAAAATTTATATAGTAAAAATTTATCATAATCAATAATTACTAATAGAGTATATATACCGTATAGTCTCGCATATACGCCGACCGACCTCCCCCCTAACTTTTGAATGCAAATTCTGCAAAAAATCGAAAACTCGTGTATAAATCGACTCCCTAACTTTTTGTTTCAATTTTGTACAAAATCAAACCAAAGATTTCACTTACTAATGCGAAAAATTAGTAAGTAAACAAAAACAAATCATTGAAATTGTTTTAATAATAATTTCTTATTATTTGTATATTTTATATACTATTTTATACTATTTTATTATTTATACACACATACACTTTTGAAGTATTCAAAGGTTCTTTTATTTCCTTTTTTTTGGCTTTTGTAATTGACTCATGTAAGTCCACCCACCAATTTACTTACAGAAAATTGTCAGAAATTCTTCGCTTTATACACGAGTATATATGGTACAGTAGAACTTCGATTACTCGACCCTCGTTTAACCCGAACTCTCCGTAAACCGATGTCAATATCCTGCATTCTTTTCAAAGGTTTTTTTTTATTTTTTTTAATTTTTTTATTTATTGACATTCCTTGTGTATGCAAGCGTTCCTTTCCAAATAACGAGTACAGATAAGTATTTTGGTTTCCCTTTCTTCGAATTCCATTGAAATTAGCTTGAGCTCCTACAAGATCCAATCCCGGTATAATTGTACTGTTCCCCCCCCCCGTCTATGTACATGTCCCTCTTCTGAACAAATAAAATTATTTTCATGTATAATTTGAATTTAGATGATTATTAAGCAGTTTAAATAGTCCTAATAGCAGTTCGATGACGATGTTACATATTAAACTAGATGATTATTGATAAATTCTCGGTTATTCATAAAATTTCGATTATACGATGTAGATTCGGTTCCAATTACATCGGATAATCGAGGTTCTACTGTATATATATTAGTAACCTCAGGATGTCAAATACTAAACTAGTACAAAACATAAAGGTACGATATAAATTTTTACTAAGCCAATAGCTAATTGTGGGGAGGGGTGGGTGTCTTGTTGTTGATCCGAGCCCAGCCCCTATCCCCCCCATAGTAATAACAATGAATAGCCAAATAATAATCCGAATAATAATTTTATAGCTAAGTTACAATTCGAATGATATATAATCATTTTTTAACAAAATAAATGGCATAAAACATACATTTAATGCATAGATATTAACGGAGTAAACTTTCATGCCTAGCGTCCCAAAATTGGGACGATATATAATGGTTCAGATTCGAACAAAAAAATAGAAATCTGAAAAAAATGCGAAAATACGTATCCTAAAATAATGTTTCGTCTTATAAATAATACCACTTATAAAATGATTGATAAAAAAATAAAACAAATATCTTACTTTTTCTTACCCGCCATTTTATTTCAAGAAAATCCACCTTTGTGCTACAACAAACATTTATTTCACCTTTTTATTCTTAAAAATGCACGGCCATTTATGAATAAATAATGAAAGCAAATACTAAGGATATATATATTACAAAGTTTTGAAAGGATATCATAATCCCATTTGTAATTGGATTTTTTTTTTCTTTTTTGTAAGAAAGCGTCCCATAATTAGGACGCCAGGCACAAATGGGTTAATTAACATAATTATTGTTGAGAATGTCCATATATAAACAAATTATTTTACAAATAATATTTTCTTAAAACATTTCCTAAAATTCACTTCTTCTCCTTCTGAATGTTTTCCGTTAAGATTATTGGCATTATTTAGACTAAACGACGCGACAATTATAGACGCCATTCATCCTAGTGCAATATGACTTTTTATCGAATACTCCCTAATAGGATCGTCCAGATCCCTGTGTTTGAAGTGCAAAGATATCCAAGCCTCACAGAATCTTCTACGAAAGAAAATATTGCGAAACAGTATATGTAAAATATATTGAGTTTTATTCTATAACTCACACCAGAAATAAATACACATAACATTATATATTAAAAAGTTCTGAATTGTCAGTTATTGTTGAATAAGAATTTTCAATTCAAGTAAAATACTCCCGTACCACAGGGTGTTTCTGAATCTATTATCTATTACAGTAAACTCTCTGTAAGGCGGACTCTGTATAAGACGGAAATCTGTCTAACTCGGAAAGATTTTCAAGTCCCTTCGAATACATAGACATAGAGTACAATTTGTCTAAGGCGGAATATTGTCTACCACGGAAAATTTTCTCGGTCCCGATCGATTCCGCCTTAAACAGAGTTTACTGTATATATATAATCTATATTATAAAGGACAAACATATCTGTGCGTAACGCATACGTCATTTTGCGAATGGCAACACTTTGAAATTTGAAATGAAATTTTGACTTTAAAATTTTCTCTACTGCAAAATTTTAAACTTCTAAACATCGCACATTTTAAATTTTTGCACCGTCGTATAAGGAAAAAAATGTACTTTTTAATGCAATTTGTTTGAAAGCTGTATCTCAGTTTAATTTTTAGATATTTATTTTTTTGTAGTTTTTAATACATTTTTTGTAATTGTGGCAACTGAAGTACTCCATTTTTGTTGAAAGTCATTGAGGGTTGAAAGCAGAGGGAAAATAACCACTGAGGAAAGAAAATAATATATTACTGTACCTTTTGATGCCATTTTCTCATAAAAACTGAAAAAAATTGAAATTTTAATGTGTGCTATCTCAGAGATTTTTTAAGTTTCCAAATATCGCACATTTTCAGTTTTTACACCGTCAAAAAAAAAAATCTACCTTCAAATGCAATTTATTTGAAAATTGTATCTTAATTGCTTGAGTTATTATAGTTTTTAAAATAACTAGCCGCCCGTGGCGAACAGTTTGGTCTCCCTTAAATGTATGCTAGGCATTGTATCACGTTACTTTTATTCATAATTTAATTTACTTGCTCAATCCTTCGCCAAATCGGAAGATTCTGATAGAGAAATCAAGAACTCGGTAGTTTTATGTTAGTCGGGCACAGGTTGTGCTAAACATTGTACATCGCTAAACATTGTACCCGTTGGATTTTTTCATATTTCCTTAATTTAGATTAAAATATAATCCTTTCACTCATTTTAAAATGGATAACTTTAATTTAAAACTGAAACTTTTTAAATTCATGAATTTCACTTAAAAAAAATTCCTTAAAAAAAGAAAAGAATAAATACCATAAACAATTTAATTTCACCATCAAAGCACTGTTTTAACCACTTCAACGGCTGCCCCGAGATAAGTCGGGGGTAAAAGCACTGTTTCCCTATACCCGTCGCCGGTGAAGTGGTTAATCTACCCCTCGAAAAATAAAAAATGCTATTGGCGAGAATTGCGCCCAGCTAACATAAAAGTACAAACTTTTTGCGATCATAGCAACTTTTATGTAGCTTTATTCGAAAAAAATATTTTGATGAAATAGGTTGCCAGAAAATAGGTTGCCAAATTTCTTTTCTCGCCAAGGACCTTTTCTCTAATTCGCCAAGTACCTATACTGGAAAAATACCTTTATGCATTTATTTATTTATTTATGATGAATAAAAAACGGCACAGATGTCATATACGCACCACGTTGGCGTGATGTTTTTCTGATGCCAATGTCATATACGCACGGAGGTACTTAACTGGCGCCAAAGTGCCGTTATTTTGCTTGATATGGTAACCCGGATGTTGTTGTTTATTTATTAATAAATTGTTTATTTACTTTTATTTTTTTTTAATTATATAAATTGTTTTGTTCTATCTGTATTAATTAAATTTTTTTTTATTTATTGTTATTCCCTTTTTTAAAATAATGCACAATAACTAATGAGATGCGTTTCATTCAGGCGTTGCATTAAACAATTAAGAAATAATCGCGATTTCTGTGCCACGTACAATAGCATAATATATATAGATTTTCAAGCATGAATTCTTTTTAAATTTATCTATCACGTGTAGCTCGATTACGAAAGATTAATCTGTTTGCTCTTAAGACAATGTAAAAAGTTCAGCATTTGTTTCCGTCTAATGTTCCATAACAAAATTAAAACTTCCTCTATAGAAAAATGAATAAAATAACGTAAATAAGAAACAAATTTAACAGACATGTTATTGAACCACGCGCTTAAAGCACTGAAATGATCGGAAAGACTGCCGTAAGTCGCAAAATCTTGGGCTAATAACTCCTGGCATGCGGTGGCATGTGAAAGTATCGCTTTTAATAAATTTTAAAACTTTATTTGATTGCATAATTGATATTTTTCCGATAAAAATTCTTTTTGATGTTAGTGGACAATCTAAAATATATATTACATATAAAAAAAAATAATTTCAATTAAAAAGAAAAGAATGTTTTTCACCTATACTCTGTAACCCGAGGAGCTCGGGTTCGATCCCCTAGTCTATTTTCTATATTATAAAGGACAAACATATCTGTGCGTAACGCATACGTCATTTTGCGAATGGCAACACTTTGAAATTTGTATTAAAATTTCGGTTTTGCAATTATATCTACGGCACATTTTTAAACTTCTAAACATCGCACATTTTAAATTTTAACACCATTGTATAAGGAAAAAAAATGCTCTTTTAAATGCAATTTGTTTGAAAGCTGTATCTCAATTTATTTTTGAGATATTAATTTTTTTGTAGTTTTTAATACAAATTTTGTAATTGTGGCAATTGAAGTACTCCATTTATATTGAAAATAAAGGGAAAATAGTCATGGTTTATTATTTTTATTGATTATATCCTTATTGATGCCATTTTCACAATACAAATTAAAGTAATTTTTTTATAATTTTTGAACAGAAAATAATGTTAGACATTAAAAAAAAAAAAAAAAAAAAAAAAAAAAACGCATTCTTCTTCATAAATCAGTTACATTTCAATATTTTTGCAATTACGCTGATATTGAGTTTGAGACGCTAGGCAAAATTATTCAGTGAGTAAAAATTATGTCATATTTAAAATAAAACGATCATTTATTTTGATAAAACTAAATATTTGACCAATACATATGTCATAATACTATGTCCAATACTATGACAACCAATACTAGGCAAATTTCTGAATTTTTTTTCGCGGATATTGAGATTAGAACTTAAAGTTTGTGCGAATGTTCACATGAAAATTTGTATCGGACAAACGTGACTTTAAGATTAGAAATACATTAATTACTAATCTATGGCGCGTTAAAATACGTTCAAATTGTGAATTTGAGTGGTGCGTATGTAAATTATGGGAATTGAAAATAACGCACAATTTAGATTTCATGGGGGAAAATTTTTGATGTGACAAAGCGAAATCCTTTTTACTGATTTTTCATCCCATAAAAACAAACATAAAAGTTTCAATAGATAAATTCATCATAATTACTCATCTTGATTACGTATTCTAATAGAGTTTAATTTTTCAATACTTTAAGAAGTTGAAGTTTGTGGGAATAATATTTTAGTAATTTTAGGTTAAAAATATTATTTGTTTTAAGAGTGAGACAACCAATGTTAGATGAATTTTTATTGTAATTATTTTTGTAGGTTTATTATAAATTCGATGTTCGTCGAATTTTGACGCGTTCCAACTCGTATATATAAAATCCAAACGGAAATTTCGTTCCGAACGCCGAGATTTCGAGTTCTACCGCATGGATTTTTACGGAACTTATACCGTTAGATAGGTATCGTTCCAGGGAAGGTTTTAAGCTATAACACATCATTCTACCTAGATTAGTTATAGAATTATTACGGAAAATTCTATTATTTTGGACTTTGTTACTTCATATTTCCTTAAATATCTGGGCTCCTATTGGTCGTAAAGCTTAGATCTCGCGCCAAAAGTAGCTCCGTAGCAGCCAAGCAAACTTTTCCCCGCGATTATTTTGCCGTCTTCCGATTTCCTCTAGCTCTATTAGGGGCCCGCGTAGAGCCCCTTTAAAATATTTTTCTTAGTAATTTCAGCAATTATCTTAAATTATTGGTTAAGACCGCCACCCTCCCGATTCATGTATCTACGGAAAGGTTGCATGAAGGAGTTTCGTTCAGATACGCTTTACTTAAGAATAGAGTGCGCTCCCTGGTGGTGGAATGTGGAACTAACATAACGCGATATTGTTAAAATTAGGAAATCTAACAATGCGATATGTTTTAAACTTTGAGATAGTTCATAACACATAATCTATTATCTATTCTATTATATATATATATATATATAATCTATTATATATTCCATTATCTATTATATATATAAAATCCAAACGGAAATTTCGTTCCGAACGACTAGATTTCGAGTTCTACTGCAGGGATTTTTACGGAACCTATACCGTTAGATAGGTATTGTTTCAGGGAAGGTTTTAATCTATAACACATTATTCTACCTATATTAGTTTTAGAATTATGACGGAAAATTCTGTCATACGGAAAATTCTGCTTTTAATTATGGCATTATTTCCTGTTATTGTTTATCTTTTCAGTTTTTTAAATGAAATTAGTATAAGGCATGCATTTTAAATTAAATGAGTGAAAGGTTTGTGTTTTAAATGAAAATAATAAAATAAGAATATGCTATGAAAACAATCTTTACTGATTTATTACCTGCGCCCGGCTGACATAAAAGTATCACAAAAGCCACATATTCACTTTTCTTTGAGTAGTTGCTCATGAGAATTCAAGTTAACCTTCCGTAATCGGATACTTCACATATTGGTGTATTAGCATCGTTGAAAGCATCGTTTTTGTTTGAAGCGAAAACTTTACTATGAATTCTATTACACAAAATCGCATCATCATCATCTACTATATATTTACAACGGAAATTTGTATTTCATTCCCATTGTTTATAATACTTTCGTAGGATATACCACAATTAGTTAGGTAATAATTTTGGAAAGGTTTTAGTGTATACATATTGTTCAAGGGTACTTAGTTATAGAGCAACAGTAAAAGTTCAAAAATTAAGTGAACCTGATTATGAAAGTTTAGCCTTTTTAAAAAAAATCTACAGAACATATTTTGTTACAAGTGGCCCTGTTGCATGACTTTTAGGAATGGTGTTAGCATATACGATTTCATTATATGTTTATTAGATACAGAGGTATTAATTCCTGTTGTCATAACGGTCTCATTACCCGACCATAAGTGCGCTGTTTATAATCAACTAAAACAATTACTTCTTAATTGCTAAATTTTGTCCAACGCTTAAGATAACATTATATCGCAATGGCGTTCGCATCGTTTTCAGTAATGTGCAAGGTCAAGCTGAAGATCCATATTGTTTAAAATACAAGTTCAAATTCACCATTTAGTTTAATCCAAGGTTCATTTGGGTTGGGTTGATTTTTGACGGCCAATTATCTACACGAGGGATATAGGCCCGGGGGAGTGCCCTCCGTGGGGGTCTTTCTAAGGGAACCTAATCCGTATTAACGCATGGAAGATCCACGGCTCGAAGAAAACCACGAAAACTCCGAACGATTAGGCCGACGGGCGCGATTGGGATCGAACCCAGCACCTCCCGTCTACCAGCTTCGAGAGCAGAACCTCTCCGCCACTGGTGGGGCCAAGGTTCATTTGGAAATATTGACCAGCGCAGCGGGCATAGCCTGCTAGTCTATATTATAAAGGACGAACATACCTGTGCGTAACGCATACGTCATTTTGTGAATGGCAACACTTTGAAATTTGAAATAAAATTTTTGTTTTGCAATTTTCTCTACTGCAAATTTTTAAACTTCTAATCATAGTACATTTTAAATGTTTACACCGTCGTATAAGGAAAAAAATGCTCTTTTAAATGCAATTTGTTTGAAAGCTGTATCTCAATTTATTTTTGAGATATTAATTTTTTTGTAGTTTTTAGTACCATTTTTCTTATCGTGGCCACAAAAGTACCCCATTTCTATTAAAGTCATTGAAAGCAAACGGAAAATAGTCGAAAATAGGAGATACTGTATATTTTTGTTGCCACTTTCTCATAAAACCTGAAAAAAAAGTTGAAATTAAATTATGGGTTATGTCAAGAATATTGTCTGTTATTCTGTGATAATGACGTCATATGCGTACTTTTCGACAGACGAAGTTTAAAACTGGATTGTAAAAGTAGATATCTTTAGTGGATACAAATGACGTCATTTTATAAAAAAGCGTGTATTTTAATTCTTAAACTTCAATTATGTTTTGTAGAAGTGCGTCATTTTCACAGGCCAGCTGCTTTGAAATTCTTCACAGGTGAAAAAGCTTCACTTTTGAAAATATTTCAAATGATATTGGACTAATTTTCGATCATCGAATCACCGCAAAATGGCATATCTAATATAGTTTATAAAATAAAGTTTTGATTAGGAGACTAATTAACGCACAGTGCAAACTACTGAACCTAAAATCTTGAAAATCGTGGTAAAAATACTTCTTATGACATAGACTTCTGCTAAGAAAGAATTTTCTAAAGTATCACCCCAAACAGTTTTGCACGGGGAGGGAAAAAAATTCCTTAAAAATCGAATATCATAATTATGCGTCAAATGATAGCATATTTTAATGTAGTTTCGTATGCTGAATCGAATGGTACCAAGTAAATTTTTATAAGTCCAACAGTTCATGACACATTTCATATTTTTCTAATTTGGCGGCGTCTTTGGCGTCTAAACCTCAAAATATCTATCATTGCATCCGTTACTCTAGCAACGGAAAAAATTCAAATCAACTCTTTTGTCTAAAGAATAAAAACGGCTCTATGACGTTGAAAAAAAAAATACAAGCATCTTAATAAATAAATAAATAAATAAATAAAAAATGCAATTTAACAAATTACAACGACCATTTGGAAAATGATTTTTTCAAAGACTAAAATTTAAGACATAAAAAATAGCAGGAAGTTGATCATACATTACGTACGCCATGGATTAAACATTAATAGTGTCATTACACGTAATTGCAAGCAACAGAAATCGCCTGCGACTCGTACGTATTATCCACCTGAAACTTACGTATTATCCAAGCATTTCATTGGCTGTTCGGGAAAAGGCTTTTCCATCGTCAGATTTCCAAGAAATCTGATGGTCAATTTTAAATGAAATTTATTTCTTAAACTTCTAAACATCCCACAATATTACTTTTTATGTCGTCGTATAGAGAAAGAAATGTACTTTTAAATGCAATTTGTTTGAAAGCTGTATCTCAATTTGTTTCTGAGTTATTAATTTTTTTAGTAGTTTTTATTACTTTTTTGTCATAGTGGCAACACTCTGTTGTCCATCTCTGTTGGAAGTAAAGGGAAGTACAGATTAATAGAAATTAATAGTATAGAGCAATCACAAAACGAATAAAATGATGATTAAACCAATAAAAACCTTCAGATATGCTTTTGATTTCCTACCTTGACGAGAACAATAACCATTTTTCCAAATGGTTAAAAAAAAATAATAACAAATTAACAAATTACAACGATCATTTGGAAAATGATTTTTTCAAAGACTAAAATTTAAGACATAAAAAATCGCACGGAGTTGATCATACATTACGTACGCCATGCATTAAACATTAATATTCCTGGACCAAATTTAAATGAAATTTCATTATTAAACTTCTAAATATCCCACAATATTACTTTTTATATCGTCGTATAGAGGAAAAAAATGCATTTTTAATTGCAATTTGTTTGAAAGCTGTATCTCAATTTTTTTCTGAGTTATTATTATTATTATTTTTTTTTTTGTAGTTTTTTTACTTTTTTGTCATAGGTGCAACACAAGTATCCATCTCTGTTGAAAGTAAAGGGAAAATACAGATTACTATATAGACCAATCAGAAAACGAATAAAATGGGGGATTTAACTAATAAAACGCTTGAGATATGCTTTTGATTTCCTACCCTGACCGAGGACAATAACCATTTTTCCAAAAATGATTTAAAAAAAATTAGTTATTTTATGTAAAATAAAAGGAAATAAATTACTGAGAAATTAGCATTATAAAACGAAAATGGAAAAGGTACTACTTAGATATTCCGTCGATCAAAAATCTATCGTCAAACTGTAAGATTAAATGCCAATAATGGTTGATCGTAAATGTCAAATGCACTTGAATTTAAACAAGCTACACGTGTTTACGTCATCAAGTGATTTTAATTTCGATGTTTTATTTGTATTTCTATTAATGTTATACTAATTTATTTGTTGTTTCGTTATTTAAAATAAAGATAATGCCAATTTGTATAATTTGGTGAAATTGGTCGACGGGGTAACAAGTAGTACCATTTATTTAAACAAAAATATTTAAATATGAAAGCAATGTTTGTAACGACTTAAAAATTATTTTCATATATATAAACTCGGTTTATGAAGTCAGATGCCGTCATCCGAAGAATCTACTAGAGTCTTTTTCCATTTTTTCCGGTCAAGGGTCCATTCCTCAATGAAAGAAATTAGAATTGGAATAATATTGGGCGATTTATAAATTGCTCCTCGATAAGAAGAAACAAGTAAGAAAAATCATGCGTACAGCATATATTATGAAACACTTTCCAACACTTCCTGAAGGCTTTAACGAAACTTCGTTACTTAGGGAAATAAGGTAAATAAGATAACTAAGTAAACATTTAAAAATCTGATTTCAGTAGTTACCGCCCATAGTCAAATATGTATTCCAATTCTTTTGAACAGCCCTGTATTCGATCTGTATGTTGATATATATACTATATAATGGGAAAATTTAGTTTAGCAAGAAAATGCATAAGAGGTTGAAATTCATCTTTCAGCAATTTATACTAATACATGGAAACATACTTGAATACTTTTGTACAGCCCTGTAGTTTACCTAGTACCTTTATTACATGCCACTATTTAGCTAAATTTTAATTCAAACTAAAACACGCTTAAAACTACTGAAATTACATTTCCAGAAATTATCACCCATAGACGGCCGTGTATCCAACTCTTTGCGTGGCCCTGTATATCATTTTATCTATATTCTACAAATATTTCTTAGTACACTAAATACAGTTCAGCGTAAAAATGCATAACTCCTTTAAAACCCACCTTTAAGCAATTTATGCTCATACTCAGTGACATTTACGAATTCATTTCTGTAGTTCTGTATATGAAATATAGCATTTATACGCACTTTATAGTATGCATAAATATAGTGAACAACTAGGTAAGTGTGATCAGCGATCGCACAGAGAGTTTCGTTTAATATTCCTTTCAAAACACTTTAACCTTTTGAAAAACCTGTTAGTTCCACATTTCGCAACCAGGGACGCACTCTATTCTAAACAAACCTCTATCCGAACGAAACTCCGTTTTATATGTTATCCGTAGATATATTAGTCAAGGGGATTGGGCCGATAGCACCCGAGATAAGTTGGCGCCCCTGGCGGTAAACGTGGAACTAAAATGTGTAAGGCTATGGTGCATAATATGAAAGAACGGTCAAAGGGGTGTTGGCAAAAGTTGGAAAAGTGCTCCCCGGGTGAAAAGGGCGGAAGTTAGAAAAATTGCTTAAAATACACAAGTTACAGCCCGAAGGAGTAAATAATATAAGACTTTTGAAAATTTTATGATTTGCCGTGTGGTCTGAGGTATTTAACTATACATATGACAAAATTCTTGTCTCCAACTTAATTAGGGGCTTTCTTAGAAAGAATTGCTTAAAATACATATGTGGTAGCTCAAAGGGTTAAACGTACGACCTTTTTCAAAATTTTATGATTTGTCGTATGATGTGTGGTGTTCAGCTGCAAGTATGCAAAATTTCAAGTCTCCAACATGTATAGTTTCTGAGAACGGGCTCTGTGACAGACGGACAGGCAGACAAGACAGGCAGACAGACAAACAGAGGAGCTAGACGAATAGGGTTTTGTCAGATGAACGAAACCCTAAAAAAGCGCATATCATAATTAAAAATGCATTTCGAGCAATCATTACTAATATACAGTAATTCGGATACAATTTAGCATCTGAAATCTTTTCAAATACACCGCAAACAATTTCCCCTATACCATTATGAACGGAATTCTTTTATTTGGCCCTGTAAATGAACAATAACTATTCTTTGCACCGCATATTCAACAGAATGCATATTTTAGAGGGCTTTATAAATGAATATCAATTTTACTATGTTTGATAGAATGTAACACCATTAAAAATCATTTGAAACGATTCTTTCCCATAGGCCGTATTGTAACGGAAAATTTTGACTGCTCCTGTATATGAACTAAACATGCTACAAACTTCATTTGCAATAGGGTTCGTGCTATGGTAGAGGTCACTAACATCCAAAAATTTCAGAACGATCCGAGTATATTTACGGGAGTTAGAGCGCGTACAGACGGCCAGACGGACAGACAAACCGAATGCATAAACACTTTTCAACTTTGTTGGAAAGTGTTAAAAATTGGTACATTTATAACACCGTGCGCAAATCTCGCTAATAGCATTTTTAAAATTCTCAGTAGTAGTAGTTATATATAAATAGCAGTAGTTACATTAAAGTAGTTAAGTAGTTACATAGCAGTAGTTACATTAAAAATAATTTGTTGTTTTTAATTATGGCATCATTTCCTGTTATTGTTTATCTTTTCAGTTTTTAAATGAAATTAGTATAAGGCTTGCATTTTAAATCAAATGAGTTAAAGGTTTGTGTCTTGAATGAAAATAATAAAATAATAATATGGTATGAAAACAATCTTTATTGATTTATTACCTGCGCCCGGCTAACATAAAAGTATCACAAAAGCCACATATTCACTTTTCTTTGGGTAGTTGCTCATGAGAATCAAAGTTAACCTTCCGTAATCGGATACTTCACATAGTGGTGTATTAGCTAGAATGTTGAAAGCATCGTTTATGTTTGAAGCGAAAATTTTACGATGAATTCTATTACACAAAAACGCATCATCATCATCTACTATATATTTACAACAGAAATTTGCATTTCATTCCGATTGTTTATAATATTTTCGTAGGATATACCACAATTAGTTAGGTAATAATTTTGGAAAGGTTTTAGTGTATGTGTATAGATATTGTTCAAGGGTACTTAGTTATAGACTATAGAGCAACAGTAAAAGTTCAAAAATTAAGTGAACCTGATTATGAAAGTTTAGCCTTTTTATAAAAATCTGCAGAACATATTTTGTTACAAGTGGCCCTGTTGCATGACTTTTAGGAATGGTGTTAGTATATACGATTTCATTATATGTTGATTAGTTATAGAGCTATTAATTCCTGTTGTCATAACGATATCATTACCCGACCAAAAGTGCGCTGTTTATAACCATCTAAAAGAATTACTTCTTAATAGCTAAATTTTGTCCAACGCTTAAGATAACATTATATCGCAATGGTGTTCGCATCGTTTTCAGTAATGAGCAAGGTCCAGCTGAAGGTCCATATTATTTAAAATACAAGTTCAAATTCACCATTTAGTTTAATCCAAGGTTCATTTGGAAATATTGACCAGCGCAGCGGGCATAGCCTGCTAGTTGTAAATAAGAAGCAAAAATCGTGCGTTAAGTATGGATTCTGAAACACTTTCCAACACTTCGTGAATGTTTACCCGTTAATTCTCGGTCCCGTGATATTCACGGGCGACTTTTATTCAGATTTGTTTAATTCCTACCAGTTTTATAGAATAGGGTTTATTGTGGTATCATTTTACCTGTCATTAAATAAGGTGAACATTTCTTTTTCAAAAAAGTGGTGAAAATAAGCAAATTGACTTTTTAAACCGTAATTTAATGCGACCGTTAAGGACTTAACAAAACTTCATTATTTAGGGAAATAAGGTAGCTAAGAAAACATTCTAGAAAACGCGTAAAACATTTTAAAAATTGATTTCAGCAGTTACCGTCCATAGCCAAATATGTTTTCCAATTCTTTTGCACAGCCCTGTATTTCATCTGTAGATTGATATATATATAATATATAATGGGAAAATTTAGTTTAGCAAGAAAACGCATAACAGGCTGAAATTTCTCTTTCAGCAATTGTTAATAATAGATAGATACATACTTGAATACTTTTGTACAGACCTGTAGTTTACCTAGTACCTTTATTACACGCCACGTTTTAGCTAAAATTTTATTCAAGCTAAAACACTTTTAAAACAACTGAAATCACATTTTCAGAAATTATCGTCCATAGACGACCATGTATCCAATTCTTTGCTTGGCCCTTTTTATAATTTAATCTATTTTCTACAAACATTTCTTAGTAAACTAAATGCAGTTCAGCGTATAAATTCATAACTCATTTAAAAGCTACCTTTCAGCAATTTATTCTATTACATTATGGTATATGGGGGAAAATCGTTTGCAGAGTATTTTAATAAGACATTACGCTATTTCAAATGTATTGAAACTCATATAAATCACTGAATTTCACAACAATCACGTTAGAACAGGGCATTCTTAGCATTTTTTATTCATTTACAGGGACACACAAAATAAATCGGTTACAGTACTTTCTTTGAGTAATAATTGCTGGAGTGTACGGTTTGGAATTCGGTATGCACTTTTAAATTTAATTAATTTTTTGCATGTTAATCATTATATATAATTTCTATACGTCATATACAGGGATGCACAAAAGTATTCACGTACAATTCTCCTTATTATAGGAAATTGCTGAACGGAAATTTTCAACTGAAGTATATGTATCTTTTAAGTGAACTAAATTTGCGATGCATGTAATTAATAGATACAAATCTATATATCCTATACAGGGCTGCTAAGAAATTCGGTTAATTTTCCGATTGTAGATAAGAACGGCTGATATTGGGTTTCGCAATGTGTTATGCGTTTCCATACGGTTGAATTAGATGTAATATTCTAATTTTTTAAATGATGCAGTTTTGTTACATTATTCTGAATGTGTTGGAAAGTGTTTCATAATATATGCTTGAAGCATGATTTTTCTTTCTTCTTTTTTGTGATCTAATTGTATATTTAAAAATAACTCTTTTATATAAAAAAAAATTAAATATTTTTACTCTAAAATATATGTAGATTTGAAATATGTAATAAAATAAATGCCCAATTTATTTTGATTTTTAAAAAATGGTGAGAGGGTTAAAAAGCTGAGGATCTACAATAGCGATGCGCATCCTGTCGAATTAACCCTGTAATGTCATTAGAATATGTGCATTAGCATATATGCCATGTTGGTTATCATATGTTTTGCCAACAGTGTTTCGAATTTTATGGATTTTTTTGATTCGGATATTCCAAATTCACACCAGAAATTTAAATTGGCAATATTTCTTTTTTTTTAGTAACAGAAATTCTGTATTTAAATAAAATTAAATTTATTATTGAAATTTTCTGGTTTGAATTCAGATTCTCTGAACTAAGGAATTTCTAGAACGTATTCTACCATGAGAATTAGAGGGTTAATAACACTATTCATTACTATCGGATTTTTGTACTGAGTTGCAGTCATTTGTCTAAAAGACCGCATATAGTTGGAATGTTTGAACGTGGAGGTTTTTCCCTAGATGTAAAAGAAATTTTCAGGGACTATAAATTTTTTTGGGATTTCCATTAAGAGGAAAATGAGACTCAAGATATTTAGTATGATTTTGATATTTATTTAACATTTTATAATAGCAAACTATCTGATAGGGATAGAACGTTACTCATGTTACATAGGAAAAGATATACAATGACGTGGAACCTTTTTTACTTTCTAGCAACAGTAAAGTCCCATATTTTAAATGATTATTATAAGTAGCGCGATTAATGTTATTATTAATATTATTATTTTCGGTCGGTTCGACGTTCGGTTTTATTCGATGGGTCTAGCTGAACTTAGCAGTATTTAAGTTAATATTTAGGAAGAAATCCTTTGTAGAGGTTGGTAACACTCGCTGATGAAGATTTCCTTAAAGCTGAACCTACGGGGATTAACCCCTTGAGGGGAGGTAGGATATATTATATCCCGCCTAAGTTTAATTGTGTTTTGCACCAGAAATTTTAATTAAGTTTTACTTTTATAGCTTTGGAGGGAAGGAGTATAAGTATTGATTTTCTTTATCGGTGGGAATTCAACATTACCCAAACGCAAAATCTCCCCCCCCCCCCCTTCAAAGGGTTAAGCAGAGAATTCCATTTTTCAAGATACATTTAAAAAAAAATAGATTTTTCGATTGAATTTCGCTGTAATATGTAAAATTCTGCAAATTTATAAATTTTTATGGACAGATGAATTAAAACTTTTCTTTTAAAAAAACTTAGAAATCCAACAAGAGCTTTCCGGGTTACAGAACATGAATGAAAATTTTTTACAATAGATTTTTTACATTTAATATATATTTTTAGACAGTCCATAAAAAACACCAAAAACATTTTCGTAAAAAAACAACAACAATGTATTTAAATAAACTTTTAAAATTTATTAAATGTGATATTTTCACATTAGCCATACGCAAAGAGTTAACAGCTGAAGAAATCGCCTAATATTTTACTAATTATTGCAGCTTTCTTGATTCTGATAATTTAGGTGGTGGAAACGCAAAGTTTGATCATATGTTTGTTACATTTGTGTTTTATTTACATGATATTATGTTATATTATTTTTATTTATTTATTGATGAAATTTTAATCTCGTTCTGGAATATAGACCGTAAACAAATGCTGAGCTATTTACATTCTATGAAGTGTAAACTGATTATTCTGCTGTAATCGGGCTTCACGCGATAGAGATAGATTTAAAAATAATTGATGCTTGATAATTATTTAATCAAGAACGATAAATCATGCATCAGGTAAACGTTTTAAAAATATTTCCAACACAAAACAGAATATTATTAATCTCTTGGGTACACATTTGTTTCAGAGCTGACCCTTGGTTTTTTTTCTTTTTTTGGGCTCCGTACTTAACAAGCAAAAAATCCCTGCCGGCACGGCCTACAGGCGGAGGTAGATTTCGAAGTTAAGTATACTAATTTCACAAACAAAAACCAAATCATGATTAGAGATAAACCCACTTTAACAATTTTATCTGGCCGCTTTTGACGAGTTTTTATTTCATTTTCATATAATAATTGGTTTTATCAGAATCATGTTAGGGCGGTATTCAAAAAAAATACTTTACCATGCTCAACAACTCGAAATTTTCTGGCATAACTCCAGATTCATTTTTAATAGGAAAAACATGAAACTTGTTGACGTGATTTTTGAAGAGATTTATAAGCGACTTGTGGCTTTAATTTTCATTCAATTAATTAAAACTTGATGTATAAACAATTATTTTCTCAGTAAGACTATTTTTCGTTTCTAACGCAATCGATTCGGGAAATTCCGTTCAAAATGCCCACTTTGACATCATTTTTTGAAATATATTCTGCCTCTGTCAAAAAATCGATCATTACAGTACATTATATAGTTTCTGAATAAGCGAATCTACCAATTGGATGCGTTTGAGGGCAAAAATGAATTTAAAAATGAGTCAGAAAATAAGCAATTTGGATTTGAATACTCCCTTAATACGATGATTTATCCAACACAATCCGCTTCGGGAAATTCGGTTCAAAAGGCCCACTTTGACAGCATGTTTTAAAATATATTCTGCATCTATCAATAAAATTGACCATTACGGTACATTATATAGTTTCTGAATCAGAAAAGGTACCAATTGGAAGCCTTTGAGAGTAAAAATGAATTGTAAAATGAGTCAGAAAATAAGCAGTTTGGATTTGAATACACCCTTACTAAGATGATTTTTTTCTTCAACCGCTATGTATTTTTAATTTGTTTTTGCTGTAAGGATTGGTCCTATCCAAAACTTGTCTATATAGATATTGTAGACAATATTAAGAAGATATATGATAAATTCATGGGGATTTTATATCTTTTGAATTGACGGAGTTACGGATTTGTTTCTTCTTCAAACGCCCTTTTTGTTTTTGTTTTTAATTTTTTTTGCGGTACGAATTGGTCCTATCAAAAACTTGTGAATATAAAAGTTGTAGATAATGTTAAGGAGATTCATGATAAAATTAATTAGATTTGGTATCTTGAGAATTGACGAAGTTATGAATTCCCCCCCCCCAAAAAAACCCTTTTTTGCGCCCCTTGAGCCCAATTTTAACTTTATCAAAAATCTGTGATACATAAATTTTTGGCCCTATTTTTAGAAGTAATAAAAACTTTAAACTGATTCGATATGTGCAAAATTTAAGAAGTTGTGGGTTTTTTTCGGTTTTCACAAAACCCCTCCCTATTTCCAACCCCTTGGTCCGATTTTGCCCATTAACGAACTTGACCGAGAATTTATGCCCCTTGATTTTATGTATCAGTTTGGAAGAGAATGGTGCTGAATTGTGGAAGTTATCGTGTCCAGAAGAAAGTGATATATATAGATACATACATAGATAGATAGATACATAGATATATAAATTTTTTTACTAAGGGTGGTTTTGGGCTCTAGGGGTCATGATCGGTGTAGATCTGCAAAAATTTTTCAGAAATTCCAACATAGGAACGACGGCAATAGGTAGTATTTCATAAGAAATCTACCTAAAAGCGGAACCATTATAAAATCACTCTTGTGTCTGTCTGTCTGTCACAGCCATTTAACTCGTAAACTATGAAACGTGGAAAATTCAAATTGGGGGAAGTAATAAAGACTATTGACCCACATATTTACAGATTATTAAACATTCACAAATATATTTAGGGAAAATTTAGAGGGTCTAATTATGTTACTTGAAAAAAAAAATATTTTCTTTGTATGTCGTGTGGGGTATCATGCAAAAGCTTTCGTAACGCTGAATACAAAAATATATTTCTTTTAATTTTAAGTATTACATTTTCAGAGAAATCGTTGAAATTGTAGTGCAAAAATATGCCCCCCCCCCCGCCCTCTATTTCCGAATTTACTAAAACTACAGATTTGAAAATATTATAGGTAATAGACCTTAATTTAAACCTTGCAGGAAAATTACAGCGATTACCTTACGTCACATAGTTTTTGTGAAAAGCGCATTTTTTCGTTAAACACAAATTTCGATTTGCAGGCGTTCAGCAAAGGTGTTGAGGAGCGATGAAGCTACCTATCGTTGCAGAAGTATAAAAGCATTGCTCATAATGAGTTTTGAAAAAAATCGTCGGTAATTAGCCGAAATTTTTAAACCTTAAAGATACGGACGGTTTGGACATACATAATGATAGGTTTAACGTACTCTATGTACCATCGGCTTTTAACCCCTTGAAGGGCGGTGGGATAAAATATATCCCACCTAATTTTAATTGCGAAATGCCACATTGACACCAGAATTCAGTACTGAAAAGTTTAATTTTATTAAATACGTGAAAAGAAGCCTTTACCTATTTTGAAATAAATCTGTTTTTAAATTCTGGTGTGATTCAATCATTTTAGCGTTTTACGAATGAAAGTTCTTTGCCCCTGAAAGGGTTAAAGCTCAGATATCAACTTTTAAAGATATATTTGTGTAATGCAATGTCCAGTAGCAGTATAAAAACAGTAAACGTCCAATTGTTAAAAAAGGACTAATTTAATTAGAATTAATTACATAAATACTATGGCATTCGCGACTAGTTTGCATTGAGTGGACCTCTCAACACGCCTCCCGTGCCTTTAAAAGTCAATAAAAACCTATCTGGAAAACACGCACGGACAAGGCGGCGTTGCAACTTTGCGACCTCTTTTCGAAGCGCGCTTAGTACATTGTCAAATTTAAACTTTGAACAAGTGTAGGCTGAATTTAGTTTTATGAAATGCCAAATGAAGTTTAAATATGCACCACTTTTATTGTCAGTACCGAATTAAGTTCATTATAAGCAGATTAGAATACAATTAAAAACAGAGTTATACAGAATAGCAATATTTGATGTTATATAGGTTTCATATCTGTTTGAACTTTTATGGTATACCTATTCATACTTTTCCGATATAAATTGCTTACCCAACCTTACGTTGTATAGTTTTTTACATAGTCTTGTTATTCTTTTATCAGCGATTTTTTTAATAATACAGTTTATAATTCATATTATATATTGTACGAAAACCTCTGAGCGCGAGTAACACTCGCGGTTGACCGTTTATTTAAAATTCATCTCGCACGATTTTCACAAAACAAAAATCTTGGATATAAACACTGGCAGGTATATACAAGAAAAATGTACTACAAATGTTCTTTATCTTTAAATAGTGGTATGATTTGAATATAAAAATAAGCGCCAGTGGCCGAATGTCTAAGGAGTCTCAGCCGTCAAATGCACCTAAGGAGTAAAGAAATTTCACTTTTTGATGCAAAGAAATCTATCATGATCCGTCATGCAACCGAGTTCTTTTGCGTATATCTGTAAAAGAATATAAATGCTACTTATTTTTTAACAAGGTTGAATGTGAAAAGTTTTTATTAAAAGGGAACTATTTTTTAAATAGGAGAAAAAATATATAAAAGAGTTGTAAACAAGGATAACTGAAGGTTTTTACAAATAGGAGGGGTCTCCAAAAATAACGGAAATGGGAGTGCTGTGGGCGGGTCTTGCAAAGGCGGCATTCCCTCATTAGGTTCGCGTCATGTTACTCGTCCTGTGTTCAGAGTAAGCCGGAGTCTTTTGCCGGAGAATGATGTGTCTGGTGACAGTGCACATTTTCTGTAAAAGCATATTCACTTGCTTTTTTTTTTTAATTCAGATTTCTTGGTTGGCACCAATTTTTTTAAATGGTAAAATTTCCCTTATTTGCTCCCAAATTATTATGCCATTAAATAAGGTGAATTTTATCATTTAAAAAAAGTGGTGACAATCAAGAAAGCGGAATTAAAAAAAGTAGCCCACTGGGAACACTGCTTGCTTCCCATTGTTTGTAATCTCGAACTTAAGGGGTCTCAGGACTCTTAAAGCTTTAAAATTTTCGAAATTTAAATTTTTTTAGATATTAAACTACTATCTTTTCTGAACATTTTGGTATAAATGCTTTCTTGAAATTCCTATTAGAACAGAAGTTATGGCTTTTAGAATTATACACGCTCAATAGCCGAAGCGGCGTTTCAGAAAGTTTGAAGTCAATTTTCTCCAAATGACGTTTTTGGGCATAACGCGCACGATATCTCAAAAACTTCTGAATTTTTTTTCCATGAAATTTTCAAAACATATGTTTCATGTTAGTCTGTATAAACTGAACCTAAAATTTCCTTCTTATTGTTCAGAAATATATTCTTTATAGGTGATTATACTGTTGAAAATTTCTAAATTTTGCATTAACTAAATACAACTTTGTATTAAAAATAGAAAAATGCTTTAAATACAAATTTATTTAGGTTCAGAGTAATTATTACAATGTGAAGCATAAGTAGGACCCAAAATTTTCCTTCTACTTGCAAAATTTATTTTGTAATCGTGCGCATAATCTATTATGCCGATTTTCCGCTCGTCAAATGTCTGATATTTTGGAGCCCACTGTAAATCCTAATTCTACATCTTATAATTTTTCAAATACATGAAATGAAAGAACATACTTATATATTTCATCCCAATATAAAATTTTGTCTTAAAATCAATTACATTTTAAGATATTATATGTTGAAAATGGTCTTTTTTTTTTTCGATTTTTCCACTTTTAAGAGTCCTGAGACCCCTGTGAACAGCGTGCAGCTGCGAAATTATGTTTCCTGTTCTGGAAAAATGTTGTAGAAACAGTTTTGACGTTGCAAACTGCTTACAAAAATGACGTTATGTGAAAAACTCAAGTGTACGTGTGTTTCTATCGTTTCAAAAAAGACGAAACGTCGATCGATAACAAACCTCGTTCTGGACGCCCTCCAAATTTCAGAACGGATAAAAATATGAAGGAAGTTCGTGCAATTGTGACGACGGACCATTGAAATAATTCCGCTGTAATCCGGCCCAATTTGTGCCAGACGGGGTTTTTTTTTTTTTTTTAATTATGACAATCCACCTGCTAGCGTAGCCTTATTAGTTTGCCGGTCTTACCTAAAAACGACATGACACCTTGGTCCAGCGTTTCCTACTAAACTGTCAATTATATAGTCAAATAAAGATTTGAAATTTAGTAAAAGCGATACTTTCGTATTAGTCGCATGCCAGGGTCGTCGTCCAGGGCCGTTGGCTGAAGATGTCGCCAAATAATTTGCTACATACAACAGATTTTTCGGTGGTTTAAGCGTGAAGTTCGATTACATATCTGTTTAATTTGTATTTTATTTATATTATTTTATCTATTTATTGATGAGGTTTTAATTTCGTTATGGAATTATTAACCGAAAACAAATGCTGAAATATTTATAGTGTTTTAAGTGCAAATGGGTTAAGCTTCCGTCATCGTCTGCACGCGATGGAGATAATAGACTTTTTTTTTAAATTACACTTGAAAAAAAATTTAACCCTTCACTGCACGATTTTTTCATTTTTTATGAAAAAAAAATTATTTGAAATATATATATCGGTCTAATAATGGTAAAAATAATAAAAAAATTAATTTTGAAATTTTCAGCTAAAATTTGGTATTTTACGGCGTGTATCCTATGTACAAAATTTGGGGTTTTAAAATATTGTATTGCTATATTTATTTTACAACTAAATAAACTTAAATTAATTAATTTTATCTGCTTAATACTCTGCAGCTTTTTTATATTAATATTTTTAAATATTCACTAAAAATAATTAAAGTAAATTTTACCTTAAGAGCTTGATCGAAATGTTTTTTGCTTCCGAAGAATAAATTCTAATTTTTTGTCAAATTCAGCCATCTGACATGGACAAAATAAATGTTATTCCATTCTTTGGACTGTTCTTCATCAGTGATAGAGATCACATTGGCCAAATTCATGGCACATAATAAGAATTAAGCTGTTTTTAGGTATGTGCCAGGTGTGGCACGTCGTACAGTGAAGGGTTAAACCGTTGATATTTTTTTAGTCAGTCAATTGTGGTAAAGATTTTTTTTTTTTATTCCATTTGAAAAAACATTTCTTTATTTGTGCGATAGTGTAAAAATTAAAAACGTGCAATGTTTAGAAATTTAAAAAAAAAAGTGCTCTAAAAACAAAATTTATTTTTCAGATGTTGCCACCTTCAAATTGACATCAGCGTTGCTCACAGACAGTTTTGTCATTTATAATATATATATTAAATTAGAGCTACAGGAATATTGAGTTATACTAAATTGTTAGTGGAAAACTTTGGTGTGGCTTTGTTCTTAGTTTAAATACAATTTAACCCTTTGAATCGCCACGTTGCATATATGTGTAATATGCACAAAAGTCAATGTAACATATAGTGGACTTTAAGAAAGGATTTTATTTGTTGCTGCTATCTCTCAACACAGTGTTAAATATAATTATTTCAAAAAATAATAGCCAGTCGGAGATACTGAGTTAATTTTTCATGCTAAAGTTTTACTTATCATTTGAGCAGTTCAGCATCGTTATTGCGAAATTAACTTCGTAAATTCGGTAAATTGCAGATTTTGTAGTTAAACTTTTGACAGTTTTACCCGTACACAGCACGCGCCAGACCATTTTCCTTACTTTGATACTTAAATCCTTTTCAGACCGTTGATTTTTAATTGTAAAATTTTCTTTTTTTATGGAAAGGCATTTTTCGATTATATAACATAAATATTTTAGTACAAAAAAGGTGGCGTTTAGCCCCTATTTTTAGTTTATTGTTTAAAAAAAAATCGAAACTTTTAAAGGATTATAAAGGCTAGCTACAAAAAAAAAAAATAAATTTTTTTATTGGAGTAAATTCGGATACCTTATTAATGTGTATTAGAAAATAGACATAATTTATGAGAAGTGTGTAATTTTCTGTTTATTACGGATGTGAAGAAAAGTACCTTTTAGACTTTTTTTTAAATGTTTTTTTTTTGTTTTTTTTTTGGTTACATGATTGGAATAATACATTGAACATCTGAGTAAATATTTTTCCAATCGAAATTGTTCAGTCACAAAGGGTTGAATAATTAGAATTAATTAAATAAATCAAGTGTTCGCATATGATGCATAACTTACATTTACGAAACTAATTTATACAACTTACGCATACTGTCATGCGTTCATTTGCATTCCTGAGTTTGACTATAACTTCTACTTTCAATTCTGCCTAAATGAGATGTTTTATAGGGCCCAAATCCGTTTTCAATTAATAATTAATTATTCGAAATACAAAGTGTTGAAAAGAATAATTATTCGTGTTAATATTGTTAATTTATAGTAATATTACTAGTTTAAATATACTAATATTTTGTATAAGGTTTTACATTAAAAGCGAAAATGGTGAAATTTAGCTAAACAGCAATAAAGCACAATTGTTTTTTTATACTTAAATTATACATTTGATAAAAAATGTTATAATTGTACTTAAATAAGAAATTTTCAAATGTTTTCCAAAATATAAACACTGTAGGTCTTATAATTATCAAGATGGAGCTTGGTACAATATAATAGAAATAATTTTTGGAGCTTTTAACGTTGTTATTTTTACATTTTTACATTTCTACTGTAGATCTTCTGAAATCAGCATGTGTTGGTATAATCTAAAGAATCAGGGTTTTTTTTCCTGAAAATATCACATGCTTGCCAGTTTTATGTGACAAAATATTTAATTTTGGAAAAAAAAAAACCCAGCAATTTTAAAATAATTAATTTAGCATTTTTTTTTAAAAATCATTATCACAAAAGGATTTTTAGGTGCGGAAATCCTTCCCAAGTACCTGCAAATTATGCTAGTCTTGCATGTCTACCTAGTCCAATCCAAGAAACGGGTCAAGAAACTTGAGTGAGAAGGAGCAGTTAACATCTTTTTGACTACCAGCATAATTTGCATTCAAAATTCGGGTGTTTTGAAACTAAAGAAGCTTCGACTTCCTCTCTATGTCTTTGGTATGTTGCTTGCCTAGATGCATGTTCAAAATTTATTTATTAGTAAATATCTTGCGTTATTATATAAGTTTAATACAAAATGTTTTGCAATACACGAGTCGGGCAAAGTTTTCCGGAATATATAGATTGTAAAATCACATAGTCATGGTAATAAAAGTTTTATGGGAGTTACACAGATGGAACTGTGGAGTGTTCAGCGTTCAAGATCGTGTGCCCCCTTTAGTCAGTGATGATGGTTTAGAAAAACAAATATAGTCTGTGACTGTCATCAAAATAATGAAATAAAATGTGTTCTTTTTTATTACTAAATGAGCTTATTTAATTCGTTGGTTGAATAACTGTTATTTTGCTCAGAAGAACAGGAGTTTTCTTTCCATAAAAATTTTCTTGCAGTTTCATTATTTAGTTTTGATTGTGATATATTGTTATGCTAACTAAGCTTAAAAATTTCAATTAGCAAGTACAATGAAATATCGCACATTACTTTTTACTTTCTTCTATCTTCATTAGAAGAAAGTATTGTAATCGAAATTTTTTTCGACTTCCGGTTTTCGACAGATTTACATGTTTTAGGGGTCAGAGATCCCAAAAACATGTTTATAGAAAATGTCTGTCTGTCCGTGTGTCCGTCTGTCCGTATTTCTGTCGCCATTGTACCATCAAAAAGTGTATGAAGTTATGCATAGAATTGAACCAAATTTTTATTTTAAGTTTTTGGCTATGGCAAGCAGATCCTCTCTGAATTTGGAATAAATTCGCCGGTAGGGGGCGCTGTAATAGCGATTTTTGTGCGATTTTGAATATTGTACCATCCAAAAGTATATGAAGTTATGCATAGAATTGAACCAAATTTTTATTTTAAGTTTTCGGATATGGCAGGTAGGTCCTCCCTGAATTTGGAAAAAAATCGCCTCTAGGGGGCGCTGTAACAGCGATTTTTGTGCGATTTTGAATATTGTACCATACAAAAGTGTATAAAGTTATGCATAGAATTGAACCAAATTTTTACTTTAAGTTTTTGGATATGGCAGGTAGGTCCTCCCTGAATATGGAAAAAAATCGCCTCTAGGGGGCGCTGTAACAGCGATTTTTGTGCGATTTTGAATATTGTACCATCCAAAAGTGTATAAAGTTATGCATAGAATTGAACCAAATTTTTATTTTAAGTTTTTAGCTTTGGCAAGCAGATCCTCCCTGAATTTGGAAAAAACTCGCCGGTAGGGGGCGCTGTAACAGCGATTTCTGTGCGATTTTGAATATTGTACCATCCAAAAGTGTATGAAGTTGTGTATAGAATTGAGGCAAATTTTTATTTTAAGTTTTTGGCTTTGACAAGCAGATCCTCACTGAATTTGGAAAAAATTCGCCGGTAGGGGCGCTGTAATACTGATTTTTGTGCGACTTTAAATATTGTACCATCCGAAAGTATATGAAGTTATGCATAGAATTGAACCAAATTTTTATTTTAAGTTTTTGGCTTTGGCAAGCAGATCCTGCCTGAATTTGGAAAAAATTTTCCGGTAGAAGGCGCTGTAATAGAGATTTTTGTGCGATTTTGAATATTTTACCATTCAAAAGTGTATGAAGTTATACATAGAATTGAACCAAATTTTTATTTTAAGTTTATGGCTATGAAAAGCAGGTCCTTCCTTAATTTGTAAAAAATTCGGCGGTAGGGGGCGCTGTAATAGCGATTTTTGTGCCATTTTGAATATTGTACCATCGAAAAGTGTATGAAGTTATGCATAGAATTGAGCCAACATTTTTGTGTTTCTATTTGGTCATGGCATGAAGGTCCTTCCTGAATTTGGAAAAATTCCGCTTGAAGGGGGGGGGGGGGGGGGGCGCTATAATTAGGATGTCTGTACCACTTTCTTTATTGTACAATTGAAAAGTGTATAAAATTATGCATACAATTGAACGAAATTTTTTGTGCATGTTTTTGGCTTTGGCCAACAGGTCCTCCTTGAATTTGGAAATATCGCGCGGTAAAGGGGCTCTGTGATAGCGATTTTTGTATACTTTTCTTCATTTTTCCTAGTTCTATTGTCCATCGGCGGCTCGTGCAAAGGCGGGAACTCACTTCCTGCTAAGACGGATATTCCCAAACATCTGATAACAACAAAATAAGGAAAACTATTAATTTTAACAAATATCTTGATATAGATTAACTCGTTTTTAGTTCATTTAATTGACTGAAGCAGAAATTTAAGATGAAAATCAAAGTTGGTATCATAATGAACTAATAATATTGAAGTATTAACATGTGTAACTAGTTTTTGAAATATTAAGATGTATAAGATAGAAGAAAGTTTTGGGATTGGCACATCCAACTAGTTTTTTCTTTGAGGCTAAAGACGCGGCTGGAATTTTTTATTTATTATTTCTTCAGCAATGAATTTTTAAAAAATATCTGCTAAAATAAATTGTAACAGTTCATTATAAAAGGATACAAAGTTCATCACAATATATATCATTCCTCTATAAAAGGATGGTTTTAAAAATTGTAGATAAGTTTAAGAACATAAATTTGTTCTTTTCTGTATCAGTGCTATCTTTTTAATTATTATATTTACTCTTTTTTTTTTTTTTTTTTTTTTTTTTTTTTTTCAGATCAATTTTAATTGGAAGAAGAATTGGAGAGCTTCAATAAAAATTATATTGAATTAGTGTCTTAATAGAATTTTGCACCAGAAAATTTTATTTTTTTTTTTTCTATTATTTAAACGCCCATGTCACACAATGTTACTGTCATCAATAAGGCAAAAATCCTTTTTACTATTTGCTTCTTTGGTAATTAGACCACGAAGAAAATAACTTGAGTCAAATTACTTGCTAAAGTTACTTATTTATTTATCTCATGCGCGGTGTAGGTTATTATTTTTGAAATTAAGAATTAATTAATACTTTTTTTTCAAAATATTTTTCACGAATGAATCATTCGTGTGAATATTTTACGCATTAATGTTTAACTAATTATTATTCAATACTTTATAAACTGCAACAGGTATACAATTTAATAGTTTTTATCAAAAGCGAAAAAAAAAAAAAAAAGAGACTTTTATGGTGAAGTCAGTCGACTAATGTCCCAAAAAAGCTCGAGTACTATTTGGACAAAACTGTTAAGGGGTAAATCACAAAATATTTATGAAAACTATTACTATTTTGAAACAGAGATTTTAAAAATTTGAAAACTAAATAATTCCTCTACTGAGTATAAAAATATTACACTGAAGTCGGGAAAAATGTAGAGAAATATTTTAATTAATATGTACGCTATATTTTATGTTATTTAAATAATTAATAAAAGTTATAAAACGTGCAATCCTTCTCACGACTGTTGATATGGAATGTCGTTAAATAAGTTATTTCCGATTTTGGATATCTATTGACCTGCAAATCAAACAAATATCGAGTGAATTAAGTTGTATTTTCTCTTGCTTCATGAGAGTGGTAATTAATTCCAAAGTTAAGATGAGAGTATTGAATATTGTTCCATTCCATTAAGAAATAAATAGGTAATGTGTAAAGAGCACAAATGAATGTAAAAAAGGTATACAGCTGTTTCGAAGCTTCCAAAGATCCATCATCACTGCAATACTTAAAATTACCAGAGGTAAGGGCGATTCCATCCAAGACCAATTTGTATGCCGCGCCTACAAGTTGCATTTATATGTTATAAATCAAATACACTGACCTCCAAAAGTTAAGGTACAGGGACTGGATGCTTTCGGTTGCACACGTTTTGTCGAATATCTACAAAAACTATTGGCGAATTGTCCTTGAACTTCTGGGATGAAAAGAACATATTTGATTTTATATTTCCCGGTGAAGATTTAGTCGGGGGTACAATTAGGGGGCTAATAATAAATTTAATAATAAAATAATATTTGCGATCCCCTATGTAACAGGAAATGTTCGAAATGGTTTGTCACTGTGGTAAATGACTATTTGGGTCCTGTTCAACGTTTGTATGCATTTGTGTAAGCATAGCACTCATATTCGTGAAGATGTTAACGTTTTTGTGAAAAATTCAAAAGGTTTTTGTTTATAGCATACAGAGTTTTCAACCAAATTTAACACAACTTTCCAAAAACCTCACAAAGCGTAGTAGAAACATTATACGGCAATTAAAACATGAATATATTGAATATTTGATGAGATATGGGCATTTTTATGAGATAATTTTTAACTGCGCATGCGCGGAAGATTTCAATTTTTTTATTTCATAATTTGGTAGTCAGTTTTTTGGGGCAACTTCAAAAAAAAAGTTCAATGAAATATTGTGAAACCTTAGAAAGATATAGCGAGCTGATTGAAAAGTTGTGGAAAATCCCTTATAATAAAGCTATTTTTAGGAAGCAACTCACTATATCGACCCTATCTTTGTGAATTTTCGCGATATTTGACTGGACTTTTTATATAAGTTGACCTAAATAGCTTACTACCAAATTATGAAATAAAAATTTTGAAATCTTCCGCGCATGCGCAGTTAAAAATTATCTCATAAAAATATCTATATCTCATCAAATATTCAATATATTCATATTTTAATTGCAGTATAATGTTTCTACTACTCTTAGTCAGGTTTTCGAAAGTTGCGTTAAATTTGGTTGAAAACTCTGTATGCTATAAACAAAACACTTTTGAATTTTTCACAAAAACGTTAACATCTTCACAAATATGAGTTCTATGCTTACACAAATGCATACAAACATTGAACAGGACCCAATTAGTCATTTACCACAGTGACAAACCATTTCCAGCCTTTCCTGTTACATAGGTGATCGCAAATATTATTTTATTATTAAATTTATTATTAGCCCCCTAATTGTACCCCCGACTAAATCTTCACCGATAAATATAAAATCAAACATCTTCTTTTCATCCCAGAAGTTCAAGAACAATTCGCCAATAATTTTTGTAGATTATCGACAAAACGTGTGCAATCGAAAGCATCCAGTCCCTGTACCTTAACTTTTGGAGGCCAGTGTACTTTGTTATTAGCATGACAGCCAAATTCTGCGCTTTTTTTACAATTGAAATTAAAAGAATTTTTTGCAATATTCAATTGTGGATTTTAGCAATCAAATAAGGCAATATTTACTACTAAAAAAATAGTACAAAATTAACAGCGTTGCGTTAGAGATTTAACTTCTTAAACATACTTTAAAATTATACAATTTCACGATTCTACGTTGTAAGAGATAAATTACACATATCACGTATGTGCATATAAGTAATTCTATGAGACATGCATTAATCTTTTTATTAATAAAATGCCATAAGCGTAAGTTTATGATCTCACTGAACTCTATTAACATAAAATGGTATTTCACACAAAAGTACCTATGTTTAACACAACTGTAATTTCAGGGTTAATATACGCATTAAGTGATTCAGGGGATTTTGTTTTAGTACCAGAAATTTCGTAAAGTACTAGTCGCTATATCTTAAAATAGAATTTTGTTCCGTTAAATAAGGCAAATATTTCTTTATGAAAGTTTTGGTAAAAAGTGCTTGAAAGTACTTGAAGCGTTCAAACTTTGTATTTATTTCGATAAATAGAATGATTTTTATCAAATGCGTTTACGCATACTTATATGTCAATTGCACTTTTAATATTACTTTGAAATGTGTCACACAGACTAACTCCGCACCCCCCCCCCCCCTTGGAATAACTCTAACTATTGGAAAGTAGAAAGCTGTACCTTAAAATTCTAAGTGCTATAGATTCCAGACAAAAGAAATCTAAGGGGCAAGATTTAAGAACCGATGTACCTATGGTCCACAGCCTAGACTGAAATTGAAAATGCAGACCATAAACAGGAAAATAACTGAACAAAGATTTTTCTTGTCAGAATTCTGCCACTTAAGGTACTTTTTAAAACAGTATAAAAATTTAATAATTAAGCAAAATCAATTATTGAAAAATATGTTTAAAATCAGTATTGGAACTGTTAATTGTCATTATTATTTGTTAGAGGGACACATCTCCACCCAGTTTAACAAATTCCAAGAACATGAATGTAAAAAATACAGCATAACTACATAAATAAAAATTGTCTTTTAGTCGGGCAGTTTTAGTTTTAGGGGAGGCGGGACTCACCAGTCCAACCTTACTTTCGAATGTCGTTGAATGTCTTCTATAAAATATACAACATTTTCCGATATTTGCTGATATAACTTAATTTACAAAAGATTTGAAAGAGTATTCTTCCATACTTATAATATTACATTAAAAAAAGTATTAATACAAATTTTTAACATGTTTAACATGACAAATAAAAATTTTTAACATGTTTAACAAGACTTAATTTTCAAAGCCTTAATTTTAGTATCGTTTTCAATGGTCAATGACGTTAAAATAATATTGCAGTAACATTCGTAAAAAAATAAAAAAAATCATTTTTCGGATATTTTAAGATAGCTATTGACTTTCAGATTATCTGGCGAAGTTTGAAATCTTGATCGATGTGAACGGACAGTTCTGAAAGATCGCCCATTTCATTAATTTGCATCGATGAGCATATGATGAAGGCGTCTGCGGAAGATCTGCTCATGCATAGAAAATTTTGCTTTTTAAAATATATATACGGATCGTTAGTAATAGCGATTATAATATTATAGTAATTCTATGCATATTATAAGCGATTATAGTAATAGCTGTAATAGCGATTTTTGTGCGATTTTGAATATTGTACCATAGAAAAGTGTATGAAATTATGCACAGAATTAAACCAAATTTTTATTTTAAGTTTTTGGCTATAACAAGCAGGTCCTCCCTAAATTTCGAAAAAGTTTGCCGGTAGGGAGCGCTGTAATAGCAATTTTTATGCGATTTTGAATATTGTACAATCGAAAAGTGTATGAAGTTATGCATGGAATTGAACCAAAAAAAATTTTAAGTTCTTGGCTATGGCAAGCAGGTTCTTTCTTAATTTGGAAAAAATTCGTCGGTAGGGGGCGCTGTAATAGTGATTTTTGTGCCATTTTGAATACTGTACCATCGAAAAGTGTATGAAGTTATGCATAGAATTGAACCAAATATTTTGTATTTGTTTTTGGTCATGGCAAGAAGGTCCTCCCTGAATTTGGAAAAATTCCGCCGGAAGGGTCGCTATAATTGCGATGTCTGTACGATTTTCATTATTGTACCATCGAAAAGTGTACGAAGTTAAGCATATAACTGAACCAAAATTTTTGTGTGTATTTCTGGCTATGGCAAGCAAATCCTCCTTGAATTTTAAAAAAATCTACCGGAAGGGGGCGCTGTAATAGCGATGTCTGTGCCAGATTCATTATTGTACCGTCGAAAACTGTATAAAATTATGCATAGAATTGAACCAAATTTTTTGTGTATATGTAAGACTATGGTTAGTAGGTACTCCCTGAACTTGAAAAAATCCGCCAGAAGGGGGCGCTATAATTGCGATGTCTGTGCCATTTTCATTATTGTATCATCGTAAAGTGCATGAAGTTATGCATAGAATTGAACCAAATTTTTTGTGTATGTTTCTGACTATGGCAAGCAAGTCCTCCCTGAAATTGAAAAAAAATCTGCCGTTATGGGGCTCTGTAATAGCGATGTTTGTGCCATTTTCTTTATTGTGCCATCGAAAAGTGTATAAAATTATCCATACAATTGAACCAATAAAAACAAAAACTATTAATTTAACAAATATCATGATATAGATTAACTCGTTTTTAGTCCGTTTAATTGACTGAAGCAGAAATTTAAGGTGAAAATCAAAGTTGGTATAGTATTGATCTAATAATATTGAAGTATTAACATGTGTAACTACTTTTTGAAAAATTAAGATTTATAAGATAGAAGAAAGTTTTGGGATTGGCACATCCAGATAGTTTTTAAGGTAAAACAAATACTTGAAAAACTTTTGATATCCCAGATTTCGTCGTGTTATTAATTTTGCTCTTAATTTGTATAAATGACACAGAAATCAGCGACGTACTGCTTGTTCCTTTCTTCTCTCAATTAAAGGTAAAAAAATGTCTATTGTTGCTAGACTGCGCTGCGTTCAGTTCTCAGAACAACTACTAGCTCGTAATTGGGCTTTTTCTCCTGCATATTTATTTATTTTCTGTAACATTATATAACATTTTATCATTAAGTAATATAACAGAATTTTATCTTGAATAAAGATAAACATCGTTATGGATTCGTTACATTTTTATCAGATCGTCCCTCAGTTGATATACTTCTTTTCGGTTCTAGATAAGTTTTTCAGAATTTGTCAGTACCTTTGTTCATGCTGCAGACAGAGAAGATCCAACAACAGAAATTTTCTTAGAAGTTTCACTGAAAATATTTTAGATGTAACTATTCGTTCTATTGTAGAAGCCTGACTTTTCGTTGTTGTTAGTAAAAAAACAATAAAATAATTATTATAAAGTAAATGAATTGTAGAAAAAAAACAGAAAAATCCAAATCATGCCCAGTTAAAAAGAAATCCATGTTTCATTACATTTGCAACAAATAACAATACAGCAGATATATTACATTGACTCCACTAAAATTAGAAAATTTTTTCATTTAAATAATTAAACTCCTCTCGCTTCAGTTGCTAATTTCTGTACTAATTTAAATAGCGGGAGGGCGCCTGTATGGCATTAAGTCTTCCCTGTTGTAGGCTTTGAACTTTCTCTCTGCGGTATAATATAGAATTGGTGTCTATCACAGAGAAAATACGCATGTTTCTAAGACGTGCTTCCAAAACATTTTTGGCATGACATAGCAGTGAGGGGTTTACACGAAGACTTTTAGAACATGCACAAGAATTAGAATTCATTGAAGAATGAAATAGTGCTGCATCACTCTATCTTGCTGTTTGCTGCTTAAATCTTAGTTTAGGCGCTGTGGAACATCAGTGTTAGTATTAAGAATAACTTATTATTATAACTATAATTATATTATATATATAACTACTATTATTATATTATAACAGATATTTATTACATGGCACATATAAAAAATATTCGAGAAAATATCTCTGTTACTCTTAAATTCAAAGCTTTAATGAAAGTAGAAGTATTACATAATATTTAAATTATGCTTCAGAGAAATAATATTATAATTGTACATGAATTAGAATGATGGACATACTATCCCATAATGTCACCTTCTAGAATCTAAGAAATCAGCATATGTTGTTATAAAGTAAAGAGTAGCCATTGTTTTCTAAAAATATCATGCGATTTGCTAGACTAATGTGACAAAATATTTATTTTAATAATGTAAAACAAATTTTAAATAATTATTTTAGCATTTCTTTTATTATAACCAAAAGATTTTCATGTATGGAAATCATTTTCAAATAATCTTTAAATTATGTTTTCCTTAACTTTTTTTCTATTTATCTTTTACCTACACACGAAATAGGAGGAGCTTCAATCAGTAGGAGGAGTTATTAGTAAGGGCAGTGGAACTATCAAATGGGACATGCCTTTCGAAAACGACGTTGGTTTTAAAATATAATAATACCTCGTGACCGAACAACTAATAAATGGAATGTTATATATTCTTTCAGGGAAAATAAACAAAGTTTATTTAATTCGTTGTTTGATGGTTGAATAACTTTTATTTTTCTCAGAAGTGAAAAAAAAAAAAAAAAAAAAAAAAGAGGAGAGGGCAAGAAATATTTCATGCAATTGAACTTCACCATTTAGTTCTGTTTCTGATATTTAATTAGGCCAATTGCTTCATTTTGCATTAGTGAAATTCATTACCATTTATAATTTATTAAACTAAAAAGTTTCGATTAGAAAGTACAAAGAAATGTACTTTCCATTTTTTTCCCTTTCAAACTTGCTGAAGGACGTGGCTAGGAATTTCATTATTATTATCATTATTATTTTCTTTCAGCAACGAATTTGGAAAAATAACGTTTAAAATAAAAACAAATTATAAATATTGTGCAATCTTTAATTATTTTATAAAAAAGATGATGTTTAAAGTTGTAGAGATAGTAAAGAACATTAAATCTGGTCTGTTTCTGTATCAGTGCTATTTTTTTAATTAGACAACACTTACTCTTTTTTTTTTTTTTTTTTTTTTTTACAGAATATTCTTGTTTGGGAGAAGGCTCGAAAGGTTTCCATAAAGAGGAAAGAGATTACCTTTATCTCATTACTTGAATCAAATTACTGGCTGATTTTACTCATATTATTATCATATGCGCCATATACGTTATTATTTTTCAAATTATTAATTATTAATTTATCTCAAAATATTTTGTTGAATGAAGCATTTTTTTTAATATTCTACTCTTTTATGAATTAAATAAATTTTATTCTACACTTTTAAAACTGTAATAGGTATAAAATTTATTAATTTATCATTACTTCTATTAACAACGAAAAAGTGGGTTTTTTACGGGGAAAAATAGATTCGTGTTAAAAAATATAACCCAAACGCCATTTATCAAAATCGCTGGTTGGTTAATGAAAAAATGTATATGAAAAATATTCTTGTTTTGAAATAGCGGTTGTAAAAATTAGGAAAAAAAACATCCTGTTTGAACTTTTAAAATATTTAACTTAAGTCAGAAAAATGACATAAGATAACCTTATTTTATTAAACATGAATTTAGAATGCCAAAGTTTTACTGTGCTAGTTTGCTATTATAATAATCGCCGTTATGCCATTCTCCCGATCACCAACAGCTAAAAATTTTGTCTTCCTGGATTTGTAAATGACCCATTGCGGTTAAAGTTAATAAAACTCAAGCAAATTATTTTTTGTAATCTCACATAGGATAGCATAGGGACGATCCATAAATGATGTCACACTTTTTTTCAATATTTTTTACCCCCTCCCTCCTCCCCTTTCTCACAAAATGTCACACTTCACCATATCCCCTCCCTCCCCCCCTGTCACATGTCACGCAGTATTACGAAACAAAGCACTACGTTATAGGTCTAATTTCAAATTTTATTTTTAAACTTTAACTATGTGTTTTAATGACATTTGTGAGCATAACAATAAAAATGATTTGTGTAACTTATTTTGTATGAAATAAGACTGAAGTTTACAACATAAATCATAATTAATATGCAATACTAATAAAATATTAATATGAAGGAGCAATTGAAAACAGTAGTATTTTAGAATTTGAAATGGAATTTAATATATTTGGGTTTTAAATCTTATATTTACTTTATGAATACAAAATACTTTAAAACAGATTAATTTTGAAGAAGAAGAAGCCTCAATATTAGTTTTACTTAAATGAATTACCATCACATTTCATTTGTCAAATTAATATGAATATTTATAAAATTATATATTAAATCATAAAATAGAAATTACTCTGAATCATTTACTATTGCGTCTCTTCCTCCCTTGGAGAAGATATATGCTCGTCCATAGAGTGCACAGGCATTTTGACATCACTCTTATCCTCGGGGATAGTAAGCCCTCTAATGTCAATACAATGATAGTAAGCCCTCTAATGTTTAACCAAAATGTGTGATGTCACACTTCTTTGTACCCCCTTTCACCCCCTTTTCACATAGTGTCACAATTTCACGAACTCCCCCCAACCCCCCTTCAAGCGTGGATTTATTTCTCGATGGCCCCATAGATAAATATAAAATTTAATTAAATAATACTGATTTGCCTTAGTCCTCAAGTTGCAAATACCTAGAAGTCATCCTTGATCAAAGTCTCACTTTCAAACAACACATACGACGCGTAATAAATTTCGAGTGACTAGAAATAAATTAATACCCTTACTGGCTCGGAATAGTGAATTGTCTCTTAAAAACAAAATCCTCTTGTACTCATCCTCTGTACGCCCCATATTAATAGATCGGGAGCCGACAGCACAGTCGCGATTTTACAAAGCAGCATGTACAGAGCGATTGAAGACGAAGTCGAATGATGATTGGTCAACTGTCAAGGGGGTAGGAGGGGCTTCATTCACTGGATGAGGTTATCTGTCTTTATATTTATTTTATTATTAATGACATTTGTGACATAGTAAACGCGTCCAACAAAAATTATTAACATATTCATTTAAAAGTAAACAATCTATATGTACAAGTATAATTTAATATGAAGCAGATCGAATGAGCAATCAAATATTTCAACTCTTGTTTTTTGTTTTTTGTTTATCATTTAAGAAAAATAAATTAATATTTTAGCTGAAAATATGAATGAAAAATAATTTCGATTTGTACCGTCTTGTGTAATTTTTAAGGTGGAGGTTTGGGGGGGGGGGGGGGGGGGATTACACGTTTTGCATAATTCAGTGATGTATAACAAAAGCTTTCATAAAGTTAAAAAATAAAAATTAATATTCTTCTACATATTTCATTTATAAACTATTATTTCGGATTTTTAAACAAAATTTAGATAATCGTTTTTTTTTAGAAGCAGCTCTTATTCGGAGTTTTATTTTACAGCATTTAATGTAATTTTCTGGAACTAAGGGATGATACTTAAATCAAAAATTTAAACTAGTATTTTACAACAATGAAATTAAGTAAAGCACAAAAAAATAATAAATGCTTCTTGTATTGTCATAGTTATAGTTGATGTAAAAATAAAAATAAATTTACCAAGCTGTTAATAACTGTTGAAAATGTTGTATAAAACTGCCATAGAGATAAATTGACATAAATAATGCAGTTTTAAGCATTTAAATTTAGGGGAGGTAGGGTGGAACTCAAAGGTTTATTAAAGTATCTCTTTAAAACAAAAGAGCATAAAGTACAAAATTTGTCATGTAAATTTATTTTTTATATTTAAATTATTATTATTTTTTGTTTCACAGCAAATAAACATTGCAAACTTTCCTGCATTCACATAAAAATTAAGTGAAATAAAACTTATTCTGAAAATAAAAATTCAGTTCGGTATAAAAATTTTTTTAACAAATTACCTTGCTTTAAATAATGGAGTTATGAATAAAAAGGAGGAGACATATAGTGTATTGTCTACCAGTTGCGAGTGAAGTAACTGAGGAGGTTGTCACAATATGGCGGGTGCTTTTTTGAAATCGGTTCTTCAGTTTCTGACTACCGATAGGTCAAGCATCCCACCAGTAAAATTGAATAGAAGATTTCGTCTTAAAGAAGCGTCTTATTCATGGAATTTTTTTTCAAAAATGTCATAAAAATTTCTATTTGTTTTTACCGGTGTTAGTATGCCTTATAAAACTGTCGGTTTGTATCCATGGTTGTCACAATATGGCGGAAACTCAGGGCCTAACTACCACCAAAGAAATCTCCTACCAGTAAAAATGAAAAATTGTTTCTTCCACTATTTATGACTGAAATTTTGTAAAAATAAGGCGTTTAAATAAGTTTAACATATCCATATAAACCTACTGGTGGGAGTTTCCACCGTCGATAAACAACCCCTTTGCTAGCGGTTACAGTTCAAGCTTCACTATTTTAAGGATATGTCAGTTCCTTTTTATTAATAGTTCCATGGCTTTAAATATACTCAATAATTACTTTCAGGCATGGTATCGCCATCTATTATCGAGATTCAATATCAACAATAAACGGGAAATTAAAAAATCCACTATAATAAAGTATTTCTTAGCAATATTGGAAGCAGTAATAATATATTTTATACATTTCATACAGATGCATCGAGTAAAAACTAATATCCCTTCCTTTCCCCAAACAATCTTTGTTCCTGGTAACTTCCCCCCTCCTCCCTATCCAATTAAAAATGTACAATTTAAAAAATAGAGTAAGCTATGGTTTTGAAAGACATAGATAACTAACAATTCAGCAATATTTTCAAAAACATGTTTAACGTTGTATATGTTAAATGCATTTATATCCTTTCTTAAAAGAAAAAAAAAGTCGTCTTTGTAATACAGCAGTGTGATATATAATCATGCGCTTTCTTTAGGTCTTTTGTAGTTACTCATTTTTCCATCATTCTAAAAGTTATTATCTACCAGATAATTACATTTACACATTTTTTTATTACTTAAAAGTATATATATGACTCAAAGTAAAAGAGAGGGGTGTCCATTTTTCGCAGCATTTGGTAGATTTCCTCATGTTGAAAATTTTATATAAATTCCTCTCCTATTATCTACGCATTCAGCACAATGTTGTTGTTTTTTTACAAATATAAGTAATGTTTATTAGATGCGAAATTTTTCTCCAACAGATCACAATACTTTTGTATTGTAATTTTTGCTTCTCCTTCTCTGAATTTATATATAAGTGATAAAAATATTCAAAGTACCAAAATAAATACAAACATTGTTAAGTGTAAATAAGATAAATAATTAAGGGGCCGCTGTACTGAAACTCCCAGAACTCGAAATCCCATGTTAACCTATTGGAAAACTTTCAAGCGCGATGACTCATTACCTAATATAATTATTAAAATACTGTTTACACCATCAGAAAGTAGACGTCAGATGCCGATGATGTGCGTTTTTAAAAATTATCTCCGTACAATTTAAGTATTTTTAAGAAGATGATAAAATTTAATCAAATGGAATATTTCACAGTTTATAGGGATTTTTTATGTACTTAAAATTGACGGAGATAATTTTTAAAAATGCACATTATCGGCATCTGACGTCTACTTTCTGATGGGGAAAACGGTATTTTAATAATTATATTAGGTTTAATAATTATAAGTCATCGCGCTTGAAAGTTTTCCCATAGGCTAACATGAGATTTTGCGATCGGGGGAGTTTCAGTGCAGCGGAGCCTTAAACAAAAAATTGCATTTTAATATTAATACTTATTAATATTAATTGCATATTTAAATTAAAAAAATCAATTAATATAATTGTATACATTCAAATACTAACATTAATGCTGTGATATTTATTATACATAAATAAATATCAATATTAATCATAATAATTACACATTTAAATAGTAATAATTAAAGAAAAGAAAATTTTTAGTTATGGTAATCTTCAACTACTTTGTAATTACAGATGAACTAGTAATTATTAAACGGAATATTAGTAATTTAATGTGAAATTTTATATATAAAGGATGATGCTTAATTTTAAAGGATATAAATAAATCTTTAATAAATCAGTTCTGCTAAATTATATTTGTCTGTTACTGAAGTAATAACATAAAAATATTTTTAATGTAAGATTAGGAGTTATTGTATTTTAATAAATGTTCGTTTAATTATTAAATAATAGCTTATAGACATTTTTTTAATTTATTTTAAATTAAATTACATTTTATGTAATAAAAATTAAATTAATTTATATAACTTAATTTTAATTATAATTTAATTGAATTATCTTATTGACAATTTAAAAAAATGCGTAGCAACTGGTAATAAATAATCTTTATTATCAATTAACACTAGAACGCCCGGAAATTTTACTCAAGTTTCATAAAAATATTTCACCCCAGAACTTTTATCTAAAATTATTTAACTGATTTCTTTAACGCAATATTGCGTCGCTTAGATTTAACTCATTTTATGAAAAAAATTCTGACTCCAATGGATATATAATCATGTCGTCGGAGTCGAATCGACTCCTTCCGGGCGTTCTAGTGTTAATAAATATTCTATATAAACTAATTTAAAAAACATCAAATCATAACTCTGAAAATTCTAACACACGGGACAAGGACGCAACTTGATACATAAAATTATGATTCCTACTTTATCCACCATACAACATAATTACATACTGAATCAGCTATGAATCATTAAACAAAATCGCTTGTGTACGAGTTTATTGAATTGATATCTAACTCCTCCGCCTGCAACTACGTAACCATCTTTCAGCTAATCATCATTCGAAATTTTACTCAATCACGGTAGGCGTAATGGATTGTAAAATCGCAGCACAGACAACCACGTCATCGAGTTGGAGGCTGAAATTCCAGAAATACCTAAAACTTGATTCCCATATTAAAACGCAATCGGTCTGCTAAGTCATATTTTGGTGGAAAACACCTAGAAACCCGATTTTAGCGGTCAAATCGTAGGTTTACCCTTGCGTTTTCCTGCACCCAAAGGTATGAAAATATGACCGACTGGGAGCAGGAAGACGCAATGGAAAACTAACGAGTCAACCGGTAAAATCAGGTTTTTAGATGTTTTCCACCAATATATGACTTGGCAGACCGATTGCGTTTTAATATGGGAATCGAGTTTTAGCTAATTCTGGAGTTTCAGACTGAAACTCGATGAGGTGGTTGTCTTATGGTTCGTACAACTCCTTGAATTTTGTAGACCAGAAAATTTTCCGGCACCAGTATTATCTTATAGAAAATCTCTTCTTAGCCCTTTCCAGCACAGTGTGCCCGAGTCGGGACATCTAATTTTAATTACAAACTTACGATCGGCACCTAGAATAGTTTAGTAAAATTTTGATTTTACAATGAATAGTTAAAGTAACACGTTTTTAATTTCTAAAAAAGTCGTTTTAAAAATCTGGTGTAAGTCAATCATTTAATGATTTTGCAAGGAAAATCGCCCGTGCCGGAAAGGGTTAAAAGAAAGCGAAATTTTGCGCGTTTAAGGCTTTGACAAAGACTGGCACGAAGGCCTTATTTACAAATTAATTAAGCTTAAATTTCGCGCCAGACTAATACACTTAATATACTCCTACCTTTGCGGCCGTACATTTCGCGTCCGCATCAATAACATCCTTTCCATTATACTTTTTATCCTAGCGGGCATGCTTCAGGGGAGGGTGTTGGACCCATTGTTATTTAACATATTTTTTAATGACATCCCACGCTGTAAGCTCTGTATGCGGACGATACATGTATCTACGCCTCTGCACACCACCCATATAGTCTGTACAGTTACCTGCAGACTCACCTTGAAGACTTCCTGGACTGGTGCACCCTACGGCGCGTCCTTATCAACGAAAATAAAACTTCTGCTGTCTATTTCTCTCGTAAATTCATCTTTCCTCCAAGACTAACAATAAATAACACTACTATTTCATGGTCTGATGAAGCCAAGTACTTGGGGGTCATCCTTTACCGTAGGCTCACATGGAGAAAGCATATTCTTTCCATCAGGAAAGAAGTCGCTGGAGCTTCTATCTCTCTTAAACCTCTTATTAATAGTAAAACTCTTACAATCTATAATAAACTCCTCCTCTATAATTCATCTATATTTCCCATCATTACTTATGCCAGTCCGGTCTGGGGCTTCACCTGCATGTCCACCATGGAAAACCTTACTAGATTGCATAATAAGAATCTTCGTATCATTCGTGGCGCCTCCAGATATCTGCGGAACACCACCGTCCGTAGGGAGCTAAAAACTATCACCTTAAGGAAAAGAATAAAAGGTCTAGCTGAAAAATTCTATTCAATCTTCGCAATGATGTCGTGGCAGAGCTTCCTGACTACGACGCCTTCGAGTCCCACCATCGAAAGCGCTCTAAATATTCCACTATTATGGAATCCCCGTGAGCTTTGTGTTCACCGCACCAGATTGCTCCTGTCTATTTTTCATATTTTTCTCATATTTTTTACTTTTATATTATATATATATAAAAAAATTAAAAGATCTTATCTATACATATTTTCGTATATATAAATATATAAGAAAAAAATACATATATTGACCTGATTAGTGCCCTTTTTTATTAAAGTAGTGGTCTCTCTGCCTTCCTTTACCGCTTTTCCTGCCCAAGCTTGGCGAGTGTAATCTTTGAACTACTGCTGACTTTTATTTCTTTTTCACATTTTTAATCTTTCTTATAATAGTTCTTGCAACTACAGCTATAAATATATTTAAATATAACTTTAATTTCCTTTTCAAGTTCTTAAACTTAACTTTAACTTTTTTTTCTCTATATTTAAAGCACTTACGCTACCTATCTTTAATTTTTCATTTTTAACCCTCTGTCTACCAGAAGGGTCCAATGGACCCGACATGTACATTCAAAATATTTATTCAAACCAGAAATTTCTTCAAAACAAACTAAATTTATAAATCAGACAATAATAAGTTAAATAAACAAATTAAATAGTTTTAAGTAAAAATTCTGGTGTAGAATGTTTTTATAAAACTTGAGTAAAATTTTCGGTAGTTCTAGGGTTAACGTAGTTTTAAACAACTACACCTTTCGCCAACGGCTCATTAATTTGTAAGACATCATATCTACAACCTTTGTGTTAAGTTGCCTTGACAACTAGGAAAACCCTCAACGCTTCCCCACTGTTCAGCGCGTTTAACCTAGATTTCTTTTTCTATAAAAAGATACTGGTAGTTTTCCTGGAGAAATAACGGAAACCATACGAACCATGTGTCTGTGCTGCCGGCTCCCGGTCTATAACTTATAGTTGTTGTGTATGAAGTTATGCGGCGAAGACCCATATTACTCTTTGCATTCCGTTGTCGCTGCAGCGGCGACATCATCTTTGTTTGTAAAATTTGTTTTATAAAGGAAAATAAAATTTGCCTTATTTAATCAGAGCATTTTTGAAATTGGCAGTATCAAATATGGCAGTGACAACCGCATATGCTATAACCGTTTAAATATCAGCGCTCTAGCGGACAGCGTTCATAGGCTGTCTCTGAATGATCAGAGAGATTATTGGTAGAGAATACTGATGCAGACGAACTGAGTATAATCGTGCTACATACAGCGCCACCTATTTCACATTATTTTCTTCTTCTTAACCCCTTAATTCTTGCTCCCGCCATATTCTCGGGCTGTGTCTTTTACTCAAATTGTTTGATTCCCACCAGTTTTATAAAATAATGAAATTGGCTATATTTTAGTATCGTTTTTCCCTGTCATTAAATAAGGTGAATATTTCTTTTTCATAAAAGTGGTGCCAATAAGCAATTTGAATTTTTCAACCGTAATTTAATTCGAGCGTTAAGGGGTTAAACATATTTGATAGAAGTCATGAGGTGGTGAAAATGCTAAAACAGAATGTAAATTTAAGTAATATAAAAATAATTTAAAAAGAGGATTAAAGAAGGGAATTTAAAATAATACCCTATTTGAGTCTATTATAGTTATTGTGTATGTCATATACTGGCAATGTGTTCAAAGCTCTATTTTCTGAGTCAACCAAAGAAAGGTGAAAATTAATATGAAAATGTTGAATAAAATCGTGAAGTCTGGGAAAATCAAGTTCTTTGTAATTATGAAAATTTCGGACTTCATAGGGGCATCACAAATAAATCTAATAGTTGAATTTTGAGCTCGTAGGAGAAGTTTAAGCCTTTGGACTCCGGCGTCTCTTATCAAATTTTGTTCGATCGACACCACTTTTATTTGTTTTATAAAGGAAAATAAAATTTGCCTTATTTAATCAGAGCATTTTTGAAATTGTGTACGCGAAATAAACTTGTTTTAAAAAAGTGGTGTCGATCGAACAAAATTTGATAAGAGACGCCGGAGTCCAAAGGCTTAAACTTCTCCTACGAGCTCAAAATTCAACTATTAGATTTATTTGTGATGCCCCTATGAAGTCCGAAATTTTCATAATTACAAAGAACTTGATTTTCCCAGACTTCACGATTTTATTCAACATTTTCATATTAATTTTCACCTTTCTTTGGTTGACTCAGAAAATAGAGCTTTGAACACATTGCCAGTATATGACATACACAATAACTATAATAGACTCAAATAGGGTATTATTTTAAATTCCCTTCTTTAATCCTCTTTTTAAATTATTTTTATATTACTTAAATTTACATTCTGTTTTAGCATTTTCACCACCTCATGACTTCTATCAAATATGTTTAACCCCTTAACGCTCGAATTAAATTACGGTTGAAAAATTCAAATTGCTTATTGGCACCACTTTTATGAAAAAGAAATATTCACCTTATTTAATGACAGGGAAAAACGATACTAAAATATAGCCAATTTCATTATTTTATAAAACTGGTGGGAATCAAACAATTTGAGTAAAAGACACAGCCCGAGAATATGGCGGGAGCAAGAATTAAGGGTTTAAGAAGAAGAAAATAATGTGAAATAGGTGGCGCTGTATGTAGCACGATTATACTCAGTTCGTCTGCATCAGTATTCTCTACCAATAATCTCTCTGATCATTCAGAGACAGCCTATGAACGCTGTCCGCTAGAGCGCTGATATTTAAACGGTTATAGCATATGCGGTTGTCACTGCCATATTTGATATTTAAGACAAGAGACACGACGCGATATTAACAATATTTCCTTTGAAGTCTTTATCTATTTCTATGTTCATAATACCGGTATATGGATAACGAAACGCTTTTAAATCTATTCATCTCAACATTTGACAAACAAATTATAGGAGCATAATGTATATCAGACTTATTACAAATAAAGAGCAACGTATAAAATTTTAGAAAAAGAATTATGTAATTTTTCCGGCTCAAATTTATGATTTTAAACTCCATATATGGGCAGATTTGTCTCCAAAATTTATAACCACTGTTTTAGAATATAAATATTTTTTACAGAAATTCTGCGATTATTCATTTAAGAGTTTCAGCGGTGCTCGGGCAACATTTGTTCTACACCAATCATATAATTACCTTATGAGAATAATATTTTTTCGCTGTCAATAAAAATAAGGTAATTATGATAACAAGCTGTTAATAAATTTGATATCTGTAACCTTTTATAAAATATTGAGTAATATATAGTTATATTATACATAAGTATATAATATGCATAGGATTGCTTCATTCCTCGAAAACGTTATGAATAAATTATTAATTTATATATATACTTCAAAATAGTAACTTATATCGCGAATACAATAAAAAATGAGTAGTACTAGCCTGTAATTTAGCTCAAGAAATGAGTTAAAGGTATTCTTAGTCATCTTTATGGAAACTCTTCAAGCCTCCTCCAAATTAAGACTGTAAAAAAAGACAGAGCAAGTGTAATATTGTTAAATCAATAACACAGATACAGCATACACATGATATTGAAAAGAAGAGATTTATATTCTTAAATACTCCAACAACATTTAACATCTTCCTTTTGTACAATAAATTAAAAGTTTCAAAGTGTTTATCACTTGTAGTTTACTATAGACGATATTGAAAAAAAAAAAAAAACACACACACACACACATATATATATATATATATATTGATATCAAATAATAATAATAATAATAATAAAATTCCCAGTTGCGTTCTTCACAAAATTTTTAAAATTAAAAAAAGGAAAAAAAAAGATATTTCTTTGTACATTTTAACTGAAACTTTTAATCTTAATAAATTACATTTATTAATGGTTTTCCACATATACAAAATGATGGAGTCTATATGAAAATTATCACATTCAAAACTAAAAGATGAGACTGGAAGAATATATCCAAGAAACAATTTTTCATGAAAGTCCGTCCCTCTTTCTTTCCCTCTTAGAAAATTATAGTTAAACAACCAGCGATTTAAATAAGCTCTGATAATAATCCATGGAAAAACATATTTTATTTACTTGATTCACCGATCACGTAGTATATGCGCATTTTAAAACCGACTAATAGCATGGCTTGAACACCTATGTAATTTCGCATCCTTAAAACTTTTATCCCAAAAGAATATTTATTTTTACCAGTCATATGTCTGAAAACTTTGCTAGATATTTGTATATTATAGACATTTTGTATTAAAGTTATAGTTTACAAATAATTTACTAATACACAAAAATGAAAAGTACATCTTGACAACCAACCCACGAAAGACAGCCAGAAAAGGGCGGGTCTTCTTTTGTCTCAAAACCTTCATATTTGGGTTACATATTAATCTGTATATGAAAAAAGCGTTAACCACTCCTACTCATTCTAGCTCCTCCTATTTTGTGCGTAGGTACCGGTAGGATGAGAGTATGTAGAAACGCAGGAAAAGCAAAAGTTGAAGGTATTTGAAATTTATTTTCATACATAAAAATCTTTTGGCAATAATAAAAAAAGAAAATAAATTAGTTCATATTTATGATTATGATTATTATTATTATTATCTAGCAAGCATACAATAAGGGAGAAAAAAATATTCATTTTCGAAATCATCCATAGCATATAAGCACAATTTTAAATTAATTTCAGCATTGAAATTACGCCCGAAATTATTAAATGTTAAATAATAATAATTGAATATTAAATAATAATAATATTTAATATGAAATAATAAGGCCGGGTTTTATTTCCCGGTTTGGACAGTTTTCACTTTTACGCTTAGTTAGCAATGATAATTATTTCACGTATTTAATATTCATCCATAGCACATGCATTTGAGATCCGTATTCACTATATATACTGCTTGTTGATGTCATTCAACTGTTAGTAGGAGAGCTGTTGAACATTTTTGAGTAGGTATTTGAGGCACCCTGAAAATTTGTGCAACACTTCTTTTGTAATGCCTGAATACAAAATCGAATGTCTGGCTGAAGGATCGTGCCCCAAAACCTGTGCCAGACACGTGTCAAGTGCCATTTTTTGACACTACCCCAAAAAAGGTATTTGAGGCATGCTGAGATTGAAACAAAATAATATTTATACTTAGAAAAAAATATTTTGAAAATGACAGACAGTTTAGTCGGCCCAAAAACTGTGCCAGACACGTGTCAAGTGCCATTTTTTGACTACCCAAAAAAGGTATTTGAGGCACGCTGAGATTGAGGCACAATAATATTTATGCTTAGAAAAAAATATTTTGAAAATGACAGACACTTTAGTCGGCACAAAAACTGTGCCAGACACGTGTCAAGTGCCATTTTTTGTCTGGCACAGGTTTTGGGCCACGATCCTTCAGCCAGACATTCGATTTTGTCTTCAGGCATTACAAAAGAAGTGTTGCACAAATTTTCAGGGTGCCTCAAATACCTTCCCTAAAATGTTTAACAGCTCTTGGACTATGTACTCAGCTAAACAACATACATGATCATTATTACAATTTTATCTAAAGATTATCAATTAGTATTAAAATTGCGTTTGAAAATCTATTTAAGTCCAACGCTTATAAAATCATTCAGATAATAGGCCTCTGAGTATTATTTCAACATTGTTATTTGTTAAATTGCTGTGTACTCGGTCCGATTCGGCACAGTGAAAACAAATTTTCAAACGGACCAAGAGAATAAAGAGAAATTTTACAGCGGAGTTAGGCATATATGAAAATAAACGGGCTAGCCAAGTCGGTATAAAAAGTTAAGTGGGCCAACCGACCCGACATAACAAATTCAAAAATATCAAAATAAGCCGATAAAATATGAACAATTTTCAATGGACATGACTTGGGCGAGAATAGGTATAAATATGCTGCACGAGCCAATAGTAGCTTGACAACATCAATAGAGAATATATGAAAAAATATTTATACAATTGCTAAAAAGTGTACAATGGGAAGCATACAACACATTTAAAATCGACATGACATTTAAAATATGCATGACGTTTAAACATTAAAATGATGTTAAAACTTTCCAACGGTTTGAACCAAAAAACTTGGGCTAGTGTTTTGGTTGAAACCGTTGGAAAGTTTTTAACATCATTTTAATGTTTAAATGTCATGCATATTTGAAATGTGATGTAGATTTTAAATGTGTTGTATAGTCAGGGATGTGATTTCCGCTTTTTTGCACACCAGTATTTTGTTAGAGAAAATGTTATTTAATTTAATCGGAACATTTTTGCGATTTAGCAGAACAACATTTTCACTAAGAATATACTGGTGTGCAAAAAAGCGGAAATCACATCCCTGATAGTTCCCATTGTACACTGTTTAGCAATTGTATAAATATTTTTTCGTATAGTTATCACACAGTGTTAAGTCCAATCTTAAATATCAATAGAGAAAGATAACATGTCCAGCGTAGAGTTCGGTATCGGGCAATTATATCTTGTCTAAGCCTAGATTTAATTTTTTGAGCATAATCAGTTGGTTGGTTGGTTGGTTGAGTTTATGACGGCCAATTATCAACACGAAGGATATGGGCCCTAAGGGGGGGGGGTGCCCTTCGTGGGGGTCTTTCTAAGGGAACCTAACCCGTATTTACGCTTGGAAATCCAAGGTTTCGAAGAAAACTCCGAAACGACTAGGCAGACGGGCGCGATTGGATTCGAACCCAGCACCTCCTGTCTACCAGCTTCGAGAGCAGAACCTCTCGGCCACTTTGAGCATAATCAGAGCAGGCCGGTATCAGGCTTACATTCTGTTCCGCATATTCGAGTCAGGCCAAAACTGGACTTAATTGTACCAAGGAAGTATAAGGCGCGCCACACACCAGGGAGACATGCGACAATTTCACCCTGTTAACAAAGAAAAAACGGGTTTGAACAGCAGAATTTGTCTCATGTTTCACGATTATTGTCGCATGTCTCTCTGCTGTGTGGCGCGCCTAAGGCAAGCAATTTGTTTTATAAAAATAGAAGTAATAGCGGTAACGAACTTTTGTCAACGGAATCTTTGGAGGAGGGTTGCTAGTTTGGCCTCCACTTTTTATCCGAAATCTCAAATCGACTCCGGAAATTTTCAATGACAAATGTTTACTTTATTTGACGGCTAATTGTCTCTTATCAAATACAGCGTAAGATACTGCTCTCTATTTCGGGTATGAACTTGAAATTTCTGAATAAATACGGAAGTCAAACTGGCAACTCTACTTTGGAGATATAATTTAATAAATTGCAGAGAAATATTTTCAAAAATCTACTTAAAAAAAAAAATACAGCTTCAAAAATTATGTTGTTTTTTAACTATCTGTTTTCTTTTATTCTGAACTACATTATTTTTTTTATGTTTCTCTATTTAAATGAGGTGGTCTAAGTAATCATTGATGTTGCTATTCCGCATTGTTATTATCAATCTAAAATATATCAAACATATAATAATCAAAAATATACCGGACATATAGAAACTAATCTAAAATTTTCATTAAACTTTGATGCCGAATTCTGTAAGAGAATTTCTTTAGTATCAGATTTGAGGAATACAACGGGCAAATAACGTAGAGGAGAAGAAGGGAAACTTTCATAGACGCAATGTAAATCCCCGACCCTCAGTGAAACATTGAAAACTGCCAAGCGGTAGAAACCGCATAAAGGGGCGAAAGTTAACACGAGGTTTACTTGGCGCGCTTTTGCGTGATCGCCAGTAGCGATAATTATCAAAATGAGGAGCAACGCTGTGCTCACCGCTGTCCCCTGTCCGCGCGAAAGCAGTGCGCTCCCCTCCCTCTTTTCGTGGATGGAGCTTCTCTCCTAGGGAGAAACTCCTTGAAGGTCAAAGATCGTAGAATACGTTAGATGAATCTGTTAGTTGTTATGTTAGATTTCGAGCGAAAGTGGAACTTTCAATATGTAAAATTTATTATTTTACAGAGTGCTGTATCACTGAAGATTTTTCCATTGTACGTATTCATCGGCTATCTATTTACAATTCAGAAAATATATCATAACAACAGAACATGAACAGATCATATTAAAAAATCTGTCCCAATCACTGTTAAGTCACAAGTTAAACTGACCAAGAAATGTCGTTTTGAATTTGAATTCTCGCGGGGCGTTGGCGCGAAGGTGTTATCTTAGGTTTACTACAAGAAAGTTCGGCGAATTGGTAGACGTAATGAAGAATGCCTATGATTGGATCTCTCCTTTGAGTGTGTTTCCCAGCAGAGCTGTTTGCACTGTTTCGGTTTCCAAAGGCTTCCCTTCATTTCATCTACGCTCTTTGCAACGGGGAGGACTTAATGCCATACAGGTGCTCGCCCGCTGTTTTAACAACAACACTTTGTCTAAGTCAATTGCAAGAAGAATGTTAATATTATATATAAAATAATAGCCTAGGTTTACTGGTGTGAGTAGAATATTATTTTTGTATTATAGTTTGTTGCAAATATAATGGTACATAGATTTGTTTTTATTTCGGCAAGATTTGGATTTTTCTTTTTTTCTATTTTTTTTTCTACAAATTATTTATTTTATTTTAATTATTATTATTTTTTTTTTTTTTTACCAACAACAGCTAAAAGTCAGGCTTCTACAATAGAACGAATAGTTATTTCGGAAGTATTTTCAGTAAAACATCTAAGAAAATTTCTGTTGCTAGATCTTTTCTGTATGCAGCTTGAAAAAAGGTAATGATAAACTGGAAAAAACTTATCTAGAACTGGAAAGAAGCATATAAACTGAGGAATGATCTGAAAAAAAAATTTCACGAAGCAATAAGGATGATTATCTTTATTTAATATAAAATTCTGTTATATTAAATAATTACAATGTTATTTAATGTAACAGAAAATAAATAAATATGCAGAGGAGAAAGTCCAATTGCGATCTAGAAGTTTTTCTGAGAAATGAACGCAGCACAGTCTAGCAACGATAGGTACTTTTGGTGCAGAGACTTTGGTTAGTAAAGTTAGGTTGGAACGATCCACTTCCAGATGACGTTAAAGATGAATGGCGACGTTTTATCAGAAGACTTCAACATATAAACAATTTAAAAATCAATCGTTTTGTTTTAACCCTTTCAGGGGCAAGGTACTTGTACTCATAAAATGTTGAAATAATTTACTGACACCAGTATTTACAAGAGAATATATTTGTAAACAAGTAAAAGCATATTTTCGCGTATTTAATAATGTAAAATTTTCATTATAAAATTCCGGTGCGAATGTGGCGATTATGGATTAAAATTATGTGATGCCGTAACGGCATCACCGCCCTTCAAGGGGTTAAACGAAGGACATTCGGAAATTGAGCTGCACGGTTTCTTCGATGCATCCGAGCTCGCATATAGAGCAGCCATTTATCTACGCAGTCCCACAAAATTTAATACATCTTTAAATTTATTGTGCAGCAAGTCCAGGGTTGAACCTTTCAAACCGTTGACAATCCCAAGACTAGAAGTTGTCCATAGCTGCCTTATTGTCTCAACTCGTATCTAAGGTAGTAAATTTACTAACGTTGCATATCAATTAGGTAATTTTGTGATGTGGCTCAACCATCATCTTAGCATGGATTCAGACTTCTCCTCATCTACTCAAAACGTTTATGGCCAACAAAGTTTACAAAATTCAAGAGTTGACCCGACTTATCAACGAAAACATATACGCTCAGAGCAGGCCTTGTGTTTCGAGGACTAATTTTTGACAAGTTAATTGATTGTGAACTTTGGTGGCACTGTCCTTCCTTCCTAAGAGAAGGAGACATCACATCCAATAAGCACATTGACTTGGAACATGTAAAAGACACTATTGAGTTTTCATCGGAGTTAAAACTGGGAAACAATACTACATTAACATGTTTTAATTATGTTGAATTTGTTAATGAGATTTTGTTAGCAATAATTATACTAAAATATTATGTGTTTTAAGTTATATTTTCAGGTTTTTAGATAATACAAAAAGATCAACTGATAAAAGAAAGGCACACGTAAGTATCAAGGAATTATCAAGAGCAGAAACATTTCTGATACGGGAGGTTCAAAAGATCGAATTTAAGGCAGAATATACTGCATTGTTAGAATGTAATCAAATTTCTAAAAAAAATAAACTGACATTTTTAAACGCCTTTTTGGATGCAGAGAAGGTGCTAAGAATAGGAGGTCGTTTAAATCATTCCGACCTAAAATTTGTTCAAAAACATCAATACATTCTGCCAGCTAAGGGTAAATTGTGTAGCCTACCCTCATAGCATGCATGGTCACGGTGACGTCATTGTGACGTCACTGTAAGTCACTGTGGTCACGTCACATCTGTGACCAAAATGCCACCACTCAGTGATGTCACATTGTGACTGAGATTTGAACTTCGTAGAAAACTTTAAAAAAATTACGAAAATTGTTTAAAACATGTTATTTACTGTAAAATTATGTTTTTCTGGCAATTAAAAAAAATTGTGAGGTCACTGTTATGTCACTGCTATGTAACGTACGTCACGTCACATATGTGACAAAAAAACCACCATATTGTAAGTCATAGTGTGACAAAAATATGGACTTCAAAAATCTTTGAAAATGAAGAGAAATATTTTAAACAGTCACAAGTTACATGGCATAAGGAATAAAATATATTAGTGGATAGCAAATGGTAAATTCTGTCACTAAAGGGGAGGGGGGGGGGGCATAATAAATAAAGTGCACGATACAAGCATTAATAAACTAAATTTTCAGGCTATATTTTATCAATTTGATATCTAAGATAGTGAATGTATGATTTTTCATGATTTCAATTTTATCTAGCATTTGGATAATATATTTAGAATTAGGAATATTAAATTTATACACTTTACATATTTAGTTTACTGGGAGGAAATTTATTTATTTATTTCTTTTCTTACCGACCAGGATTATTCGAAACACTTCTGTGGTTTCAAAATAAAAAAATTCTATTACAGTTAAATCTGCACCTTTTAATGAGCACGTAGAAAGAGTCTTCAGGGTTTAGTCAGCTACGCATTTCTTGCTTTAGAATATTTTTATAATTTGTATTCAAATCATAAATTCTACTTCTTTCAGACTTTTTAAATAAAATTAGCATTTTCCGAAAATAAAAGAAATATACAAAATTTGTGCAAAACAAACTTTACTTAAAAAAAAAACAGAAAAAAAGGGGGGGTCGTTATTACCATTAAATTTATTTTTACACCTTTTGAAAATTTAAACAATGGTATATCTAATAAACTCTAATTATGAATATTATTATCATAATTATTTAGAAAAAAGGAACTTTACAATACATTTTAACTTGAATTATTTGGTACGGATAAAAAGAAAAGGTTAAATACATTGGACATTTCTTCAAATACAAAATTTTAATTATCCATACTTTCAGAAAATTACTGCGCATTCAAGTTTCATATCTCTTGCATGCAAAAACAAATAATCTGTACCAGACCATCTGCTTGAAAATCGTCTGCCCACAAAAAAATAAACATGAGAAGACGCGGGAAATAAATAGTTCACTGTTTTTAGAACATCACCTTCACCACGTTAAGATAAGGAAATGACCATTTTAGGATACACGGATATTAATAGAACGTGTATTTAAGTTTTATTTAATTTAAATATTTTATTCCTGATTTGTACATATGAGTTAAATAGTTTTATGTTATATTTGTAAGAGACTGATTTTTAACTGTCAGAAGCGATATTTTCAAATTCGATAACTGTAAAGAAAAATATCTTAATCTGCCATCGCTCGAAAAAAAAAAAAAAAAAAAACTGCGCAGAGACTGTGCATGCCTACATTCATACTGGAATTAATATAAACATTAATTTACTCTTACTTGAGATTGAAAATGTATTGAACGGCAATGATTTGGAATTATTTTATCGGCTTCTTACTATTTTTTGATTACTAACACTTATAGTTATTATTATTTTGGGGTTAAATATGATGTTCGATTATCATGAGATTACGAAACTGTTTCAGGTTAGAAATTAACATTATACTGGGAAAATGTATTTTTCCATATTACAGTAGTGAAACATTTGAAAGAATTTTCTTTTAGTGCTAATAATATTTTAAATTATCTTTCAAAATCCTAAATCTTCAAACCAATGTTTTCAGATTTAACATTTGCCGAAATTATAAAATAATAGGACTTCCTTATACCATATGGAAATATTTTTGAGATATTGTTAAATCTAATAATGCATTTAATTTATCTATTGAGTTTGCTGTTGTTTAATAGTACAATTATAAATACCAATTATTATTTTTAGTGTTTTTCAAATTGGTATATTTATTTTTTTAAGTTGTATGTAAGCATTTTTTCTGTTTGTGATTTTAATCAAACATTTAATTATAGACATTCTGAATCGGTTATTAAATTTTCTTCTATTGTAAATTCATTTTCTACGTTTATGATACGCGTAATTATTGGCACTAAAAAGTAAAATATGATATTTAAGCATTGAAACAAAGTGTTTTTCATGCCTGATGGGAAGTTATAGATTAAACTGCTTTAGTATATATTTTTTAAAAGTTCATATAATATAGGATACATAATATAGGACACAAGTTGAAAAGTGCTTATGTCTTCGGTTTGTCTCTCCGTCTGTCCGTCTAGCAGTCTGTCCGCACTCTAACTCTCGAAAATATACTCGGATTGCCCTGAAATTTTTGGATGTTATTGACGTTTACCATAGCACGGTACCTATTTGTAATGAAGTTTGTAGCATGCTTTGTTCATTTACAGGGACAGCCAAAAGTTTTCCGTTACATTACAGCCTATGGGAAAAATAGTTTCAAATGATTTTTTATGATTTTACGCACGCTTTCAAACAGAATAAAATTTATATGCATTTATGAAGTGCACTAAAATATGCATTCTGTTGACTATGCGATGCAAAGAATAGTTATTGTTCATTTACAGTGATAAAAAAGGAATTCAAATACATAATGATATAGGGGTGGAGGGAATTGTTTGCGGCATACTTTAATTATGTTAATCTATTTCATATATAATGAAATAGATATATGTCGCTGAGATTTACATACTATAAATTATTTCATGTATAATACGAATAATACGTATTATTATACATTTACAGGGACACACAAAATATTTCAGATACTATATTGTATCCGAAGTACTGTTCATTAGCGATGATTGCTGGAAATGTATTTTTAATTATGATATGCGCTTTTATGATTCACTATATTTATGCATAGTATATGGTGTATATAAATGCTATAATTCCTATACAAGGCTACACAAAAGTATTCGTAAGGATTACTGGGTATGGGCGCAAATTGCTTAAAGGTGGTTTTTAAATGAGTTATGCTTTTTTTTTGCTAAACTGCACTTAATTTACCAAGAAATGTTTGTAGAATATAGATAAAATGATATACAGGGTCACGTAAAGAATTGGATACATGGCCGTCTATAAATTATAATTTCTGGAAATGTGATTTCAGCAGTTTTAAGAGTGTCTTAGTTTGAATTAAATGTTAACTAAATAGTGGCGTGCAATAAAGATTCTAGGTAAACTACAGGGTTGTACAAAAGTATTCAAGTATGTTTCCATACATTAGTATAAATTGCTGAAAAAGAATTTGAACCTGTTAGGCGTTTTCTTGCAAAATGAGATTTTCCCATTATATAGTATATATACACTTAAAAAAATGGGAAGTCAAAATTGAGTAAAAAGTACTCAATTTTAAATGCGTCACATACTCAAAATATCTCCGATCCAAATGTACTCAAAGTTGAGAAACACGTGTACTCATTTTTTTTTTTCATTGGTTGTGATCAAATATGAATCGTTATGTACTCCCCCCCCCCCCAAAAAAAAAAAAAAAAGAAAAACCTAAAATTTAAAGTAAAAATGTACTGACATTTATTTCCCACTCAAAGTTCTTAACAAGAAATGTTTAATTGATTATTTATTAAGAAAAATAGCAAAATTCTTAACAAGTTACTCAAATCGAATATTTTTATGACAAGAGCATTATTTCCAAGCACTTTTAAATTATTTTAAAATGCTGTGCTTAATTTAATATTTACATTAATAAACATCATTTATGCCGCCATAAATGAAATGAACCATTACAGGGTACAAAACTATTCGTTTGTTTGGGTTTGATAACATGTGATGTTTCAAAATAGAGAAAGCATGGGTTCATTTTTGATCCAAAAATATTCAATTCGATACGATTACGTCGGTTTACTTATTTTTGAGTACTTCATTTTTCTCAGTGTATTAACCTACAGATCAAATACAGGGCTCTTCAAAAGAATTGGAAAACATATTTGGCTATGGACGGTAACTGCTGAAATCAATTTTTCAAATGTTTTATGAATTTTCGAAAATGTTTACTTAGTTATCTTATTTACGTCATTTCCCTAAATTACGATGTCTTGTTAAAGCATTCAGAAAGTGTTGGAAAGTATTTTATAATCTATGATTAACGCATGATTTTTCTTACTCGTTTTTTTTCTATTTCCCAGATCAGTCTTTTCCTATAAAACATACCAAATCTATTTATCTCATATTCACAAAATACACTATACACGGGAATAAAAAATTTAAATAAATATCGCTTATCATGCCGCTCTATAAATAATAGTTGTATTAATATCCGTTAGTCTCCATGTTCGTATTTAATAAAGCAATGACAAATCACAACAAATTAAAAAATTTACACATTCTAAATATCAAGCTTGAACTCAATGTCAAGCATAGAACTTAATAAAAAAAATATGTCAGTTGATAAGCATTGTTTTTTAAGTGGACAAATTTAAAATATTTTAGAAGAATAGGACTCCAAAATAGCGATATTTTGCTAAAAAGTACGGTAAAAAGATAAGATTTTATAATTACAGCAAAAGGTTATTTCAAAATTCATCGCTGTATTAATACTTAGAAATTTTTCCAGAGAGAATCCTTCGCCTTATATACAATATTTCAAATGAAAATCAAATATCAAATTAATTGCTTAAAAGGCGCAAAGGCCAACATAGTGAAAAAATTCCATGCCGGGACTCGAACCCGGGCCATCAGTATAGCACACTGACATTCTACCGACTAAACCACATGGAACGACGCCCAGTCTGTAAAATTTCTCACTATTACAGGTTGGCAAGGCTACAAACGCAGCACAAGATGGAATATTTATCGTGAGCCACCGACATGGGGTAAACACGAAACTTAATGAAATCCAGCATCGATTGAAACTATATTAATAATTGGAAATTTTTCCAGGGAGAAACGTTCGCCTTGCATACAACATTTCAAATTAAAATTGCCTTTTAAGCAATTAATTTGAAATTTGATTTTCATTTGAAATATTGTATGCAAGGCGAATGGTTCTCTCTGGAAAAATTTCCAAGTATTAATATAATTTCAATCGATGCTGGATTTAATTAAGTTTCGTGTTTGCATCATGTTGGTGGCTCACGCTAAATATTCCATCTTGTGCTGAGTTTGTAGCCTCGCCATCATGTAATAGTGAGAAATTTTACAGCCTGGGTATCGTTCCATGTGATTTAGTCGGTAGAATGTCAGTGCGCTGTACTAATGGCCCGGGTTCGAGTCCCAGCATGGAATCTTTTTCACTATTTGCGTCTTTTAAGCAATTAATTTGAAATTTGATTTTCATTTGAAATCACAGTGTTTATGACAAGGTCGTCACAAATGACACATATTTCACAAATTGGTCACAGTGTGACTTCAAAGCATTGTCGCTTTCGTCACAGGTTCGTCACAAAGTTAATGCAAAAATAGTCACAAATGACACACTTTTCACAAATTTGTCACACCGTGACTTCACAGAGTGGTCACAATGTGACGTCACAAACGAACTCTAAAACGGCCATAACGACCTCGCATTCTAGTCACTATGACGTCACATCGACGGTCACAAAATCACAGTGTGACTTCACAACGACGTCGCCCTGACGTCACCATGCCTTACGGGTAATTGCAATTTACTACCATAAAAATATCTTCATATAGGTGCACAAGCATTGTTATGCTACTTGAGGCAAAAATTCTGGCCATTACAGGGAAGAAATTTAGTTCGAAAAATAACACATGACTGTATAACTTGTAGTAAAAATAATCCAATAACTATACAAAAAATCATGTGTTCTCTACCCACACAGAGAGTACGTCTTAGCGCACGTTTTAACTATGTGGGAACAAATTTTGGTGCCCCCCCCCCTTTTTTTCATAAAATATATGGGACAAAGAAATGGAATTCTTAATAAGGTGTATTTGGCAATCTTTGTTTGCTTTGTAACTAAAGCAGTGCATCTCGAATTAATGTCAGAATTGACCACAGATGCATTCATTGCAACGTTTAAAAGTATTCATTGCTAGGAGTGGAAAGTGCGCAGTAATCTTTTCAGATAATGCAAAAATTTTGTTGGCGCGAACGCAGAGTTACAGTGACTCCGTAATTTGCTAAGGCGTTCGGAAGAGAGGTTGACAAATTATTTATCAGAGGAGAATATTACTTGGAAATTTATTCCGTCCCGAGCACCTAATTTTGGTGGGTTGTGGGAGGCAGGAATAAAATCTGTAAAATATCATTTAAAGCGAACAGTAGGTAATGCAAGTCTAACATTCGATGAGTTATTGCCTGTAGTTTATCAAATAGAGTCCATATTAAACTTACACCCAATCACTCCATTGCCTTCAGACGTGAATGACTTGGAGGCCTTAACCCCTTGGGGACGACCCAGCTAAAAATGAACTGCAGTTTTTCTACAGAAGTGGAGTATTTTTGATGTTTTTCTATAGTCAACTATAGATTTTCTGTAGTGCAATCTCGACTATAAAAATACTTTAGAAATTCTGCGGCTAATGTGGCGTAATTTTGTGGTCCTTTATTTCAAAAATTCTCTGTGCTATTAACCTCAAAAATACTGTAGTTTAAGTGAAGTCATCATAAACTTTTAAAATAATGAGATTTTGCGTCTGTAGTAATACAGCAGTATTGAAGTAATTTCATCTCTTTAATTTTACCAGTTTCTCGTCTTTCTCTTAGTGTTTAATTATTTTACTTGGCCGAAAAGTATAAATTTTATTATGTGTTAATCAGAGAAAAAGAAAATATTTAGTTAAAACTAAATGTCAAAATCCGGGAGGGGAATGCCGATAACCTCGGGCTACATCCCCCCCCCCACAAAAAAAATACACTGTTTTTAACCTGACTTTATGATAAAGTTTAAATACATAAACATAAAAAAAATCGACCGAAATTAACTACTAAGAGTGAGATATAGGAGGGGGGGGGGTGAATCTCTCCCCCAACAGAAAAATTCTTAGTTTCTGTTTAATTTTAAGCTATACGGAATAAATAAATTTTACTATATTTTTCAAAATCGGAGAAAATAATATAATTCCATTAATTAAATTTCAGACTTCAGGGATTGGCATGGTCCTTCCATCCCCCCCCCCCACCCTGCTTAACGGAATTTTAGGTAGCTTTCTTTACAAAAAAGTCCTTCCGGCCAGTGCCGGGAGGAAGAGGTAGCTTTCATAATCCTTACTTAAAAAAAAGCCAACTTATATCATGCAAACACACGAAGCTCAATTTAGTGGAAACCGAATATAGGAGATTCGATACTAATTTTTATCAATATAATGAATGAGAATTTCGCGAAATTAGTCAGCTTTATCCAAGCTGCTTTTCTTTAAAGTAACTTATATTTGGCTGCCAAATTCGGCAATTTCTTAAAGTGCCTGTCATTTTAAGACAACATGGTGGATGAGGCTAAGCAGTGAACTTGGTCGAGACCTTAGTAATTGCTGTGCACATGCTCACTCACATCGGAATCGGTTAATATATAGGAGTGCTGTCGCATGCAAAAAATCAGATTTTTCAAAATGTCACCCACAATAGAAATTGAAACTGCTATATCTGAGCCATTTTTTAAGGTAAAGACAAACAAAAAATGCTCCTGAATCCGTATATCAAGATCAAATACTTAAGAAAGAAACCTTTTTCAATTTCTAATTTTTTTGCACCTCACTTTAAATATATATATATTTTTTAATTTAATGGCCGCCATTTTGAAACAAGATAGCTGATGAATCTGGCCAGCGAACTTGATCGAGGTGTTGATGTATACTATCCACATGCCTTCTTACATCGAAATAGGCGAATACGTGTGTTATCGCGTGACAAATACAAGATCGTTTCAAAATGTTAGCCCTGCTAGAAATTCAAAGTGCTATAAATCAACCATTTTTTAAGATATCAACAAAAGAACAAATTTTCAGAAACAAAAACTGCTCCGGAATCTTTGTATCAAGGCCAAACACATAAAAAAAAAAAATCTTTTTCATTTTCCAATTTTTTAATACCTCATTTTGAATTTTAAATTTAATTTTCTTTAAATGGCAACCCTTTTGAAACAAGATGGCGAATGAAGCTGGCCAAAGAACTCGGTCGAGACATTGGTATGTACTATGTACAGACCAAGTTACATCCAAATAGGTTAATAAATACGCCTGTTATCTCGTGACAAAAGTCAGGTCGTTTTAAAATGTCAGCCACAAGAGAAATTCAAAATGCTATTACTCAGTCATTTTTTTTAGATATAGACGAAAGAAAAACTGTTCCGGAATCTTTGTATTAAGGTCAAACACATACAAAAAAAATCTTTTTCATTTTCCAATTTTTTGGTATCTCATTTAAATTTTTTTAAATGGCCGCCATTTTGAAACAAGATGGCGGATGAAGCTGGCCAACGAACTCGGTCGAGATATTTGTATGTACTATGTACACACCAAGGTACATCCAAGTCGGTTCATAAATACGCCTGTTATTACGTGAGAAAAATCAGGACGTTTCAAAATGTCAGCCACGCTAGAAATTCAAAATGCTATAACTCAGCCGTTTCTTAAGATATAAACGAAACAAAAACTGCTCCCGAATCTTTTTATCAAGGTCAAACACATAAGAACAAAATATTTTTTCAATTTTCAATTTTTGGTACCACATTTCAAATTTAAATTTTTCTTAAAAATTTAAAGGCCGCCATTTTTAAACAAGATGGCGGGTGAAGCTGGCCAACGAACCCGGTCGAGACATTGGTATGTACTATGTATAAACGAAGTTACATCCAAATCGGTTCATAAATACGCCTTTTATCGTGTGACAAAATTCAGGACGTTTCAAAATGTCAGCCACGCTAGAAATTCAAAATGCTATAACTCAGCCATTTTTTAAGATATAGACGAAACAAAAACTGCTCCAAAATCTTTGTATAAAGGTCAAATACATAAGAAAAAAATATTTTCTCATTTTCAATTTTTTGGTACCACATTTCAAATTTTAAATTTTTTAAAAAATTTTAAATGACCGCCATTTTGAAACAAAATGGCGGATGAAGCTGGCCAACAAACTCGGTCGAGAGATTGGTATGTACTATGAACACACCGAATTACATCCAAATCGATTCATAAATACGCCTTTTATCGCGTGACAAAATTCAGGACGTTTCAAAATGTCAGCCACGCTAGAAATTCAAAATGCTATAACTCAGCCATTTTTTAAGATATAGACGAAACAAAAACTGCTCCGGAATCTTTGTATAAAGGTCAAATACATAAGAAAAAAATATTTTTCCATTTTTAATTTTTTGGTACCACATTTCAAGTTTTAAATTTTTTTAAAAATTTTAAATGGCCGCCATTTTGAAACAAAACGGCAGATGAAGCTGGCCAACGAACTCGGTCGAGACATTGGTATGTACTATGTACACACCGAATTACATCGAAATCGGTTCATAATTACGGGAGTTACAGTGTGACATAGGTCAGATATATATATATATATATATATATATATATATCAATTTTGAACGGAGGGTGGTTTCGGGGTCTGGGGGTCATGATCGATGAAAATATACCAAAATTTTTTGAAATCGCTTTCCTCCGAACGGCTGCAATAGGTAGCTTTTTTGTAAAGAAAGCTACCTAAAAGCTACCTATTGCAGCCGTTCGGAGGAAAGTGATTTCAAAAAATTTTGGTATATTTTCATCGATCATGACCCCCAGACCCCGAAACCACCCTCCGTTCAAAATTGATATATATATATATATATATATATATATATATATATATATATATATATATATATATCTGACCTATGTCACACTGTAACTCCCGTAATTATGAACCGATTTCGATGTAATTCGGTGTGTACATAGTACATACCAATGTCTCGACCGAGTTCGTTGGCCAGCTTCATCCGCCATTTTGTTTCAAAATGGCGGCCATTTAAAATTTTTAAAAAAAATTAAAACTTGAAATGTGGTACCAAAAAATTAAAAATGGAAAAATATTTTTTTCTTATGTATTTGACCTTTATACAAAGATTCCGGAGCAGTTTTTGTTTCGTCTATATCTTAAAAAATGGCTGAGTTATAGCATTTTGAATTTCTAGCGTGGCTGACATTTTGAAACGTCCTGAAATTTGTCACGCGATAAAAGGTGTATTTATGAACCGATTTGGATGTAATTCGGTGTGTACATGGTACATACCAATCTCTCGACCGAGTTCGTTGGCCAGCTTCATCCGCCATTTTGTTTCAAAATGGCGGCCATTTAAATTTTTTTACAAATTTAAAATTTGAAATGTGGTACCAAAAAATTGAAAATGGAAAAATATTTTTTCTTATGTATTTGACCTTTATACAAAGATTCCGGAGCAGTTTTTGTTTCGTCTATATCTTAAAAAATGGCTGAGTTATAGCATTTTGAATTTCTAGCGTGGCTGACATTTTGAAACGTCCTGAAATTTGTCACGCGATAAAAGGCGTATTTATGAACCGATTTGGATGTAATTCGGTATGTACATAGTACATACCAATCTCTCGACCAAGTTCGTTGGCCAGCTTCATCCGCCATTTTGTTTCAAAATGGCGGCCATTTAAAATGTTTTTAAAAATTTAAAATTTGAAATGTGGTACCAAAAAATTGAAAATGGAAAAATATTTTTTCTTATGTATTTGACCTTTATACAAAGATTTCAGAGCAGTTTTTGTTTCGTCTATATCTTAAAAAATGGCTGAGTTATAGCATTTTGAATTTCTAGTGTGGCTGACATTTTGAAACGTCCTGAATTTTGTCACGCGATAAAAGACGTATTTATGAACCGATTTGGATGTAACTTCGTTTATACATAGTACATATCAATGTCTCGACCGGGTTCGTTGGCCAGCTTCATCCGCCATCTTGTTTAAAAATGGCGGCCATTTAAATTTTTAAGAAAAATTTAAATTTGAAATGTGGTACCAAAAATTGAAAATTGAAAAAATATTTTCTTCTTATGTGTTTGACCTTGATAAAAAGATTCGAGAGCAGTTTTTGTTTCGTCTATATCTTAAGAAATGGCTGAGTTATAGCATTTTGAATTTCTAGCGTGGCTGACATTTTGAAACGTCCTGATTTTTCTCACGTAATAACAGGCGTATTTATGAACCAACTTTGATGTACCTTGGTGTGTACATAGTACATACAAATATCTCAACCGAGTTCGTTGGCCAGCTTCATCCGCCATCTTGTTTCAAAATGGCGGCCATTTAAAAAAATAAAAAAATAAAAAAATTTAAATGAAATACCAAAAAATTGGAAAATGAAAAAGATTTTTTTGTATGTGTTTGACCTTAATAGAAAGATTCCGGAACAGTTTTTCTTTCGTCTATATCTAAAAAAAAATGGCTGAGTAATAGCATTTTGAATTTCTCTTGTGGCTGACATTTTAAAACGACCTGATTTTTGTCACGCGATAACAGGCGTATTTATGAACCTATTTGGATGTAACTTGGTCTGTTCATAGTACATACCAATGTCTCGACCGAGTTCGTTGGCCAGCTTCATTCGCCATCTTGTTTCAAAAGGGTTGCCATTTAAAAAAAATTAAATTTAAAATTCAAAATGAGGTATTAAAAAATTGGAAAATGAAAAAGATTTTTTTTTATGTGTTTGGCCTTGATACAAAGATTCCGGAGCAGTTTTTGTTTCTGAAAATTTGTTCTTTTGTTGATATCTTAAAAAATGGTCTATTTATAGCACTTTGAATTTCTAGCATGGCTAACATTTTGAAACGATCTTGTATTTGTCACGCGATAACACACGTATTCGCCTATTTCGATGTAAGAAGGCCTGTGGATAGTATACATCAACACCTCGACCAAGTTCGCTGGCCAGATTCATCAGCCATCTTGTTTCAAAATGGCGGCCATTAAATTAATATATATATATATATTTAAAGTGAGGTGCAAAAAAATTAGAAATTGAAAAAGGTTTCTTTCTTAAGTATTTGATCTTGATATAAGGATTCAGGAGCATTTTTTGTTTGTCTTTACCTTAAAAAATGGCTCAGATATAGCAGTTTCAATTTCTATTGTGGGTGACATTTTGAAAAATCTGATTTTTTGCATGCGACAGCACTCCTATATATTAACCGATTCCGATGTGAGTGAGCATGTGCACAGCAATTACTAAGGTCTCGACCAAGTTCACTGCTTAGCCTCATCCACCATGTTGTCTTAAAATGACAGGCACTTTAAGAAATTGCCGAATTTGGCAGCCAAATATAAGTTACTTTAAAGAAAAGCAGCTTGGATAAAGCTGACTAATTTCGCGAAATTCTCATTCATTATATTGATAAAAATTAGTATTGAATCTCCTATATTCGGTTTCCACTAAATTGAGCTTCGTGTGTTTGCATGATATAAGTTGGCTTTTTTTAAATAAGGATTATGAAAGCTACCTCTTCCTCCCGGCACTGGCCGGAAGGACTTTTTTTATTTCTTTTATTTTAAAATGTTGAAAAAGAATGAATTTTACTATGCATTTCTTAAAAAAAAGAAAGAAAAAAAGAAAATTTAATTACTTAAATTTCAAAATCCAGGGAAGGGAAATGGCTTTTCTCTTATCCCCCCTCCCCACCCCCAGGCAACTGATATTTCTGCTATACTGTCCGTCTATATATATTTTAAGTTTCTGCGTATAAATAAAATTTACTATATACAAAATCGGAGAAAAACAAAATTCAGTTATATATATATATATATATATTTCAAAATCCAGCGGCAATGACACTCCCCTAGGTTCCCCCTTCTAACGAAAAATTTTTGGTTACCTTAATTTTTAAGTTACTCGCAAAGAATAAATTATACTAGATTTTTCATAGCAGGAGAAAAAAAAATTGGGTTACTTAAATTGAAATATCTAGGGAGGGTCAGTTGGTCTCCTGTGCCACCTTCCCCTAAACTGAAATTTCTTGGTTCCTTTTTTTTAAGTTACTCGAAAAAAGAAATTTAGTTTGTACAATTTCAAAATCCACGGAAGGGCAATGGGCTTCCTATACCGCTCCCTCAACTGAAACTTTTTAATTCCTCTTTTAATTTAAATCACTCGAATTAAAAAAATTTTCACCATTTCAAAATCGGTGAAAAAAAATTAGGTACTTATATTTTTAAATACAGGGAGGAACAAATGACTGTCATATGACATCCCCCCTCCCCTCCTCCTAACGGAAAATTATTGGTTTCTGGGTTTTTTTTTTTTTTTTTTTTTTTAAATCACTGGCGAAGAATTAATTTTATTATGTTTTTCAAATTAAGAAAATAAAACTAGTTACTGAATTGAAAATCTAGGCAGGGGTAGTTGCTCTCCTATGTCACCCTCCTCCCCTAAACGGAAAAAACGCTTCCTTTTTTTTTTTTTTTTTTTTTCTTACTTGAAAAGAATAAATTCTACTATGTTTTTCAAAAGAATTTTTTTTTTAAAACTTTAATTTCAAAATCCAGGGAGAAGGCATCCCATCCCCCTTTCTTCTTTTTCATAGCACACCCGGACCCGGATTTACTAAATGCTCAATTTGCCCTTCTCCCCGAAAAGACATGACTTCCAGTTTGCATGAAAATTATTTCTACTTTATAAAAACGAATGAAAAAAAATAATTCTTATTAAATATTTTATTTTAAATTTACATTGGAACATTTGATTATTGTTTATGCAGCTGAGGCTGCATTTCTGACTCTAAATAATTATTTATTATTTAAATTATTAATATAATAATTAATAAAATAATTATTAATAATATTTATAAATAATAATTATTGATATTTATTAACATATAAATCATATAATTTTAATATATAATATTACGTAATATAAATAATATAATATAATTTAAATAATTAATAATAATTATTTATAATTAATAATTATTAATAATACATAATATAATATTAATATATAATATTAATTATATATTACATAATATAAATAATATAATATAATTTAAATAATTAATAATAAATATTTATAATTAATAATTATTAATATTATATAATAATTAATATAATTTAAATATTTTTTTTTTATTCTAAATTCTTTTCGGGATCCAGATAGATTTTGCGCTGTTAGCGAAACGAGATCGACCAATCAGAAGCTTGTATTTCGGGAACTTTTCCCTGCTTTAAGGAAGCAAGTTTTCTGATTGGTCAATCTCATTTCGCTAACAGCGTAAATGTATCTGTATCCCGGCAGCAGAAGAACTCCTCAACTCAACTGTCCATATCCGGCGATTGTTTACAATACATGTGACTCCATTCCCGCTCACTTTTTCTTATGCTACGCTTGATCGTTCCTCTTAATTTTTATAGCCCTTTTTGCTCTTGTAATACTTCCGCGTTAATTATTGTTTTTTAAATGAATGTCCATAACCATAAGATTGCTAAAATTATGTACCGAGCTAGATTTGTCTCTTTGAAAGGACTCTGAGACCATGCCTGCAGATTCAAAAAGGGAGATCTAGCTCGGTACATAATTTTAGCAAAGGACTCGTATACTTCCAAAAAACAGGCCCCTTTTTTAAAAACAAATCGAATAGAGACAACAATAGAAAATAAAACGAAGTATTACCAATACAAATATTTCGGAGGAGAATTTTGTAGTTTCAAGATATTATCATTATTATTATTTGCTTTTTTCAAAAGAATAATAGAGGTGCTGTTTTTTTTTTCTAGTTAACTAGAAGCTAGTTGAGTAATTTAGAATCAATTTAAGTTTTTTATTGATTAGTTGCAGTTTTTGTGTATTGTTCGTTTTTTTTTTTTTTAATATATAAATTTTCAAGTAGTGCTGCTGGTTTTAAACAATGAAATGTTTTTAACTTAGATATATAATTTATTTAAAACAATGTGTATGGCAACCACAATTAAAACAATGTGCATGCAAATTTTTTTGGATGTGGGACAAGAAGGGTGATATTTTACAGCGGTAGAATTGATAAAAAAAAGTCACTGGTCCCAAGGACCAGTAAGCATGAGAATTTACTGGTCTGCAGTTATTACTGGCCCGCTACATAAAATTCTAATAAGTCCCTTTAACCCTTGAGTGACCTTCCCCCCCCCCCCCCCCTCTTAGAATATAAACCAAACTTCCTTTACAGCCATCCAAAATTTTCAGCATAGTAAAATTGTAATTTACTAAAAATTAAATAAACAGTATGCATAACGAAAAACTATAAAATTAATTAGATGTTTTCTTTATCTGATTATTTATTTCAAATGACTGAGATTTAATGCAATTTTTTTAAATTATTGTGTGATTTGTGGTTTTCTAGGGGACAGGTAAGTTAAGTTTACCTGTGAGAAAGGGGGGAAAAAGTTACTGGTCCTGCAGACTAGAGATGCAACGAATATTCGGCCTGTCTGCCGAATATTCGGCTTCGGCCGAATATCAAGTCCACTATTCGGCCTTGGCCGAATAATACACTGTAATAAATGTTTTTATATTTACACAGTATAACTTTTTAATTTGACAATTTATATTCATCATATATAATGAAAATTTTATTTGAAATTAACTAACACTGTTTTTTTCCATTAACTTTCATACTCCGAATGGGTTTTATCTACCCATTTTTATATAAGAGGCTAATTTAGGAATCATGTTAAAAAAAAAAAATATGCTGTATCAGTAAATACAAAAAGTATCTGTAATAAGCTAACATAATCTGTTAAATTTAAAATTAATCTATTCAAAATTGTTTTAATACAGCTGTAACAAGCTAATTCATTTTTTTTTATTTATTTTTTTTTATCATAATGTGAAGTTTAACATTTAACCCTTGTTACATAAAAAAATATTTCTTTCAATAATATTTTGAATTATACCTATAAAGAACATAAATATATGATTGATTAGATATAGATGTATTATATGTATAAGATATTTAAGTCGTATATGTTGCAATAGTTAAGGGTATTTTTTTTTTTAAAGTAAAATACGCTTAAAAGTGAAATATAATTTAAGTGATTTTTTTTAAGCCTGTTACTATTTCTTATTAAATATTGAAAGAAATGTAAATACTAAATTCTTTTAATTAGTATGCATTTACGTTTTAGATATTTTTTTCAAGAATAGCATTGTAATGCCTTAAAAAACAGTTAAAATGTTTTCAATAAACGTAGATTGTGATGCAGAAATAATAATAATCAGCATTCTCAGATGATAGTCTTTTTTTTTCCCGTAAATCTTACCTGCTTCTGAAAATAACCTCTCACTACATATGGTACTTCCTGGTGCAGAAATGTACTTTTTGGCTAATTGTGAAACGTTTAGAAAGTCTTCTGAATTTTTCGCCCACCACCCCAAAGGACGCTGTTGTCTTTCTAGTAGTGGCTGGGAAAGAAAATTACTAATATCTTTTACTCTTCACATTGAGGCGCACTTTCTAAAGAGGCTTCACTGCTGACAGCAAAAAAAAAAAAAAATAAATAAAAAAAAATAATAATAAAGATAAATAAAAATTTTGTTAATTGTGAGCTTTATAAAGTCTACAGTGATTTCTTTACACCATTTTAGAGGATATTCCCTTCACCCTTTCTATCAGTGGTTTTTCTTAAGATATTAAGATTTCTTATTTTTTATTTTATTTCATCTGAAAGCTGAAACTTATGTTTCCTAGTACTTTTAAAATTTTGTCATTATTTTAAAATGTAACAACAACACATATAATATCTATTAAAATGTAACTACTAGACAGTACCTGATGAGGAACTTTTGCTAAGAATTTTTTTTTTCTTTGGGGGGGGGGGGGGGGTCTGAATTATTATTGAGGCAATTTTTTGGCCGAATATTTTTTCAGAGTAAAATAATGCTTTAAAAAATTAAAAATTTGTATATATAAATAATTTTTTAAAAGAAAACAATACATTTTAAATGTGAAATATACAAGAATTGTGCATATAAAGCATACCATATTTTGTTTTTAGGCAAAAATAAGTTCATTATTCGGCAGCCGAATAGGCCGAATATTCGGCTGCAACTTGGCCAAATATTCGGTTATTCGGCCAAACCACTATTCGTTGCATCACTACTGTAGACCACTAAATTTTTCAAATTAGTGGTCGATTGCATTTTTGGTGGTCTCGGACCAGCGGACCACCAAGGATTTCGAACGTTGTTTTTTAAACCAAAGGGCATACAGAACCGCTCGTTGCCTACCATGGCACAACTTCATTGTTTTGGCCTATGGAATTCATACCTCTGCTCAGAGTGTCAAGTCTTGGAAACCACTGACCACTACCTTCTAGAATGCTGAAAGTTTCGCACAGAGCAAGCTCAACTCTATCAGCGATTAGATCTGTCTGCTGACAGTGCGATGAATTCTGATGAAGGGGAGTTCTTCCTGGAATTTAATCCCAATAAAAACAAGTTCTCTTCTGTGAATGTAACGTCTACTGAAAGAGCTGTTTATAGAGAACTGTATTAGCAATTTTGGATCATTAGAGGTAAAAAGCCGCCAAGTGAAGCGAAGCTGAAAACCTCATAATCGAGCGTAGGCTCCGATAATCAAATCAAATAAACCAAAGGGCAGGTGGTGTGCAGTACACCCACCACCCCGCCCTAAACTGCCTAAGGAAACTCTGGTAAGAGTGCATTTTGGCAGTTTAAAAAAAAAGCATGTCACTGCACCCGTAAAAATATTCGGCACAGATGCTACCATAACACCAACCAAACCTCGTTACCATATCATCTATATCCGGTTTACTATATCAAGCAAAATAATGACACTTTGGCACCAGTTAAGTACCCGGTGCTTATATGACATTGGCGTCAGAAAAAAATCGTGCCAATATGGAGTGTATATGACATCTGTGCCAAATAAAGATATATTACATTTATCGCTTATTATTATCGTATTACAGCTTATTGATTTAAAGTTGGATTACCATTTCACCGGTAAGTGATTTATTTTCTTTTTAAGAACATAATTGGTTGATAATTGTTTAATAAAGCATAGCAGCTTGGTGTGTTTTGCTAAGTGCATATAAATTTTATTTTATGTAATTTTCTTTTGTTTACATGTCTTAAAACAGTACATATGGGTGGTGTTTACTTTATGCCTGTCAAAGAAGTATTTCTTTTATTTATAAGTAATTTGCATAATATTTCTGATTTTTTTTTTATGTTTTTACTTTTGTTTTGTGTTCTGAGACTAAGGGCTATTTCAATGATTATATTTTTTATATTTACTGTGTTCCCAGTGTCATGGACAGTCAGGGAAATTTCAAAATATCTAGGAAAAGTCAGGGAATTTACAAATATTTTCTAAAAAATGTTGGAGAAAAAATGAAACATGATGCGATCGTGTAATATGCGAATTTGTCTGAAAGGTCGTGGAAAAAAGACGAATTTCGTCAAAGAATCGCAAAAAAATGTGGTTTTTATTAATGGTAGCAAAAAAACGTGAATTTTACTAAATATCGTGCAAGATCAGCGATTTTTGGCAAAAGATCATGGAAAATGCACAATTTTTGGCAAAGGATTGCGAGAAAAATGCGATTTTCGTGAAAGGATCATGAAAAAGACACGATTTTCATCGCAGAATTGAAAAAAAACATGATTTTTGCCAAAAAATCGTGTAAAATATTCAAATTTCTGCAAAAGATTGTGTGAAATATGCAAATTTCTTTGAAAGGTCGTGGAATGACTGCGAATTTTGGCGAAGAATTGTGAATTTCATCAAAGAATCGCGAAAAAAATGTGATTTTTGTCAAATGATCGTGAAAAAAGGTGCGTATTTCGTCAAACGATCTTGTAAAATATGCGAACTTCTTTGAAAGGTCGTGGGAAAAACGAGAATTTCGTTAAAGAATCGCAAAGAAATGTGATTTTTGTCGAATGATCGCGAAATAAACGGGAATTTTGTTAAAAGATTGTGGAAAATGAGCGAATTTTGGCGAAAGATCGTGGAAAATGCGAGATTTTTGGCAAAAGATCATGGAAAATGCACAATTTTTGGCAAAGGATTGCGAGAAAAATGCGATTTTCGTTAAAGGATCACAAAAAAGACATGATTTTCATCGCAAAATTGAAAAAAAACATGATTTTTGCCAAAAAATCGTGTAAAATATTCAAATTTCTGCAAAAGATTGTGTGAAATATGCAAATTTCTTTGAAAGGTCGTAGAAAGACTGCGAATTTCGGCGAAGAATTGTGAATTTCATCAAAGAATCGCGAGAAAAATGTGATTTTTGTCGAATGATCGTGAAAAAAGGTGCGTATTTCGTCAAACGATCTTGTAAAATATGCGAACTTCTTTGAAAGGTCGTGGGAAAAACAAGAATTTCGTTAAAGAATCGCAAAGAAATGTGATTTTTGTCGAATGATCGCGAAATAAACGTGAATTTTGTGAAAAGATTGTGGAAAATGAGCGAATTTTGGCGAAAGATCGTGGAAAACGCCAGATTTTTGGCAAAAGATCATGGAAAATGCACGATTTTTAGCAAAGGATTGCGGTAAAAGTGCGATTTTCGTTAAAGGATCACGAAAAAGACACTATTTTCATCGCAGAATTGCAAAAAAACATGATTTTCACCAAAGGATCGTGTAAAATATTCGAATTTCTGCAAAAGATTGTGTGAAATACACGAATTTCATCAAAAGATCATGTAATATGCAAATTTCTTTGAAAGGTCGTGGAAAGACTGCGAATTTTAGCGAAGGATTTTGAATTTCGTCAAAAAAACGCGAAAAAATGTGCTTTTTGTGAAACGTTCGTGTAAAATATGCGAATTTCTTCGAAAGATCGTGTGAATTTCATAGAAAGATCGTGTAATATGCGAATATCTTTGAAAGGTCGTGGAAAAAACGAGAATTTCGTCGAAGGATTGCGAATTTCGTTAAAGAATTGCAAAGAAATGTGATTTTTGTCAAATGGTCGCGAAATAAACGTGAATTTTGTTAAAAGATTGTGGAAAACGTGAGACTTTTGGCGAAAGATCGTGGAAAATGCGAGATTTTTGGCAAAAGATCATGGAAAATGCACAATTTTTGGCAAAGGATTGCGAGAAAAATGCAATTTTCGTTAAAGGATCACGAAAAAGACACGATTTTCATCGCAGAATTGAAAAAAAACATGATTTTTGCCAAAAAATCGTGTAAAATATTCAAATTTCTGCAAAAGATTGTGTGAAATATGCAAATTTCTTTGAAAGGTCCTGGAATGACTGCGAATTTCGGCGAAGAATTGTGAATTTCATCAAAGAATCGCGAAAAAAATGTGATTTTTGTCAAATGATCGTGAAAAAAGGTGCGTATTTCGTCAAACGATCTTGTAAAATGTGCGAACTTCTTTGAAAGGTCGTGGGAAAAACAAGAATTTCGTTAAAGAATGGCAAAGAAATGTGATTATTGTCGAATGATCGCGAAATAAACGGGAATTTTGTTAAAAGATTGTGGAAAATGAGCGAATTTTGGCGAAAGATTATGGAAAACGCGAGATTTCTGGCGAAATATCGTAGAAAATTGGAGATTTTTGGCAAAAGATCATGGAAAATGCACAATTTTTGGCAAAGGATTGCGAGAAAAATGAGATTTTCGTTAAAGGATCATGAAAAAGACACGATTTTCATCGCAAAATTGAAAAAAAAACATGATTTTTGCCAAAAAATCGTGTAAAATATTCAAATTTCTGCAAAAGATTGTGTGAAATATGCAAATTTCTTTGAAAGGTCGTGGAAAGACTGCGAATTTCGGCGAAGAATTGTGAATTTCATCAAAGAATCGCGAAAAAAATGTGATTTTTGTCAAATGATCGTGAAAAAAGGTGCGTATTTTGTCAAACGATCTTGTAAAATATGCGAACTTCTTTGAAAGGTCGTGGGGAAAAACGAGAATTTCGTTAAAGAATCGCAAAGAAATGTGATTTTTGTCGAATGATCGCGAAATAAACGTGAATTTTGTTAAAAGATTGTGGAAAATGAGCGAATTTTGGCGAAAGATCGTGGAAAACGCCAGATTTTTGGCAAAAGATCATGGAAAATGCACGATTTTTGGCAAAGGATTGCGGTAAAAGTGCGATTTTCGTTAAAGGATCACGAAAAAGACACTATTTTCATCGCAGAATTGCAAAAAAACATGATTTTCACCAAAGGATCGTGTAAAATATTCGAATTTCTGCAAAAGATTGTGTGAAATAATCGAATTTCATCAAAAGATCATGTAATATACAAATTTCTTTGAAAGGTCGTGGAAAGACTGCGAATTTTAGCGAAGGATTTTGAATTTCGTCAAAGAATCGCGAAAAAAATGTGCTTTTTGTCAAACGTTCGTGTAAAATATGCGAATTTCTTCGAAAGATCGTGCGAGTTTCATAGAAAGATCGAATAATATGCGAATATCTTTGAAAGGTCGTGGAAAAAACGAGAATTTCGTCGAAGGATTGCGAATTTCGTTAAAGAATTGCAAAGAAATGTGATTTTTGTCAAATGGTCGCGAAATAAACGTGAATTTTGTTAAAAGATTGTGGAAAATGAGTGAATTTTGGCGAAAGATTATGGAAAACGCGAGATTTTTGGCGAAAGATCGTGGAAAATTGGAGATTTTTGCCAAAGTGCCGTGTAAAGTATGCAAATCACTTCAAAAGATTGTGCAAATTTCGCCGAAAGATCATGTAATATGCGAATTTCTTTGAAAGGTCGTAGAAAAAGCACGAATGTTATCAAAGAATCGCGATAAGATATGATTTTTGTCAAATGATCGCGAAAGAATTTGTATTTCGTCAAAAAATCTTGTAAAATATGTGAATTTCTTTGAAAGATCGTGTAAAATACGTGAATTTCACCAAAAGATCATGTAAAATATAAGAATTTCTTGTGTGAAATATGCAAATTTCATCGAAAGATTGTGTAAAATATACAAATTTCTTCAAAAGCTCGTGCGAAATACGCAAATTTCAGCGAAAGATCGTGTAATATGCGAATTTCTTTGAAAGGTTGTGGAAAAAGTGCGATTTTCGCCAAAGGGTCGTGTAAAATGCATGATTTTCGCCAAAGAATCGTGTAAAATGAGCGAATTTCTTCAAAAGATCGTGCGAAATATGCGAATTTCCTCAATAGATCATGTAATATGCAAATTTCTTACTACTTATTCATGTTATGCTCCTCTAATGACTATCTCCCCCACTTCCACACCTGGGGGGGGGTGCATTTTTCTAAATTTTGTCACCCCTCATGTGACATATCGTTGCAAAGGCCTGTGACCGCTTAATCATTTTATGTATTTCTGGTGCTCTGTCCACTACTTTGACCCCCTGGGGGGCACTTTCCTACATTTTGCTGACACCCGTCATGTGACATGTCATTGGAAAGGACTGTAACCGCTTAATCATTTTATGCACTTCCGGTACTCTGCCCACCACTTTGTCCCCCCCACGGGGGGGAGGGCTGGCAATTTCCTAAATTTTGCCAGCACCCCGTCATGTAAAATATCGTTGCAAAGGCCTGTGACCGCTTAATCATTTTATGCATTTCCAGTGCTCCACCCACTACTTTGCCCCCCTGGGGACACTTTCTTACATTTTGCTGACACCCACAATGTGACATGTCATTGGAAAGGCCTGTGACCGCTTAATCATTTTATGCACTTCCGGTACTCCGCCCACCACTTTGCCCCCCAGGGGGGGCAATTTCCTAAATTTTGCCGGCACTCCATCATGTGACATATCGTTGCAAAGGCCTGTGACCGCTTAATCATTTTATGCATTTCCAGTACTCCGTCCACCACTTTGCCCCCTGGGGGGGGCACTTTCTTACATTTTCCTGACACCCGTCATGTGACATGTCATTGGAAAGGCCTGTGACCGCTTAATCATTTTATGCACTACCGGTACTCCGCCCACCACTTTGCCCCCCAGGGGGTGCAATTTCGTAAATTTTGCTGGCACCCCATCATGTGACATATCGTTGCAAAGGGCTGTGACCGCTTAATCATTTTATGCATTTCCAGTGCTCCGCCCACTACTTGACCCCCTGGGGGCCACTTTCCTATATTTCGCCAACACCCGTCATGTGACATATCATTTGAAAGGCCTGTGACCGCTTAATCATTTTATGCATTTCTGGTACTCTTCTCACTACTTCCCCCCCGGGGGGGCACTTTTCTACATTTTGTCGACACGTCGTCATGTGACATATCATGGGAAAGGCCTGTGACTGCTTAATCATTTTATGCACTACCGGTACTCCGCCCACCACTTTGCCCCCCAGGGGGGCAATTTCCTAAATTTTGCCGGCACCCCATCATGTGACATATCGTTGCAAAGGGCTGTGACCGCTTAATCATTTTATGCATTTCCAGTGCTCCGCCCACTACTTGCCCCCCGGGGGGCCACTTTCCTATATTTCGCCAACACCCGTCATGTGACATATCATTGGAAAGGCCTGTGACTGCTTAATCATTTTATGCATTTCTGGTACTCTGCTCACTACTTCCCCCCCCCCCCCCCCGGGGTCACTTTTCTACATTTTGTCGACACGTCGTCATGTGACATATCATTGGAAAGGCCTGTGACTGCTTAATCATTTTATGCACTTACCGCTGCTCGCACACCACTTTGCCTCCCTGAGGGCACTTTCCTAAATCGATATATCAGGATATGATATAAAGATGCCGATTTATATTATTCTAGACATATTGCCCATCCCTATCAAGCAGCCACACTTGCCAACTGTGAATTCGGCAGCCTCAAAATTCCCCTTTCTCCCAATCGCAATGCGTGCTTTTTGACAGATAACTTGCTACTTACACATTTCTAACGACATGCAGTTGCTTTCATAAAGTAAACATGCCACACAATAAACTTAAAGCATTCTACAAATGTTTGAGATTTTTTACTTAGGACTTTTCTATTTCGACAGATTTTTCACTCCAGAGCATATAATGTTATAGAAACCAGATTTGAAACGATGCTCAGTAAAAAAACTACAACATTTTTGAGGTCGATATAACTATAAAAAATCTGCAGTTGGAAAACTGTGGTGATTTGGCCGATTCCACTACAGAATTTTTGCGGTCAATGGAACTGCGAAATTTCTGCAGAATTTTTAATATTGATATAACTATAAATTTTCTGTAGAATTTTTGTGGTCAATACAACTGCGAAATTACTGCGGTTAATAAACTGCAGTAATTTTGTGGTTGTATTGACCGCAAAAAATCTGTAGTGGAATTGGCCAAATCACCGCAGTCTTCCAACTGCGGTTTTTTTATAGAATTTCTGCAGTTCATTTTTAGCTGGGGAGAGAAACGTATACGTGCCGGAAATAGGCCTAAGGATCCTCGTTTGTCGTCACCAGTAAAATTTTACTGTAAAATTTGCCTTGTTTAATCCGAGCATTTTCCCGATTTGAATACGCACAAACTTCTGTTTTTTAAAACCGGTAGCAAAGTAATAAACATTTCGTAAAAGGCTCCCGTCGCGAAGGGGTTAACGCCAAGCCATTTCTTAATCGGGAGACCTGTGACCGCCATACTTGAGCCAGAATTAATTAATATAAGTGAAAATACACTGTCCAGATGGCATAGGATTACAAAATGAGTTCAACTGATATGGGATCGTTGGAATTAGAGAGTATTTGAATACCGTTCAACAGCGTTCCAAATGGCAATTTAAAAAAAAAATAACGTAATCATATCTACCTTAGTATTGATAAAGGAAGACGATCTTCCTACAAATAAATACTTACTAGGACGCATGACAAATGTTTTCCCAGGTGCAGATTGTAAGATTAGGGTAGTAGAAATTAAAACCTCAAAGGGAGTACTTAAAAGAAGTATATCCAAAATTGCGTTATTGTCACAACAAATTTCAAGGAATTAGTTATGAACTATTAAAAAAAGGGAGCTTATTTGTGCTTTTCCTCTTAATTTGTACTGCTGTATTTTCATATTTGTATTATTCATTGTTAAAAGAAAATTGTTGCTTTGCATCATATAACTCAAACATTTGTAATGTTAATATTTTAGTTCTTATTGTATAATTGATTGAAGTTGACCCTTCAATGTCATGGGGTATGTCGGAATTATCTGTTATTATGTGCCAAAAGTTGGCAACGCACTTGTTTGCTAATGTATGTAACAATAGAAACGTAATTCGTTTTTTGATTATGTCTCGCCATGAGAGCACGTTACGCATTGAATTTAAGAAAAATAAAGTACATACAGTCCTTTAAGAATGTGAGTTTATTAATTATGTTAACCCCTTCGTGACGGGAGCCTTTTACGAAATTTTTAATCTTTTGTCACCGTTTTTTAAAAACAGAAACTTGTGTCTTGGTGAATCGAGAAAATGCACTGATTAAATAAGGCAAATTTTACAGTAAAATTTTACTGGTGAGGAAAAACAAGGATTCTGAACGCTTCATGCGGCACGTATACGTGTCGCTCGTCCCCAAGGGGTTAATACGCATCGCTACACCAATTTTTTCATTTCAGTATAGTTGTTTTAATTTGAGATGCAATAATATCTAACAATATGCAATAATATCTAAAACAGCAGTAATATCTAGAAAAAGCTGTTCCACACTTGATATACAATAGTCCTTTAATACGTTTAAAAAGCTTCACATATTCAACCCTTGACCATAATAATTTGCACTTTGTTAATAATAAATAAATAATAAAGATAATATATAACAAAGGTCGCCACATTTTAAACTCTAGACCTAAGTAATCTGCCGTTTCACCGCCATTCCATGAAAAACTGACAAAATATTCCGTGCGCGACTCTTTCATATATATGAATAGAGAACAACGATTAAAGCACCAAAACACTTTATTTCTTAATGAAAACCAGTTTCAGTAGCCATAGCGTACGGTCATCAGTGCAAAATATGATTGCTCAGAAAAGAAAATTGCTGAAATATATGTAGGAAAAACAAATTCGATGATAAAGTTAATTAGCCAGTAAATCAAAGCTTCTCTATATCCGTCTACCGCAAAAGTTTCGCTGTTTCTCTACCACCCCATGCTCACTCATGTCATCCAGCTTGTCAGAAAATTGACGATTTTTATACTTTTGTAAATCGTGCGTTAAATCTTTGTTCTGATTACCACTAACTAAATTCAGAAATTGAATATCTCAAAGCCATAGCTAAAGTCAGAGGTAACAAACCTTCAACTATCGATACTACTTTATTTAAATTATAGCATCCTCGTCCCTCAAGTTACCGTAAATTTCCTTATCCAAATAATAGCATAATTTTAACTTTCTTTCCTAAGTCCAGCTTTTTCATTGTCAAAATCCTTAGGCAATTTGACTTCAGAATAATTTCCAGCACTCCTAATAAACTTAATCTCTCCTAACTGAAAGATCCTATTGAGATATCCATTTCTTGGGGTATGTATAGTATAAGTTGCCAATTTGGTCTTTCTTATATTGGACAAACCAAGCACAGTTTAAAGCTTCGAATTAAAGAGCACAAGCAATATGTTCAGAAAGAAGAAATTAAGAAATCGGTCATTGCTAAACATTGCTGGAAAATTAATCACATTTTTAACTTTAGCACCAGTGTTGCCAGTTGGCTACTTTTTTTTAATTCGAATATCTTGATTGACACTTCTTTTTTGGACTGGTAAAATTCATCTTACTTAGTGTCCTATTAATTAAGGTGAAAACAAGGATAATATTACCATTTCAAAAAAAAATGGTGCCAATCAAGATGTCCTAATTAAAAAAAGTAGCCAGCTGGCAACACTGTTTAGCGTCCCAAACATTATCTAAAAACGCGCTTACATTGATGAAATTAACTTTCTTGAAGCATTCCAAATTATAAAAAAAATTAAAATGTTGTTAATTGTGATTTTGCTATTCTTCCGTTGTCATATTGCTGGAAAAGTTATATAAAAACCTCTCGTTCATAAATTCCACTTGCATGTTTTCACATTACATTTATTATATTTTATTATCTATTCTCTGAACTTTTCTGAATTTCTATTAGTCAGTAAACTTGATCTTTGAATCCGCTCATATGGCCTGTTTCCTAAATTTTCCTATCGTAATTCTATTGGCTAATAAACTTTATCTATGAATCCACTTTTCTTTCATTGGCTCTTTCCTAAAATGTCCTCTAATTTTATTGCCTAACAAACTTTATTATTGAATCCGCTTCTCCAGCATGTATTTCAGAAATTTTGTTTTCTGGGCAATCATATTTTGCAATGTTCACGGTACGCTATGTCTACTGAAACTGGTTTCAACAAGAAATAAAGTACTTTGGTGCTTTAAATGTTTATTTTTTTCATATTGTACTGCGTCAAGTAATTTCTTATTGTAACTTACGTATATACTTATATCTATTGATTTATAAGTTGTTAAAACGTAAACTATACCTTAAAAATAACAAAAACTCTAGGTTTTCATTTTAGCATGGCTGTTTTAATTTGAGGAAATAATAACATTGTTAAAACAGCAGCAATATTCAGAAAAGCTGTCCCATACGTGGAATGACCCTAATCTAGATTTTCAGAAAATATTTTTCAAATCGGAGTTATTGAGTCAAAAAGAATTTAACTCATTATGTATAGACATGGCTCCCAACTTCTTGGCTTTTTTAACCCCTTGAGGGGTGGTGGTGTATGTTTATGAAACCACTTAATTTTCATTAATTTTAGTTCCGTAATACCGCATTGGCACCAGAATTTTAGTTTAAAAAAATTTTGTTTATTCTGTGTGCAGTGGTGGAAAATTGGCGCAGAGGAGGAGCCTATTGACACCACTAAATTTTAGTAGAATTTTTCGTCTTATCTAATGACAGTTTTTATTAAGATGAAGAATACCATAAAATATTAGTGGTGTCAATAGGCTCCTCCTCTGCGCCAATTTTCCACCACTGCTGTGTGGGGAATATTGCTTTTTCTTATTTATAGATAAATTTGTTTTTAAATTCCGGTGTCACTTATTAATTTCAACAACAGCTGGGGAGTTGCTTTGCCGCGGAAAGGGCTAAAGTCAAGCAATCATATTTGACCAGAAACTTTGTTTAATAGATAAAATAAATTATGTGCAACTTTTCATTAAATAATCCTAGCAAACATATATTAACTACATTTCTGACTCAAAACATATTTACTTGATATAAAAAGCGTATAAGTTGGCCGCTATGCATAGCGTTAAAAAAAAGAGAAAGATATCAGATAACGCACCAGAACTTACGTACTAAAGAGTTAGATCCTGTCCGTGGGCCGCTGTTTGGAAATTACTGATATAAAGTGTAAAAATGTTCAAAACAATCAGAAATTCAAACGCAATACGAAATTTACAGATCACAACATTTATAAAGTTTTTGATGCAGTTAACCCTTTCTAGCGCGGAGCAATTCTGTTTTTAAACTGACGAAATAATGGACCGACACCATAATTTATAAACTAATTTAGTAGAATATACGAACTTTCTTATTTTCAAGTACGTTATGAAAGTAAATTTTTAATTAAATATTCAGGGTGGCTGTAAAATAAAAATTAGGTTTTCCTTTTTTAAGGACACCGGGGGCCCGCGAATGGGTTAAGCGGTAATGTTGGCGTGAGCAATTTAAGTGCTGACCATATTAAGTTACATAAAAAAATCATTGGTTAGAAAATAGTTGAACGGAAATTGTCCGCAAGTCTCAGCTACGTATAATCATTTCTGAAGACAAATTGTAGAATAGCTCTGAAAAACTCGTTGTAATCTCGCGTCGTTTTTATCACTTGGTATTCAAAAACGTATTTAACTGTTCTTAACCCTTCCAACGGAAGTGGTATACGATATATGACAATTTTAAATTTTTTAATGACAGTTGTCTCCCAGAATGTTTATATATATATATATATATAAAAATTCTGTAATGTACAGTCGTGGAAAAAAAAGTAAACACCCTTACTAACTCTGCAAAAAATTACCGTTGAAGAAAGTTAGTGGTACCACACGATTGGTAATAAAATATACTTTTAAATATAAAATTTGCTTAGGTGGCCATCTACATATTAAAAAGAACCATAATTTTGTTTTTTTTCAATGCAGTATACAATTTTGATAGCATAAATGGACTCTACACTCTTCAATTAGCCTAAAAACAAATTTTTATGCAATTTGTACGATAAGTTTCACAGAAATTAATTGTTTTAAAACGAGCGTATTTTAGGGGCTGTATCCAAATTCAAGTTCGGTACTCGGTTGTACATTTCATACATTTAAAAACCTCAAAAAACAACAAAAAAAAAAAAGATGCGAAATGTGATTTAACTGACGTATATGTTTTAAGAATAGTTGCTTCTCAAAGGAGCTATGCAGTCAAAATGACCGCTCCGGTTAAAACAAATATTCTATGTTAATATATGTATATATATATACATATTCTAAATTACTGTGAAAGTTTTGCTCCTGAGTTAATCAATCTCTGTTTGCTTCACTCTCGTTGTGGTTTCACCTGAGGCTGACTCTCCAAAAGTCGATATTAATATGTGCATACTAAACGTTTGACTATGGTCCGGGAGTTATACATCCCAGTGGAATATTTCTTTATTGTATTCTAAATTAAGAATATTTTATTCCATTGTAAACATAAATTTAAAAATGTATTATTGCGTAAAGGTTTCTTTTCAGTTATGCGGAAGTAGTTATTATAAGTTTAAAAGAACGAACTTTCAAAATTTTGAAATATTAGAATACAATCCTGGGAAATATATTTTGTACTTCCATGCAAATTCTGTCCCAGATTATTATACAAAAAATCTGACTCTTTCCAATCGATTAGTTATAACGTTCACTAGTTAATGACAGAATATAATTTTCGCTAGTGGTCGTCTACATCCAGAAATGTTACCAAATTTATATATTTTTTAAAACTAATACCGAAGTTTGAGATTATACCTGAATCTTTCGGTAAATTCTACCTTTGAATTCCAAACTGAAAATCATTCTGCATTTGTAGATGACAGGGTCTAAATACTGAACGTAAAAATTCCACCAGTAAATTTTAATAGAAATTGTCGCCTTTTTTAAACGCCCTATTCATGTAATGCCACTCTTATAAATAATGGGGAAAATTCTATAAATTTTTACGGCTGGAAGTTTGCCCCGATAGTGATTAGCTCTTCGCAGTTGTATCGTTTAAATAGGGGCTCCCAATGCTCTGAACACTAATTTCTTATAGTTTATTTCGCGATTTATAACGGCAGATATTTTTTTCCGTTAGAGAACGCAAAGTAAACCACTTTTACATTGATAGTACCCAGATCATTGTTAGCCCCGATACACTTGGGACAACTTTCAACACTAGTTATACGCCAGGTATAAAAATGAAAGCTTAAAACTTAACCTTTAAATGCGTGATTTTTTATTTTGTTTCGAAAAAATTATATATGATCTCTGAAAGATTTTTTACACAGGAAAAATAATGAAAAACAATCAGAGATTTATTTTTCATATAATACGTCAATCTTTTCATCTGTTGCTCATCTGCAATACAAGTAAAAACTACTGTAGTGTGGCTGATTTACATCAAAATAATGCAAAATAGTAAATATTTTAATAAGTATGTTTCCAAATATCTTCTTTTATATTATTATTTATTTTATAAAACGTAACATTTAACCCTTTAATTCCCATGATAGAATACGTTATAGAAATTACGTAGTTCAGAGAATCTGAGTTTACACCAGAAAATAACAATGGTTAATTTCGCTTTATTTAAAAACAGAATGTCTGTTATTAATTAAAGCACATATTGTTATTTCAATTTTCTGGTGTCAATTAGGTATACACGAAAAATAAAATCTATTAAATTCGAAACACTTGTTTGCATATATACAAAGTTGCGCACTAAAGGGTTAAGCATAAGAATTAACTATTCTATATTAGTGAACAATAGAACAAGAACAGATATTTTCAGTGGACGAAGATAGGATTCCAATCACTTTCAGGGGATTCAAGCAAATATTATTAGCAGGAGCGTATATTTTCATTTCCCATTTGCTTATTTTGTTTATCTTCCTATTAGTTTTCATAAATTTTTTGCTCTTTATTTTAATCTCAGTCTACACATCCCATTACGTTTTGACTGAAAAAAAAGGATGATGCCGATGAAATGGCGAATGAATCTATAAATAGAAAAACACACTCTTTAACCACGTCTGCGCGTAATGCATCGGACCGCGTTATACACCAGAATACGGTGAGACTGTATAGAATTTCTGATGAAACATTGAGTGAAAATATAAACAAATAAAAAAGTTAATTATTTATGAAGAAGAAAATTAGAATTCTGCAATTCCAGTGACCCTGTATGAAACCTGCTAGTTATCCTGAAATCTAGGTATGCTTTTTTTGGCGCTATTATTTAATTGAATTATGAGTGGGCCATTGAAATTTAAGAATTCATTAACCCGCTAATTCTCAGGGTAGAATCATGGAATTGTGAATAAAGAGGAAATGACAAATTTTTGAAATAGTGAAGCCTCAACTGTAACCGTTTTCGCAGTGTCTCATTATTGCAGGGGAAAACGTCCACCAGTAAATTTGAATTGAAATTTTCTCTTTATTTAAATGCCTTATTAACCCTTTATCTACTGCATTATGACTTACTTCAAATTTTTATATGTACTTTTTTTCAGTTCCTACAATGAAAATTAAAAGGTAAACATAAAAAATATACTTACTCGTGAGAAATTTAATTCCTGAGAGGTAATTAATTAAAGTGGTACTTTAACACTTTAGTGCGCAGCTTTGCATATATGCAAACAATATTGAATTTAATAGACTTTTTAAAATTCGTATATACCTAATTCACAGCAGAAAATTAAAATAGCAATATTTGTTTTAATTAATAACAGACGTATTTCAATAAAGCGAAATTAACCATCGAAGCATTCTGGTGTAAAGTCAGACTCTCTGAACTACGTAATTTCTGGAACATATTCTATCATGGGAATTAATTGGTTAAAGGTTAACTTTTATAAAACTAGTAAATCTGCTGCAGATCAGGAGCCTCAACGTCATCTTTGCAAGTCATTGTTTTTTAACACTTATTGCGTAATATTCAACTTCCTACAAGTCGCTTTTTAAAGTTTTCAAATGACATAAATATTTATAAGAATACAAAATACTTCGTAAAGTTTCAGAAATTAAAAGTGTTAAACAAGTGGTTATACATTGATGTTCTGAAATTCTGATAAGCTACTTATTCTGGTAACTTCTTAAATCAAAAATTGCATTTCTTCTGGGGGCCCTGCCCCCTGAACCCTCCGTTGTTTATTTAAATTTACATTCGTAATTTTTTATTGATTGTGCGGATGGTTATAGTATATCTTAGATTTTTTTTTTTTACGCTGTGATTTATAAGGATAAGCATAAGTATTTTTTTTATATAAATTAATAAAATTAAAAATAAAAATAAAATCTTCATGTTAACCGTACGAAGACAATAAATCTTTAAGTGACGCCAAAAATGTAACCCTAAAATCCGCTACATTCGGCACAAACACAACGACGTGCTTTAAAAAAATGGAATAACATTTTTAGTTATACAGTTTTTAATTCATAATACAATGAAATGCTACCTTAGAATGCTTAAATATAAGCAGATCATTTTCATTTTACAGAAAAAAATGCACGGATGAAGTCAAAGAATTCGGTCCCTGTCCCGCGTGTTTGTTTTGTTTGGGCCGAATGAGGGCATTTAAATCTGAGCGATAACGCACATCATATTGAAAACTGTTTTTACGGCATACTGCATCTCCATCTATCTCTTTCCTCCGTGAATAATAGTTAATTTTATTTTACCCAAGATCTGTTTATTCCAGCATCTTTGTTTTCGACAAATGACGTCTAATTCACCTGCTATGCGTACTTACTCAAAACTTTTCATCTTGTTATATTAAGAAATACTCGAGAGTTTTCTTTTTATTTTCAATATGCCGCCATATTAATTTTTCTATTCTTAATTTTTTTTCATTTTTCTGTTTCATGTCAAAATATTTCAATTGAAAATTGTTTAAGAGAAAATATTATTCCGTGTTTTGATTTTTTTGGCAGCAATTAAAGAAATACTGGTAAATGTTATGGAAAATTTTCCCATTATTCTCTATAAAAATAATGACCTTTTGTATTTTTAAGCAAAATATTTGAATAAAATAAATAAAATATTGCCTATTTTTATTTCTGGGCTAAAACCCATCTATATGCAAAGATACAAATGCATTAATTCATCCGTTTTGACGTTGGCTTTACTCAAACATTATACACGCAATTATACTAATATTATTAGGACCAAATACGTTGCTAGGCAACATATGAAAGAAAAGAAAAAAAAATGAAATATGTATTATGTCAAATTGATAAAACAAAATGCTTTATATTATTGGAAAACATGCCTAAAATTCCCCCCAAAATTAAAAACCTAATTAAAAAAATCTCGCAAATATATTGACAAAATTTCAAACTAATTGGAATAATTTAATAATCTTATTTAAAAATTTCATCATCCAAAATTTACCATTTAAATCCATTTTTCATATGAGCCATTTCTTTTTAATAATCTCTTTTAAAAATTTCAGCATCCAAAAGGGCATAGCCGGATAAGCATTGGAAATATGCCTTTTAATCAAATTTCCTGATTTTTTTCACAGACGTAGCTACATATCTGACAATAGATTTCCCCTATTATCACCCTATAAATATTGATATTTAATGCGATATAAATGTTTTTTCGATTTTTTAAAAAACGGATTTTCTCAAAAACTGCTGCACGGAATTCCATGCCATTAACTGAGGATATATAGATACTAAAGATGCATAACTGGTAATTTTTGTATAATTTTCTGTTTATAAAAACTGTGTGAAATAGCGAAATAAAAATAAAAAAAATATATAAATTAGTACTAGAGAACAGGAATTCTGCTTTTTCAGAATTTAATGTCGCCCCCGGCATTTCCATTACTTTATTTTCTTCTGGTGGCCTGGTGGCAAGGGCCTCGCTAAGGTGGGGGGGGAGGGGGGAGCCCCCCCCCCACCCCAAACATTCGCGAATGTTACCACACTTGGCAAATTTACAAACTTAGTTGGCAAATTTGTAAAAAAAAATTAATAAAAACTATAATATATTTTCTATTTCTGATGGACTTGGTAAAAATTACTAAGTTAATTGGGAATATTATTAAACTTTCAACAAATAAGAGCTATATTGCATGTTTTAACTGTGGTAAGTTGGCAAAATTATAAAACGAGTAGGCAAATACTGAAATTTCACTTGGCAATTTAAGGTTCTCTCCCCCACCAATAAAAAGTCTTAGCGATGGCGCTGCCTGGTGGTTTCTATTATTATGAAACAGCCATTATAAATGAAGCATTAGGTGAAGATGAAAGAGCAGTCGTAACATCGTCCCATTCTGACCAGAAAATCAGAGTTCTAATTTTTTCCGCTGCTTTTTCATCTTCACCTAAAGCTTCATTCATAATGGCTGTTTCATAATAATAGAAGCCACCAGTCCATCAGAAGAAAATAACTCGGTTAAGCGGGACTCGGATAATTGGGACTCTACTGCAAAACATATTTCAATTTTATGACTTAAAGCACACGATTTTATTTTATGTAAAATGACGTCATTTACATTAATATAGAAACTTAAAATTAAATATAATTTATAATAACTCCTGTTTTATCATAAATCCTACATTTATATTTTTCTCAAAGTAGCACGTATTTTAATTATTTTTTTTTTCAATTTTAATGAGAAAATGGTAACAAGAAGATATAATTGCTTTCTTTACCTTCTATTATAAATGGAGTACTTGAGTTGCCAAAATTAAACAAATGTCGCTAAAAACTACAAAAAAATTAATATTTCAAAAACAAACAGAGATGCAGTTTTCAAACAAAATGCATTAAAAAGTACTTTTTTTCCCCAATACGATGGTATTAAAACTGGAAATGTGCGATGTTTAGAAATTAAAAAAAAATATTATAGAGTATTTAATTGTACAATGATACATCTACTTTGTTTATTGCTAGCGTCTGTAATCTAACGTTATTTTTTGGACACAAAATAAGCTGGGAGAAAGAAATAGTATACCGTACCGGAGGCTAAAAAATCATATCTTATGGTTATCCGAAAATTACCATTTTCTTGTAGAAAATTCCCCATATGTGCCCGCATATTCTATATAAATGCCGAAAGATTGCGTTGGGTACTACATATAAATATTTACAAAAATGTATATTAAAATTATTGAAATTCATTTTAAGGCGTTATTTTGGACGCAGGTACTCAATTTCCACACCCGAAGAATTTTTGGAATAAACAGTTACAGAATTGCTGTATTTTAAATTTTTAATGAACACATGAGCAACATTCTCAACACTGTCGATATCAAAATGAACATGATGTTGAAAAACATGGCTTATATGCTTAATGGAATCTAAAATACATCAGTTGACATATTGTCTGCTGACTTTGTAAAAAGTAAAATATTCTATATTTTCCGAACAAATGAACCAAATATAACAAAAAAAAAAAAAAAAAAAAAAAAAAAAAAAAAAAATACAGCTAATTCCGGGTACCTCACCAACATACCCACATAATTTCAAGTAAATCCGATGGTTTTTACGGCAGTTACCGCGGAACAGACAGACTAACGGAAACCAAAACTTTTCTTGTCTCCACAGTAAGCGTGAGTAAGCCTTCACTGACGTTTCGGCAATTATATAAAACTAGAAAGGTAGCCCGTCAAAAATGACGGAAATTTAGATATAAAGATATATACAACTCATGTGCAAGAATATGAGTTTTCTCGCTTGTTCCGCAGTGATAGATGAAAAAAACACATTTTAAGAAAACACATTTATGAAAAACTGTGTACAGTAATCTGCACAGTTTGGTTCCAAGTGTTATGCAGATTTGAGGCTTTTTGCGGTCATGTCTATTCAATCTTTGTTTACATTTTTTTAAATTCATATATTGGACAATTTAGATTGTTGAGCCTTAAAACTAAATAAATAACACACTTGAAGTAACGTTAAAAACTATTAAATTATCGTATACGATTTCATGAAATGGTATTATATGGTATTATATGTGTATGCTTCACGATCTTGGTTACGACAGTGGAGAAATTGGCTGCAACTTGTCATAATCCTAATAGTGTGGGCCGCTATAACAAAAAAGTAACCAGTTTTTAGTAAAATTTCTGATATAAAGTAGCTTTCAAAAACTTGTGCAGGCCGTTCTCGTGTTATGTCAGTCCTAGGAATAATATTTCTAACACTGAAGATTTTCCATGTATATATGGAATTTAGAAAAGCTTCTCCAAAAGAAAGGTCCTGAAATGACATTGTAATTCCTCTAACTTCGAAGTTTAATCGGGCCCTGATGTTGAGTACTGAAATCTAATAAATACAGTTATTTTGAATATTACAAGAGAATTAAACAGTTAAACTTATTTAACTTAAACCCGCTGTTACATCCCGATGTTATTTTTTAGTATTAAGAAAGAAAATTATTTAAAATTTTCAAATCATGCATTTATGATTTTTATCCGTCTTTAATAACTAAATAATGAAAAAATAGGCTTTTGTTCTGAGATCATAAATATGACAATAAAATAATGTAACTAAGAGACATTGCAAAATTAAATCTTTGTGATTACAAACCATAAACAAACGATACCGCCACCATTTTACCTACTATGACGTCATTAGAATATTGCCCATTGATTGTTGGAGAACTTACTTTGTGAATGATTGCCTCAATGATTTAATATTTTTGACGTTTCACGATGAATGACTCACTTGTGTTTGTTTAGGTTTATGGAATGAGATATTAAGCTGTGAAACTAATTTCAATTGAAGTTATCCAAGGATATATGTATTTTTAATCGAAATTAAAAACAATGATTTGATCTCGAAATAAAAAGTTTTAGTTTGTATAATTTGTTATTTCTGTTAATTATTTATTTAAGTATTTTTTCCATTATAGCGCATTTTTAAAAAAAGCTTGGCGCGATTCGGGCATCAGAAAGTGAGATATGTTGCGAAAATATATAAACAGCTTTGAAAACAAATCTAATGAACTTTTATCTTTGTTTATATATGCACTTATATGCATAAAAAAATCGTTTCTAAATATATATAATTTTTTTATATACAAATTACGGTACAGATTTCAGATATGAACCGGGATACCTAACTGGCGCCAAAATGGTGTTATTTTGCCTGCTATGGTAACCCGGTTATTGTTTTTTATTTATTAATAAATTGTTTATTTACTTTTATTTTCTGTCTTTTAATTATAGAAACTGCTTTGTTCTATAGTTATTATTCAAACTTTTATTTATTTATAGTTATTTCCTTTTCAAAATGATAGCAAATAATTGAAAAATATATAAGTAACTGGTATTCGAAAGCGAGATTTCTGCCAAATTGGCGTCATAGAAAAATCACGCCAACCCCCATGCGTATATGACATCTGTGCAAAAATTACTTCTGTTTCTTTATAAAAATGAGAAATAGCTTTTTTATATTAAATTGTCGGCACAGATGTCATATACGCCCATATTGGCGCGATTTTTTTTTTTTTTGACGCCGATGTCCTATACGCACCGGGTACTTAACTGGCGCCAAAGTGTCGTTATTTTGCTTGTAATGGTAACTCGAATGTTGTTTATGCTGTTGATGTTTTCGCCAAATTGGCATCGGAAAAAAATCGCGCCAAATGACATTTGTGCCAAATTGTATACATATGGAAAAAATTGCTTGTGAGTATGAAGCAGTAAATAGGTTGCCAGAAAATACGTTGGAAAACTTCTTTCTCGCCAAGAAACTTTTCTCCGAAATATTGTACATATGCAATGATTGCTAGAAATGCATTTTTAATTATGATATGCGCTTTTATGTTTCACTACATTTATGCATACTATACTGTGTGTATAAATGCTACAGTTCATATGCAGGGCTACACAAAAGAATTCGTAAGTGTTACTGAGTATGAGAGTAAATTGCTTAAAAGTGGTTTTTAAAGGAGTTATGCATTTTTACGCTGAACTGCATTTAGTTTCCTAAGAATTGTTTGTGGAATATAGATAAAATGATATACATGGTTACGCAAAGAATTGGATACATAACCGTCTATGGATGATAATAACTGGAAATGTGATTTCAGTAGTTTTAAGAGTAGTTTAAATTAAATTTTAGCTAAATAGTGGCATGTAATAACGGTACTATTGGCTATGGACGGTAACTTCTGAAATCAATGTTTAAATTTTTCGCACAGATGTCATATTCGCCCCATATTGGCGCGATTTTTTTCTGACGCCAATGTCATATATGCAACGGGTACTTAACTGGCGCCTAAGTGTCGTTATTTTGCTTGATGTGGTAACCCGGATTATGTTGTTTATGCTGTTGATGTTTTCGCCAAATTGGCAACCGAAAAATAATCGCGCCAGTATGGGGCGAATATGACACCTGTGCCAAATTTTTTTATGCGTTTTCTAAAGTGTTTACTTAGTTATCTTGGTACTTCTTAGTTATCCCGTCGACCACATTACTGTTGCCAAATTGTAAGATTAATTGCCAATAATGGTTGCCATTAATTAATTAATTAAATGCCAATAATGGCCAATAAAACCATTAATTCGACGTTTTATTTGTATATTTATTAATGTTTTACTTTGATTTATTAATGTTTTGTTTGATTTGGCGATTTATATAATTTGGCGAAATTGGTCGACGGGATAGCTAAGAAGTAACGTTATCTTATTTACCTTATTTCTCTAAATAACGAAGTTTTGTTAAAGCATTCAGGATGTGTTGGAAAGTGTTTCATATTCTATGCTTAACGCATGATTTTTCTTTCTTCTTTAATCTTATTTTGCATTTATTTTATTCTTAATTTTTTAGTCTTATACTGCTTTATAGAAACTTTGGCACAGTTGTCATATATTATGTTATCATATATTGGCGCAATTTTTTCCGACGCCAATTTGGCGAAAACATCAACAGCATAAACAACAACATCCGGATTACCATATCAAGCAAAATTACGACACTTTGGCGCCAGTTAAGTACCCGTTGTGTATATGACATTGGCGTCAGAAAAAAAATCGCGACATGACATCTGTGCCGAAACTTTAATATCTAATGTTTAAACTCTTCGCTCCACTCCCCTTGCATATAGTACAAACTATAACACGGATAGCGCAAAATAATAGACAGTTTGGTACTTTTCCACTGTAGGGCCTTTGGCATTTTTTAAAAAAACCTTGGTGTAATTTGGGCATCAGAAAGTGAGATTTGGGTACTTTTCCGTTATGCGGACACTTTTGTCGCCAAGCGTAATAGTTGGCGCAAAATCGTGAATTGAAGCATTTGAAAAATAAAAGAAAAACCATTGTCGATACTAAAGTGAGCATTTAAAAAATATAACATTTGAAAATTCCAGACTTTTACGAACTATTTCATCAAATCACAAATATATACTTAAAATAAGGGAACAAATAACTGCTATAAAATAAAGCAATAAAATAAAACTCATATTAAACTGCTGGCATAAAATTACAAACATCTTTTAGCACTTTGAAATAATTGGCGCATTAGCATACATTTTGGCATGGTGTCCGTATAACGAAAAAATATCGAGATTTGTTGTCAAATCATATAAACAGCTATGAAAACAAATTTGATGAGCGTTTTTGTTTGTTTTATATGTATATTATTGATGTTTTTATGTACAAATTACATCTGTTTCTGTATAAATTAGAGAAACGGCTTTTTTATGTTAAATAAATCGTATAAATATCGAATTCCCGGAAAATATGTTACCAAATTTCCTTTTTCGCCAAGGCACCTATACTGGAAAAGTACCTAAAGCACATTAAAATCGCGCAGTTAGGAGCTCACACAGTACACCGTTGTCTATTGGCGGTTATTTTATTAGTAGCATCGGGAGGAAGATGTAATGATGTACTTTAAATTCTCACCCATAGATTTCGAAAAAATATCTTAAAAGAGTGGAGTTTAAATTAAATTTCGGTGACCTCCATTATGAAAGATTAATGGTTTTAAATGGGAATTTCGCCAAATTAGCCAGTTATCGCCAAGTTGGCGAACATTTGGCGCTACTGTGGTAACCCTGCATTAATATTTTTCAACAATTACTCATTCCAATGAGGCGGTCCTACCGGAATAGTGAGGGACACACAGAGACTTGGATTTTATATAAATAGATAAGGTATTTGCAGACTTACTTATTAAAATGTTTACTAATTTGCAATATTTTAGCGTAAAACACCTACACCACAGTTGTCTTTACTTGTATTGCAGATGTGCAACAGAAGAAAAGATTGACGTAATATATGTAAAATGTATCTCTGATTTTTTTTTTTATTGTTTTTCATGTGTATTAAACCTTTTAGAGAATCATACATAATTTTTTCGAAACAAAATAAAGATTTCGCGCATTTAAGAGTTAAAGTACCGTCAGTACACTATGACTAAAATATTAGCAATAAATAGAAGCTAAAATTCTACTGCTTAATTTACCCTTAGTTAAATAATTAAATTCATATAAACATTACAAATACTTGTACAAGAATTACTTTCAGGTGTATATATATATAATTTATAAGTATTTACAATACATCAAAATATCTTAAAATACATTAGAAAAAACCCCAGAACCTTTTCAACCTTTACAAGGCCGTCGTCAGTGGGATTTAAATGTTATTATTTCCTTTGCGCTTATTAGAAAATTGTCTAGAAGAAAATTTATTTCAATTTAAAAGTTGTACGTGAGGTGAGATGCCAGATAAAGTTATTCAAATTTTCAACAAAACGAGCTCTCATTTATTATGCAGCAAATTTCTCCATACTCCATGGATATCGTACGATAGTGCATCGTTACAAGCATTACTACAATATACTTGTAATGATTAGTATTATGTAATACATAATACATAAATTCAGTAATAAGCAATACTACAGCTTATAAGTACCTACGAGTAATTCAAGTGTTAAATCAAACACACACACCGTTCACCTAATATAGCTAGTCAAATTAGTCGAATTGTATTCTAAGATCATAATGAACACATAAAAAATAGAACACTTATCTTATATCCTTTACTATGTTTGCCGCAATAAAAAGACGAACGTGACAATCTGTAAAAAATATCGGCACAAAACACATCGACTGTTTCAAAGATACCCTTCTTCCTCGCTAAAATAACAAACATAGAATTACTGCTGCCACGTATCCGAATAAAGTGGAGTTAAAAGAGTGTTTTTGCAAAGTACCATTAGAATGTTAGTAACATTCACTATTGGATGAAAGTTTAAAGTGAGTGGTATTTATAAGTACCGTTAGTAGATAAAGGGTTAATGCAGAATTTCAGTTATGGCCAAAAACAGATATTTATTTTTACAGGTGAAAGTTTACTTCGGTGGTAGCCACCGGCTGCATTTCCGCCATATTATGGCAACCTAAATCTCCATCTCTAAGCGTCAGTGAAAGAGATTATAATACTCGGACCAACTTCCACCAGTAAAAACGAGTAGACATTTTTACCATATTTTTGTGAGAAATTGGACACAAATAAGCCACTAAAATAAGGCGAAATTTTATATCCAAAATTTTCTGATGGAATTTTGTTTAATCGGTAATCAGAAATTGTTGAGCCGATGAAAAAAAATGAACCTTCCTCTTCTGACAACCTCCTGGGTTACTTCACTCGCAACTGGTAGACTCTACACTGTATGTATCCTCCTCTTTATTCATAACTCCATGGGTAGAATACGTTCTAGAAATTCCGTCGTTCAGAGAATCAGAATTCTCATCAGAAAATTTCAATAATAAATTTCGCTTTATCTAAATACGGAATGTCTGTTGTTACATAAAGCAAACATTGCTATTTTAATTTTCTGGTGTGAACTTGGGATATTCTAATTAAAAAATCGACTAAACCCGGAACATTGTTGGTAGCAAATATGCTACCACGGGTATTAGAGGGTTAATGTGGTCCACAAGAGTGAAATGTTGCAAACCCCTTTGCACACGGTTGCAGAAATCGATTTTGTCAATTGATCGCATCATTGTTTCATCTATGCGCAATCACCTTTGACTGCGATACCTTGATTTTTACCAGATGACAGTGAATATATACGGATGGTGCCTGGCATAAATTTTTATTTAAAAAGAGACGTTTTAATATTTCTGGGGTGAGTAAAATCTTATTTTGGAAGTTCAGTATCGCTTAATTGGACAGTTTACCTATTCAATATAAGGCACAACTTTTAAAATATGGTTCAATTGGTGAAATCACTGCATTTTTATATTCAACTAACAGTGAATTTTGAAAAAGAAAACCTACACATTTAATTATTCTGCCGCACAAAAATACCCAACAGAATGGTTTGGAATTTAATATATATAATCGTTGCAGAATTTTGCCGAGTCATTTTAAAATTTATAAAAATCGGATGTATACATCAATTACAAGGACAGTGAGAAGTATTCCGTTACATTACGACCAAAGGGGGAAAATAGATCCAAGTGAATTTTAATAATGTTACACCCTTTCGAACATAATGAAATTGGTATAGCTTTATCAAACGCACTAAAATATAGATTTTGTAGAACATGCGGTGCAAAAAATATTTATTATTCATTTACAGAGCCAAACAAAACAATTCATTTGCATAATGGTAAGAGAAAAACATTGTTTGAGGCGTATTTTATTTATGATAAACTATTTCACATATAATGAAATTTATATACGTTGGTAAGGTTTACTAAAAGTTAGTTCCTGTATAATTTTGAAAGTGCATACACACAGTATTGCCAGTGGGCTATTTTTTTTCAAATTCAGATTTCTTGATTGACACCGGTTTTTTGAAATGGTAAAATTCGCTTTATTTAATTACAGATTAATTAACGCAAAAACAAGTGGAATTTTACCGTTTCAAAAAAGTGGTGCAAATGAAGAAATCTGAATTTTTAAACTTTCTCTGGTAATACTGCATACACACAAAACATTTCAAATACAATACTGTATCCGAAGTACTATCTATTTGAGATGATCGCTGGAAGTGCAATTTTAATTCCTAAACGCCACAATGGAACAAGAATTTTGATTATAAAATTTCTTGTTTATTATGTATGTGAGATATATTTTTTTTTTCTTATTTCAGAATAAATTTGTTTGTAAATTCCCGTGTCATTCATTTATTTCAACATTTTATCAATGGTATTGCCTTGTCCCTGAAAGGGTTAAATATAGACCCCGACCCGGATGCAAAAAATAAGCAGTATAAAATTGTTAATAACATGTTAGAATGGTTCCCAGTTTAACTTTGTACTTTTAAAATACCATCCTGCATAGAATAATTACTATTAACCCTTAATCTACTGCATTATGATCTACTGCAATTTTTTTCATGTTATATTTTTTTTCAGTTACTATAATGAAAATTAAAAGATAAATATAAAAAAAAAATACTCACCCGTGAGAAATTTAATTATTTAGAGGTAATTAATTAAAGTGGTACTTTACAGTACCGTCAGTACACTATGACTAAAATATCGTAACAGAAAACCCATAAGGTATTTCAAATAGCACCAGAAAATATTTTCTGAACAGGTACTGAACAGGTAATCAGCATTGAGGGGTTTCCTAGCTGTTATCAGCTTAACACCCAGACTAGGAAATTAGAATGTCTTATGTTTTAATGAGCCATTGGGATAAAGTTAACTGTAGCAATGCTACTATAAGAAAATAGAAGTTTACAAGAGAAAAATAAGGAAAAAAAGGAATAAAAATAGATTTAAATTTAAGTAAGAACTTAAGAAGAAAGTAAGTTAACAATAAATCTTAAGAAAATATACATGAGTCTTAAAGTAAATAAAGTCTAACTGTAGTTGTAGAACTACTATATGGATATTTGAAAGTTAAAGTTAGTACTGTTCAGTGAAACACTCACCAAGCAAGGGCAAGAAAAGCTAGGGTGGCAAGACCACAACATCCAACCAAAAAAAGGGACAATTCAGGGCCATACATTTTATTTTTATATAAGTTTTACTGTTTTTTTTGGTCTCTATGTTATATAGAGAATTTTTTTTTTTTTTTTTTTTTTTTTTTTTTTTTTTTATATTATGAGTAAAGCAAATAAAAAGAAAAGAGAGAAGGCAAAATTAGCAAGGAGAACTCAGATGTTACTGAGTGTCCATAATTATGGAAAATCTGGGCCGTTTCCGATGGTGGGGTTCAAAAGCGTCATAGTCCGGTAGCTCCGCTACAATTTCATTAGGGAGGTCAAAAATTTTTTCATAAAATTTTTTGGCTAAGTCGTTTATGCGTTTTCGTAATGTAGTAGTTTTAAGGTCTCTACGGACCGTGGAGTTGCGAAGGTAACGAGATGCGTTGCGGACAGTACGCAGGTTGGAATTGTGCAGACGACTAAGGTTGTCCATAGTGGTCTTACAAGTGAAGCCCCAGACCGGACTGGCATAGGTGATGATGGGAAGGATGCATGAATTATAGAGGATTAATTTATTGTGAACAGACAAGGTTTTACTGTTAAGGAGAGGTTTTATAGAATTAAAGGCTCCAGCGACTTTACCTCTGATGGAGAAAGTGTGCTTTTTCCAGGTTAGGCGGCGGTCCAGAATGACCCCAAGATACTTAGCTTGGTCTGACCAAGGGATAGCAGTGTTGTTAATAGTGATTCTGTTAGGGAAAATTATTTTGCGAGAGAAATATACTGCAGTAGTTTTAGTTTCATTTATGACAACGCGCCAAAGCATGCACCAGTCCATGAAGTCATCAACATGAGTCTGTAGGTACCTGTAAAGAGTATACGGGTGGTGTGCCGAAGCGTAAATACAGGTGTCGTCCGCATAAAGAGCGAGGTGAGTGTGCAGGGAGCGTGGGATGTCATTAAAGAAAATGTTAAATAAAAATGGGCCCAACACGCTCCCCTGAAGGATGCCCGCTAGGATAAGGAGAATAATAGATAGAATGTTGTTTATGCGGACTTGAAAAGAGCGGTCGCAAAGGTACGAATATATTAAATGTATAAGTCTGGGATGAAAACCGAGCTGAATTAATTTGTAAATGAGGCCCATATGCCAGACCTTGTCAAATGCCTTTGCGACATCAAGAAAGATGGCAGCTGCGGGAATTTTTGCATTGAGTTTCTCGCTGAGAAACTCAACAACCCTAAGAAGCTGGTGTTGTGTTGAGTGTTTTGGGCGAAAGCCGAACTGCTCGGGCATGAGAATGTTGTGCTGCTGAATGAACTCCTGCAACTGGGCACGAATGACACGTTCCACCACTTTACTGATAGAAGGTAGCAAGGAGATAGGTCTGTAATTAGTGGGGTCAGACAGGTTAGTTCCAGGTTTTGGAATAGGAGAGATTATAGAAAGTTTCCAGGGTTTAGGGAAGTAGTTATGTTTTAAGATAGCGTTAGTGAGGTCAGTGATATAGATAATGCAATTAGGAGGAAGGTTTCTAAGAGCAGAGTTAGTAATTTTATCGTATCCTGGGGTTTTACGCTTTTTGAGTTTTTTGATAATATTGTGGATAACAATAGGTTGAATTTTAGGGGGGGGATCTTGAGGGGGGTTAGCCAAAAAATTCCGAACTGTCTCGTTAACATGATCAAGGTGAGCTTGGTTTGCAAGGGTAGGATTAGGAGAAAATTGGGTGGCATAAGAATTAGCAAGCATGTTAGCTTTTTCTTGGTCAGTATAAGCGGTAACATTATTAGATGTGAGGGGGGGGATGGAAGTGTAGTGTTTATTTAGTTTGCGTTTAAGAATCCAAAGAGAGTTGTCCTCGTAAGAAAGAGTTTTGAGAAAGTTGTTCCAACTTTTCTGTTTTTCTTTATAAAGACTGTTTTTGATTTTATTGTTTAGCCTATTGAGAAGAGGTTTAATGGAGGGGTCTCTTGAACTTTGAAATTGTCGCCGGAGCTGATTACGCTGTTTGATAAGGTTATAAATATAACGGGGTGGGACAAAGGCAAAGTTATTTTTGAAGGTGTTAAATGTAGAAAAATTTTGAGCATTAGTGATATGGGAGTTTAGATGTTCAACAGCCGCATCAATGTCATCGGTATTATTAATATCAGGGAAGGTGATGTCCTGAGAGTTAAGGTAGTTAGTAAATTTATTCCAGTCAATAGCCACGGAAGGGGGGGGAGAAAGAGGATTAATAATATCTATTTTAAAGCAGACAGGCAGGTGATCAGAGGAGAGGTCGTTAATAACTGTAGAGTAGATAGGGTAAGGAAGATTTTTGGAAAGAGCAAGATCAATGATAGAGTCCCGGGCGCCAGGCAGTTTGGAAATGTGCGTTGGTCTGGGTGGTGCATGAAGATTTAATTTTAAGTTTTGGACTAAGTTGTGAAGAGAGGTACCCCGCCGAGAATTGCCATGGCAATTCCAGCGTCTGCTTTTGGCATTGTAATCGCCTACGAAAAAGCAGTGGTGATGTTGTGAAAAAAGTTGTGTAAGGCTATTAACAGGTAAGTTACCAGTGGGTGGAGCATAAATAGAAGCTAAATTAATATTGATATGAGGAAGTTTAAGATTGATACTGGTATACTCAAGATCATTATAGGTGTGGTTGTTCGATTGGTAGTGTGGAAGATGGTTCTTGATGTAGATAGCGGTACCTCCTCTGTGCGTACCATCCGCACGAGGTGTATGGAATAGCCTGTACCCAGGGATGTTAATGTTGAAGGTGGGGTTGAAAGTCTCTTGAAGGAAAATAACATCAACTTGAGGATGTTCGTGCATAAAGAGTTTAAGTTCATTAAATTTATTCTGCAGGGAGTTACAGTTCCAGGAAAGAAAAATAAGAGAGGAAAAAGTGGGAGAGGAATTACTCATCATTAAATGTGTTAAATTCCGTGGCTAAAGTTTCTATAGCACTCATAAGGATGAGTATTTTTTCTATTGGATCTTGTATATTTTTAGTTTGGTTAGCAATATTTTTGAAACATTGGATGAATTTGTTAAATTTTAGGAGTTCTTTCATCTCCTTGAAGGTCTTAAATATTTCTTTTAAGTCATTAGCATAATTAGAACTACTGGGTTGTTCTGGTGTTGCATTTTGAGTGTCATTTGGCTTATTTGGTGTAGTGTTTTCAGGGTTAGGGTCTTGGGAGGGAGAAGTGAGCGGAGCCGGGGCTTCCGTTGGTTTTTCTTCTGGTTTTTTGGCCTCTGGCTTACGGACATAGTTATATGTTGATAAGAGTTCCGCCATTGCGTTTGGAATGATTTTAGGGTTTTCTTTTCGGACGGTTTTGGGGTCCTGCTGTTTTTTATGAAACTGGGGGGTTTTGGGGCAACCACGGTAAGTAGCCACGTGCTCGCCATAACAATTTGAGCATTTGGGGATGATCTTACCAATTTTATTGCACTGGGGGGTTAAGTGCTCTTCCGAGCATTTGGCGCATTTTGGCGGCAGGCGGCAAATCTCGCTGGAATGTCCAAATTTCTGGCAACGATAGCATTGCTTTACGATGTTGGTGCCTTTAAATCGCTCAATATCTACTTTAATGTAGCAAATTTCGTGAATTTGGTAGATTTCTTCGAATTTTTCGCGTGGGAGGACATTGACGACGTAGAGGGGCATAGGACGACCGGTCTTCCTACTTTTCATCATTGAGGCTCTATTGGCCACGAAATTATGCTCTTTAAGAGCTTCAATTATGACCTGGGGGTCGGTATATGGGGGGATTCCCCTAATGACGACTTTCCTGGGGCGCTGTTCCGCGGGGCTCAGGGTTGTATATGGAATTGTTTTAGAATCAAGATAGTCCTGTGTTTTTCGGAAATCTGCATCAGTTTTACAATGGATTTTGAGTAATTCACCGTCTAATTTAATCAAGGGATTGCTGTCGTTGAGTTTTTTAATCTCACTAGCAAGTTCCGTCCACTTGCCTTGAAACTCAATATAGAAGGGGTGGATTTTTGGTTTTTTGGGGACTACTTCAGTATTGGAGCTACCGGCTGACACACCTTGAGAGGGCTCAGAAGAGTCCATGATATTTTCGTCTAGGTATTTTTCAGATATACTAGCATACTTATTCTTTAAGGGGATATTAGATTTTAGATCATTTCTCCTACGTTTTAGTGAATTAGCGGGGGTGAATCCGTCATCTGAGTTCACCGCAATTGCCTTGAGTTTTGTTAATATGTCAATTAGATCATAGTCATGATCATAAATAAAAGTTTTAAACTCTCGTAGTTGACTTAATTTTAGGGGGTCAAATGGCTCATTGAACAAAAACATAAGATTATTGAGAAGATTACTCACGCTAGTCTTATGCTGAGGATTCGTCAGGTAGTCTTCTTTACTTAAGAGTCTCATTATGTAGTTGTCACAATCTTGCAGGAATTGCTGTACAATCATTCTTTGGACTTCATCCGCTACTCCGGGAAATTCCATCCACGCAGCAGCTAAATCAGATTTCTCCTCTCCATTCAGGATGCGGAGTGCATTGTCAGAAAATTTAAGCGGGTCCTCAGTACCCATTATTATCGTCGGTGAGCTCTCTATATTGTACTACTATGATGCATCAAGTCCAGTAAACAGTCACCTATTCGTACGAACTAGTTCCTATTACGTGTCACTATCAGCACCACAACACATGCGAAGATACTTGCAAAAGATCACGCTAGTTCTAAAAACATCGAACTGCGAGTACGATCTCTTGAGAATAAAAACGACCAGAAAGCAGTAACTACGTCTGTTCCCTCCAAGAGGTACCAGTAGACTGTCTCAATATGTCTGAGTCAAGAGTGAGAATATGAGTATAAAATATTTTCGAATTAATAAATATGTTAAATATAGGCTTTTTCATACTTGCAAATTCCGGTGCCAATCATTTATTTCAACACTATAGACTTGAAAACTCTTTGCCGCTGAAAGGGTTAAAAAAACTATTTTTTTTCAGGTTTCGATCTTGTTAGCAGTCCTTTAGTTATGCGACGTCTATATTCCAGGGACAACATGTTCTCTCGCATCTCCACATATGTAATATATGAATTTACATATGCCATTTCTAGTATAGCAAAAACGAGCCGGTGCCACAATTTTTTTCAATTTCCTATAAAAAGTAACAATGAATCAGAAAAGAAACACCAGGGAAATCATTACTACACTACATTTTAGTAATCACATTTTAAAACAGATGAAAACGATGGATGACTACACAGACGAAAAGAAGGCAAGAAGTTTTTCTCCAACACCCAGTGTACTGACGGTACTTATAAGTACCACCGAGTAATTCAACTGTTAAATCAAATACATACACCGTTCACCTAAAATATCTAGTCAAACTGTATTCTAGGATCATATTGAACACATAAAAAATCCAACACTTATCTTACATCCTTTACTGGGTTTACTGAAATAAAAAGGCGAGCGTGACAATTTGTACAAAATGTCGGCACAAAACTCATCATCTGTGCCAAAGATAGCCTTCTTCCTCGCTAAAATAACAAACCTAGAACTACTGCTGCAATGTATCCGGATAAATTGGAGTTAAAAGAGTGTTTTCGCAGAGTACCACTAGAATATTAATAATATTCACTATGGGATGAAAATTTAAAGTGAGTGGTACTTATAAGTACCGTCAGTAGATAAAGGGTTAAACCTATATACTGCCTCATGACAACATTTTGTGAGTTTTAAGTACTTGAAAATCAGTTTAACACTAGAACCCCCGGAAGGAGTAGATCCGATTCCGACCATATGATTAAATGTCAACTGGAACCAGAAATTCTTTCATAAAATAAGTTAAATTTGAACAACGCAGATTTACGTTAACCCTTATGTCAAAGACCAAAATTTGCCCTTCTGTCCAATGACCTGGGTACCCGGGTACCTGCTGCGATTTTAACAGACGCGAGCCATAAAAAAGCACCCAAACACCCCTATTTCATAAAATGTCACTGCCCCGCCTTTAGAGAAGAGGAATTTGACGCATTTTTATGAAAATTAAGTCAACAATCAGGTGTCAAGAATTCAAACAAAGATCACACATTCGAAATGTGGAAAACAAACTCAAATCCATTATATCGAGAACGTATGAGTATATTCTTAGACTTTTTTCGTTTTACAACCGGAATACACGAGTCTTTGAGTAAAGCTGCAGCAGTTCGTGATTTTTAAACTATGCTAAATCATAACCTATTGAAAAAATAGAAACTGTTGGAAACTTAATCCTTGATGAGCTGTTATTTCCGCATCGAGGAAGAACAAGATTCACCCAATATATTTCGTCTAAACTGCTTAAATACGGAATCATAATAAGGTGGGTATATCATGCAAATAATTATTATCTCTCAATGGCCAACTATGCACCGGCAAAACAGGTACAGACCGTGAAATAAACCAAGGTGCAGCGTTGTGAAAGACTTGGCCGCTCCATTCAACAATTCTAGGCGAAACACCATCTTTAATCCTTTTTTCCCTTCTCTGTCTTTGGCCAAGCATTTATTATACTGGAAGCTCACAATGGTTAATCAATTTGAAAAGAAAAAAACGCTCTACTCCCCAACAAATGAGACCATGTAAAACGTGCAAGTTTTATCCACAGTATATGGATTTCATGTTGACGTAAGTATTTGTTCGTACGTTCCAAAAAGGAACAAAGCTGTCATTATAATGTCTAGTATTCATCATGATAAATCCATCATGGGACCGAACAGAAATCCGAATGATTTTGTTTTATAATGAAGCGAATAGTGGATATAAGTGGATATAATGGATGAATTATTGAGGCAATATCCAAGACATAGCCGTACAACCACATAGTCACTTACATGTTATTTTTCTATATTGTGGATATAGCAGCACATGCTGCTTACATTATACATACTGCAAATAATGATATGTTTTAAATAAAATAGACAATCGTCGCCTGTTTTTGTGGGAATTAGGTGAGATCTTGAGCCTTCCAGATCAATCGCGAAATGTACAGGCTATGAGATATTTTTTGACCAAATCGGGAATTGAAAGTATACTGAAAATAGGGTAAAATCACCTATTATGGCCCATATACCAGTAATGGCCCATTTAATATTCCTACGACGCTAGACGCGAAACGCCCAATATTTGAACTTAGCGCAATTGTGAAGTGATAAAATGGTCTTTCGACTGTCACGTTATGCCTTTGTTTTGACAAATCAACGCACGTCACGTGAACAGTGACTGCTCCTACCGAAGCTTCCTTTTTTCTTGTTTCAGCTGTGGTTTCTTAGCAACATATTTAGTGATCAAAGTTTGATTTCGTGCTGTGTACGAAATTTCCAAGTAGGATAAAGGAAAAAAAAGTAAGTTCTAATAACTTATATAAAGTTTAAGGAATATGTAAACATAGCGCTGTTATAAAAATAAACTTATTAATCCAGCTTTCGGGGTGGGCCACTACTGATGCTGTTTTTTCATGATCGCAGTAGTGATGGCCCACACTTATTTTTTATATTTTATAGCTATTTGTTGTCATTAATTGAAGTTTTTAATACATCTATTTCTTTCAAACATTTAAAGCAAATAATCAAATTGTTTGATAACAAATTTAAATTAGCATATTCCTCTTATTTATATCCATTTTATACTATACTTCTTGTACACGCGACATTCCTTTGTAAATGGCATAATTGACAGGTCTTTTAGGCTAGAATCTACACCCTAACTGCCTAACTTAAGTATCACAACTAGCGTCTATAGCCAGTGAAGAATATTTAAAATTTAGCTTTAAGATTTCTAGAATGCAATGTAGTTCAATGTAACACGTTTTCTCAACAGGGATTCTTATCTAGACCGGTCTTAGTATCTAGTGAGCAAAGCTCTTGAAAAAAGAAAATTTACATATTTTCAGTATGTTTAATTAAGTTATAAAAATAATTCAAAGCAATTTTAACTTTAGATATTTTTAAATATTATTTTTATACTAATATTATAATGAAGAAACGTTTGTTTGTAGGCGTTAATCTATGGAACTATAACGCATTTCAAAAGCAGCGTTGGCAAAATGATGGTGACAGTCTGTACTTTACCATAGGCTATATTTTATGTTGGTATCATAATCCCAACGGAATGCAGGAGCAAAATCTTTCTAAAATGCATATTTTTGTGATTTTCAAGGGTATAAAATTATAATTTTCACTTGATGGTAACTTGCAAGATGTAAATACTCTCTAAAAACAGTTTCTAAAACATTCAAAATTCAAACAGGATTTAAATGCGCAGAAAACGTTTTCTATAGAATTACGATTTCTGTAGAATTGTTAAGGATATATTGGGTCATTCGGAAAGTCGTGTCCGTTTGGGAAAATCAATTCATACCGGAAAATTCTGCCGAGTAATTATTAGATATCGGAATCAATGTCTAATAATTAAATGAAAGAATTTTCCGGTACGGATTGATTTTCCTAAACGGACACGACTTTCCGAACAACCCAATAAAATTTCAACTTGACATGGCTGTTATTTTTAAATCGCAAATGTACGCACGAAATAGTTTTTTTTAAGAGAAGAGTGTGTTGAAAAAGTCCTAAAATTCCGCTGATCGTGATACTGAAAGGGCTAGAAACTTGACATGTGTTACGGTGGTTAGGATGCAAATTCTCGTTAATAATGCTTTGTAAAAAATTTTTAATTTAAAAGGGTCAGATGAGCAGCAAACGTTCTAAATTAAGATTTCTATGGTCTTGTTTGTAATGTAAAACTTGAAATTTCACGTGGCCGTTACATTTAAGACTCAACTCGTTATAACAAGAAGAATAATCGAGAGAATAACTAGAGTTATTCTCGCACAACACTGTTTTTAAAAAATCGTAATTTAAAAGGGTACAGGAGAAAAAGAAGTTTTAAAGTTTTAATTTCTTTGATATTGGTGGGGCTAGAAGCTAAAAATTCTCATGGTGGTTATTTATAACATATAAATGCTCATTAACCCTAGAACTACCGGAAATTTTACTCAAGTTTTATAAAAACATTCTACACCAGAATTTTTACTTAAAACTATTTAATTTGTTTATTTAACTTATTATTGTCTGATTTATACATTTAGTTTGTTTTGAAGAAATTTCTGGTTTGAATAAATATTTTGAATGTACATGTCGGGTCCAATGGACCCGTCTGGTAGACGGAAGGTTAAAAACGGTTTCTAAAATATATCGAAATTTAAAAAGCTTAAATTAGCTGAAAAGACTCTAAATTACGAATAAATGGGAATTGTTTAATGAAATTGAAATTTTTATTTACAGGCTACTTTTACTATGGACACGATAGTGTGTAGGTATCTAATAACTAATTCGCGGCATGGGATGATACAGTTTCATTATTTTTCCTTTTGGCCTCAAGCTAAGCAAAGAATAAAACTTTAATTCTGCGGTTCTGCTGTGTTAGTACAGCAATCTCTTTTTACTTTCTTCTATCCTCAATAGAAGAAAGAATTGTAATCGAAATTTTTTTCGACTTCCGGTTTTCGACGGATTTGCATGTTTTAGGGGTCAGAGATTCCAAAAAACATGTTTATAGAAAATGTCTGTCTGTCTGTATGTCCGTCTGTCTGTCCGTCTGTCCGTCTGTCTGTCGCCATTGTACCATCAAAAAGTGCATGAAGTTATGTATAGAATTAAACCAAAATTTTATTATAAGTTTTTGGCTATGGCAAGCAGGTCCTCCCGGAATTTGGAAAAAATTCGCCGCTAGGGGGCTCTGATATAACAATTTTTGTGCGATTTTGAATATTGTACCATCCAAAAGTGTATGGAGTTATGCATAGAATTGAACCAAATTTTTAGTTTAAGTTTTTGGATATGACAAGAAGGTTCTCCCTGAATTTGGAAAAAATTCGCCAGTAGGGGGCGCTGTAAAAGTGTTTTTTGTGCGATTTTGCATATTGTACCATCGAAAAGTGTATGAAGTTATGCATAGAATTGAACCAAATTTTTATTTTAAGTTTTTGGCTATGACAAGCAGGTCCTCCCTGAATTTGGAAAAAATTCGCCGGTAGGGGACGCTGTAATAGCGATTTTTGTGCGATTTTGAATATTGTACCGTCCAAAAGTGTATGAAGTTATGCATATAATTAAACCAAATTTTTATTTTAAGTTTTTGTATATGGCAAGCAGGTCCTCCATGAATTTGCAAAAAATTCGCCGTTAGGGGGCGCTGTAATAGCGATTTTTGTGCGATTTTGAATATTGCACCATCGAAAAGTGTATGAAGTTATGCATAGAATTGAACCAAAAAAATTTTAAGTTCTTGGCTATGGCAAGAAGGTCCTCCCTTAATTTGTAAAAAAATCGCTCGTAGAGGGCGCAGTAATAGCGATTTTTGTACAATTTTTGTGCCATTTTGAATATTGTACCGCCGAAAAGTGTATGAAGTTATGCATAGAATTGAACCAAATTTTATGTGTTTATTTTTGGTCATGTCACCAAGGTCCTCCCTGAATTTGGAAAAATTCTGCCGGAAGGGGGCACTATAATTGCGATGTCTGTACCATTTTCATTATTGTACCATCAAACAGCGTATAAAATTATGCATACAATTGAACCAAAATGTTTGTGCTTGTTTTTAGCTTTGGCCAACAGGTTCTCCTTGAATTTGGAAATATTGCGCGGTAAAGGGGCTCCGTGCTAGCGATTTTTGTATACTTTTCTTGATTTTTCGTAGTTCTATTGTGCATCGGCGGCTCATGCAGCGGCGGGAACTCGCTTCCTGCTATGCCGGCTATTCGCAAACACCTGATAACGACAGAATAAGGAAAAATTAATAATTTTAACAAATATCATGATATAGATTAACTCGTTTTTAGTCCGTTTAATTGACTTGAGCAGAAATTTAAGATGAAAATCAAAGTTGTTATAGTATTGAACTAATAATATTGAAGTATTAACATGCGTAACTAGGTTTTGAAATATTAAGATGTATAATATAGAAGAAAGTTTTGGGATTGGCACATCCAACTAGTTTATTTTAGAATACAGATAATGGCTCCAAAAGAACTGAACAGAAAAAGATTCCAAGCTCCAAAAGAACAGAAAGATCGAGTTGAGAAGGCAGTTGATGCTGTTACACAGGGGCCGAAGTGTTTCGACGAAGACAGTTTTTCAGAGCCAGAAAATAACGACAATACTACTTCCACAGCTGAATACCTCAACGGTTAAAAGAAATCCTTGAATGGCCGCACAGTCATGAAAGGAAAGGGAAGAGGAGATCGGAGAGAATACCTTTCAACCTGACACCGCAAAGATGGAACGAGCTGGAAGAAGACAAGGTACGGAAGAAACAAGAAGAATTGTAACAAAAAGAAGTAAAACAGAGAGAAATAGCTCTAAAACGAAAAAAAAGGAAGCTGAGATGGCCAACAAAAGAGTTAAGATGACCAACAAAGAAGCCACCAAAATATCAGGGCCAAATCCTGCAAAAATAATCAGAAAAAGAAGAATCGACTTCGGTGGGCCATCACTAATGTAGTGATGGGCCATTACGGATGCAAAGCGGGCCATTACTGATGTTTTTGTGCTTTTTAGTAAAACAAATCTTGTAAAGGAATAAATTTATATTTTGTTCATTTTCTTGACACGAAAGTCTTCTTCCATCCTTTCTTCTTTTATTTTGACCATCGGCATGAAAAAAATTAGCTTTCTTCTAAAGATTTCTTGTAAAAAACTTCCCCATACCACAGTATTTTTAAATCAGTGTGCCCAATACCTTCCAAAAATTATAGAATTTATTTCTTTAGAAAATACAAGATATTGTTAAATCATGTCGTTATTTAATTGTATTTTTCAATTTATAATTCATAAAATCCTTAAAAATTAATGTCACTTTATTTATCATATTAACAAATTATATACTTTTTTCTTACTGCATTACTAAACATATTACTAGTATTACATTTACTCATGAAGCTCTGTCATCATGCTCTGTTTTTATTGAACTAGCACCTCTTTTTAATACATTTGACTAATAACACCAAAAAGCATTTTTATATGAAAAATATCAATTATTTATTCAAATAAATTTCAATCAGCAATCAGAGATTTCTTGTAAAAAACTTCCCCATACCATAGTATTTTTAAATCAGTGTGCCCAAGACCTTCCAAAAATTATAGAACTTATTTCTTTAGAAAATTCAAGATATTGTTAAATCATGTCGTTATTTAATTGTATTTTTCTATTTGTAATTCATAAAATCCTTAAAAATTAATGTCACTTTATTTATCATATTAACAAATTATATACTTTTTTCTTACTGCATTACTAAACATATTACTAATATTACATTTACTCATGAAGCTCTGTCATCATGCTCTGTTTTTATTGAACTAGCACCTCTTTTTAATACATTTGTCTAATAACACCAAAAACCATTTTTATATGAAAAATATCAATTATTTATTCAAATAAAGTTTTGAAATTCAATAGCGATACTTTCATATTAGCAACATTCCAAGAGTTAATAGTCGAAGAAATCCCAAAAGATTTTACTACCTACAGCAGTTTTTTTTTTAATTCAAATAGTTTTAGTAGTTTAAGCGAGCAGTTCGATTACATGTTTATTAAATTTGTGTTTTATTTATGAACAATTTTTGATGAAGTTTTTAATTTACCATAAAGGTTTTAGAATAACGTGTGGGGAAAATTTTATATATAGGGGAGACCGGGGATAGTTGGCTACAGGGGTAAGTAGGCGCAGTCCTCATAAACCGCCCGTTTGTGGATAGATTGCGCAACCAGTCACAGAGTACCTTTCTTCTTACTTTTTACAATCCTCATTGTAGTTTTGCAGCGATACCTACGTGCAGTGGACATTTATTACGATTTTTTTGTCTTTGCACTCATAAGTAATTTTTTTGCTACTTCAATCTTTTTCTAATTTCTAATACTTATCTTAATAATTGCGATTTAACTTGCGCAGTTTTTCTTAGTGTATGATTAAGTATACATACCCCATATGTGATTTACTTGGATTATTTATGGTTAGATGGTTACGTGTCCCTTTTGTGAAGAAATTCATTATGGAGCTAGTAGGAGCATTGAACACGGAGCAAGTTGGCTCGGTGTCTGGTGCGTGCTGGTAGCTTGAAAAACAGCAAACACCGAGAAAAGTGATTGTAATGCTTTTGGGCATACGAGACTTACCCAAACGGAGACACTCGATTTTTTATTTGTGACAACTGTAACTCTGATGGTGATATCGAGTAGGATAGAAGATACTCAGTGTTAATGTTTTATTCATTATTTTTATGTCTGTATAATTTAGAATTTACATTGTATGGCGATAACGCCTTTGTTTAAACTTACTGATAATAATGAAATTGATTTCTCCTAATTACGTGTCTTATTTGAGTTTTATTTAAATTTTTATAAAGCGTGTGCCAACTTACCCCATAGGTATAGGCAACTTGCCCCGTGACGGGGTAGGTTGGCGCACAATTTTCCTTTTACTTTAGGCTTCCGCTAAACATAAACTACAAAAGCTACAAACTCAAAACTCCGGGTATTTATAGCCCGAAGCCTGTCCTTTAAAAGTACAGTTAAAGTTCCATAAAAAAACTTAAACAAAAAATTAATAAAAATCAAAAACTAAAAACTGCGCCTAACATCCCCGGTCTCCCCTACAGTCTGTTACAAATGCAGGTAATCATATTTACTTTTACAAGGACCGCGCTAAGAAATTAAGACTATTAGCCAACACATTAGCCAAATTTGAAAATCATTAGCCTAATTTATCTCTTATTAGCCAAAAGTATATTATGCATATGTTGTATTATATATACATAACCATGATATATATGTGTATAGATACGTATAGATACGTATAGATTACGTATAGATATGTATCATATATATAATTATTATCATTAGCCCTTTCAAGCCTGAAGTAGGTTTATTAAATATATTATGTATAAGTAACTTTTATAGTTTTTTTTTCGCGATCATTTGACAAAATTTGTGTTTTTTTCGGGATTTTTTGATGAAATTTGCGGTTTTTTCGTGATCTTTTGACATAAATTCTCGTTTTTTCTGCGCTTCTTTGACAAAATTTGCGTTTTTCTCTCGATCCTTTGTCAAAATTCGCGATTTTTCGGCAAACGATTGACAAAATTAATTTTTTTCAGCGACCATTTGTCGAAATCCGCGATATTTTTTATGTCCGAATTATCAGATTGATGATCGATTTTTTTAAATTTTCGGAAATGAATGCCATAAACTATCTAAAAATTCGGAACAGAATCACCCCTAATTGGCCGGCCGAGAAGACAAGGAATATAGGCTGAAAATGCGGCCGTACGCGAACTCGCGCTAAAAACGGAAATTCGTTTACGTTGCAAAACATGATTACAACAACAAAATACTCTCAAAAAGATCATTCGCCAGCTTTTTCGTCATAATATTTTTTTTCTCGCCAATTTCACAATGTAGTCGAATTTGGCGAATAGGCGAATGGTTATCGCGGCCCCTGCTTTTATATGACAAAGTAAAATAAAAAATAATGAAAATAATATAAAATAGTTAGCCATTTTTATGTGAATAAAGTATAAAAATTCAAACCATAAGCACAAAACAGAAACACACATTAGTTCCTTATTACTATTATTATTTTATTTACAGGATACGATGATAATTATAAATAACAAACCCCCTTTAATCAGTCTGTTTTCTAATAAAGTGTATAGTATAGCTATTTTGAAGTTTATGCGTATAAAATCATTCAGGAAGTAAAATATTAAAAGTATCCAGAAAAAAAATAAATAATGAAATATATTTTACATTTTAGCTTCATTCATTCAAGTACATGGATATGTTTTTTAATAATTAAAATCGTTCAATAAAACCATATTTAAATTCTCACTGGGTTGCATAATTTCTATATTTGTCAACAAATTGAGACACCGGTTTACTTTGAAAACTTTTCGTTCATAATGTTTAACTGAAAAGTTCTTACCAGCTAAGGCTATCTCTTTATAAATTTTTATAACATTTCTCACATCGAATAATACTCATTGGCACTGATTTTTCCCGCTTAATACTATATATGCATGATATCCTTTAAATAGTACTTCTACATTATGTAAAAAAAAAAATTCTTATTTCTTCTAAATAGAATAAACTATCTTCTTTTCTTCTGAACATATATTAATTTTTAAATAAAAATATGCAACGCAAATTATTTGAGACCATCAAAAAATTTTATTCTATAAAAAGTCCTTTTTATTCAGTACGTTAAATACATTTAAATATTTGCTAATTATGTTAAACTTTGATTATAATATTTTTATACGTCATTTTAAAATTTGAGAAAATATGCGATTTTAACCTATAATATTTTAAAAGAAAACAAATCTGATTAAAATAAATTTATATAATCAGAGCTGCCAAGTCTCCGGCTTTTTGGATACCAGTATTTTAATACATAAAATTTAGTTTTATTCAATTGCGACATTTGGTAGATTTAAGAAAACCAGATTTTCTCTAAAATAATAGTGGTGAGCAAAAAGCCGGAGACTTGGCAATCCTGATATAATTGATTTCAATCATCTGATTAAAATTGTTGATAGACAGTTATTTATTTCAATAAATTAAATAATAAATCTACTAAACTTTATTAGGTTAATCAAATGTTTATAAGAAAATACTATAATCGTTATAATTTAAAGAAAAGCAAACTCTGGAATAAAATATTTTTCCATACTTTTGTTTCCTTAACGTCATTCTTTAAATTCCGATGTAATCCATGTTTTAGGCAGAACAAATTTTGGAAGTAGAAAATATGAGGGCAAATCGGAAACTAGCCTTCGTTGCGGCGTGGTGCTTGTAGTAGTGGAAGGAGCGTAACCATTGTGTACATCAAGCAATCTGCAATTCAGTAAGCTCCCAGCAATTATAGTGAGAGTTTCGTGCTGCCGCGCGTTTGCTGGTTACAACGTCACAAAATGTATCGAAAATCCCGCTAAATGCGAGGTACGAGAAGTGATAATATTTCTTTGGGCAAAAATACTGCCAGCGGCAGACATTCATCATGAATTGTGTGTCGTATATGGCTCAAACATTATGAGTAAAGGTGTTGTGCTCGCCGAACAGAAGATCTTTTACGCCAATTCAAATGGGACGTGTGTTTATTCATCCCCTCTACAGCCCGGACTTGATTACCATCTGTTCACTAAAATGAAGAAGTGGCTCAGGTACTGAACTTTGCTGACAATGAGGAATTTCAAACCGCTGTGACAAGTCTGTTGAGATAGCAGGCTACTGCGTTTTATGAAGAAGAGATTGGTAAGTTGGTTAAACGCTATGACAAGTGCTTGAATACACATTGTGATAATGTAGGAAAATAGAGGACAGCTGTATCTTTTAGATGTAAAAAAAAATGTTGAATGTACGTGGGTTTTTTATTTATAGCAAAACGGAGTTTAGTTTCCGAATTGTCCTTGTATTTCCAGAATAATTTAAAACTATCACCGGAAATACTACAAAAACATATTTAAAAGTAATAATTAAGTATTCTTCAAATTATCCAGCAAAATAAAAAAAATTGTATCTAGGAAATATGACAATCCGGATTGCAAAAGTTTAAGTTAAGGGTATGCCAGTTTGGCTCTTTTTACAAAAAGTAGTTCGAATTCGCCCAGGAAATTCTTACCCGTTTAAATCTCGCTCCCGTGATATTCATGGGCTGTATCTTTTATTCAGATTGTTTTATTCCCACCAGTTTTATAAAATAGTGTAATTGGCCTTACTATGGTATCATTTTACCGTATGCCATTAAGTAAGTTGAATATAGTGAACGATGCTATTTAAAAAATGTGATGTCAATATGCAATTTGAATTTTTAAACCGTAATTTAATGCGGCCGTGAAGGAGTTAAGGAAGAACTTTTACTTTACTTTTTAACTCTATAAAGCCTGTTGGCAAGAAAACTTACCAGGTAAAGCGAACAAAATTTTTAAATTTGAATACCAGTATTTTAGTTTGAAAATTTTCGTATTATTTAATCTCAGATTTTGAGCGATTAAATAAATCCAAATTACAAAGTGGCAAAAACTGTTGTCGAAGAATTGAAAGAAGTGTAAAGGAGGCTCGTCGTTAATGGGTTAATAAAGTGCCCCTCGTTAAGGGTACAGTGAACATTAAAAATCAAATCCTCTAATTTTCAATGGATTCATTTGAAAATTAGAAGGCTTCTTAATGGCAGGCTTAAATAGGTACATTCAAAATTTGATGTTAGAATAATAAAAACTTTTTAAATCATTAAATATTTAATTTTTTTTAAAATAACGAATAATTGTTATATTTTAAAATGTCCCATGCGCATTTCTTTTTCATAAAATATGACAATATTTATTTATGAGATAGATATTATGTAGTACAATGGAAGTTGGCATGAATTGTAAAAGTTCGCTGAATATATAAGCAGGAAATATGCATTTTAACGCTTTCCAACAAAGTTGAAAGTGTTTATGATTTCTGTTTGTCTGTCCGTCTGTCCGCGCTCTAACTCCCGTACATATGCTCGGATTGCCCTGAAATTTTTGGATGTTATTGACGTTTATCATAGTACGTTACCTATTTCAAATGAAATTTGTAGCATGTTTAGCTCATTTACAGGGACAGACAAAAGTTTTCCGTTACATTACGGCCTATGGGGAAAAATCGCTTAAAGTGATTTTTAACGGTGTTACACGCTTTCAAAAATAATAAAATTGATATGCATTAATGAAGTGCACTAAAATATGCATTCTTCAGAATATTTGGTGTAATGAATAGTTATTATTCATTTACAGGGCCATACAAAAGAATTCCGTTACATAATGATATAGGGGAATTATTTGCGGTGTATTTTAATTATGTTAAATTATTTCATGTATAATGAAATTGTTATACGTCGCTGATGTTTACTATAACTTATTTCATGTATAATACGAAGTGCACAGCATTTACAGGGACACATAAAAGATTTCAAATACTATATTGTATCCGAAGTACTGTACATTAGCGATGATTGATGGAAATGCATTTTTAATTATCATATGTGCTTTTACGTTTCACTATATTTATACATATTATATGGTGTGTATAAATGCTATAATTCATATACAGGGCTACACAAAAGAATTCGTAAGGGTTACTAGGTATGAGTGCAAATTGCCTAAAGGTGGTTTTTAAATCAGTTATGCATTTTTAGGCTGAACTGCATTTAGTTTACAAAGAAATGTTTGTAGAATATAGGTAAATGATATACATGGTTACGCAAAGTATTGGATAAATGACCGTCTAAACGCGTCGCGTAACAAAGGTACTAGGTTAACTACAGGTTTGTACAAAAGTATTCAAGTAAGTTTCCATCTATTAGTATAAATTGCTGAAATAGAAATTTCAACCGGTTATGCGGTTTCTTGCTAAACTAAATTTCCCCATTATATAGTACATATTTCAAACTACAGATCAAATACACGTTTGTTCAAAATAATTGGAATACATATTTGGCTATGGAAGGTAACTGCTGGAATCAGTTTTTCAAATGTTTTATACTTTTTCTAAATTGATTACTTAGTTATCTTATATACATTATCTCCATAAATATCGAAGTTTTGTTAAAGTCTTCAGGAAAGTGTTTCATAATCTATGCGTAACGCATGATTTTTCTTTCCTGTTTCTTATTATTATCGTTCGCTTGCAGGGCAGCCGATTCTCTAGAGCATCGCCGAACATTCTACGGCCGATCCTACGTAAAAGGTCTTTCTCATTTTAATACATCTTTTAATTGCTATAATGTTAGGCTGCGAGTTTTATAATAAATGGATATAATTTGCAGTATACATATAAAAATTACGTTTGTAAGAACATTTGTACTAGGAGATGATGAAATATATTGATCAAACTGGTGTATTAAATGGATCTGAACAATTAAGTTATTTTATTATGTAGCAATCTGGATTTTCAACAAAATATTTAATTTGTAATTTAATCCTTATCCTTATGCTTATAATATTATAAATGTCAATGTGTGTCCGACAGTTTGAATAAAGTCAACATCAAAACGGATTAATTAAGATCTTTGTATGTTTACATATACAGGGTGATTAAAAAAAGATGGGAAAAATTTTAAGAGGTGATAGTACATACACAAACAAACATTTTGTATCACAGAATGCATGGTCGAAAACTAAACGTAAAAAAGTTAGAGGGCGCCAAAACTTATGTTCTTATACGAGGCAAAAGCACACAATGATCAATTAAGTTAAGTTACGAAAACAAATTTAGTGGCATTTGATAACAATAAGTGCTCAAAACATTGACCGGCAGCTGTTATGCACGCTGTACAACGGCGAAGAACAGATTGGCGAATTTCCTGAAACACACCAGGCACCACCGCGCTCGCCAGATCTTTCATGTCTCGATTTTTTTTGTGGGGACAGCTAAAGGCTCTTGTGTATGAGACTCCCATTCAATCCGCAGAAGAACTTGTCGCCAAGCTTTCGACTGCAGTAGGGGAAGTTCGCGATATGCCTGGTGTGTTTCAGAAAATTCGCCAATCTGTTCTTCGCCGTTGTACTGCGTGCATAACAGCTGCCGGTCAATGTTTTGAGCACTTATTGTAATCAAATGCCATTAAATTTGTTTTCGTAACTTAACTTAATCGTTCATTGTGTGTTTTTGCCTCGTATAAGAACATAACTTTTGGCGCCCTCTAACTTTTTTACGTTTAGTTTTCGACCATGCATTCTTTGATACAAGATGTTTGCTTGGGTGTGTACTATCAACTCTTAAAATTTTCCCCATCTTTTTTGAATCACCCTGTAGATACATTATAGCCCAGAAATTTACATAGGCTAATTTTTACTTATTTTATTCAAATATTTTTATGAATATTTCAATATTTCATTATTTTCATAGTGAATTCAATTAACATTTTTTCTTTTAACACATAATTATATTTCTTTTACGTTGCCAAAATATAGAAATCCGCAATAATAACTTCTCCACGAAAATTAAATTTTTAATTGAAAGATTTTCCCGTGACCAAAAAAAAAAAAAAAAAAAAATGAGATTAGATGCTTCTGGTATGACATCAAGCATAGCATTTTGCTTGGAAACTGACTCCAAAAAACCGGTTACTACGTTGCATTTTTCTATTTCATCTGTATCTTATAGTTATAATTTATTTCTTTATCTCACAGCTATGATTTCTAATACATTATAAGCAATGGTAACATTTTCTACGAGTTATCATGGAGGAAAGAGATAGATGGAGATGCAGTATGCCGTAAAAACGGTTTTTAATATGATGCGTGTTATCGCTCGAATTTAAATGCCCTCATTCGGCCCAAACAAAACAAGTACGTGGAACAGGTACAGAATTCTTTGATATCTCCCGTGCATTTTTTTCTCTAAATGAAGGTGATCTCCTTATACAGGGCTGCCACAGGCGACTATTTTTATATTCTGTCTCGCACCACTATTTTTAAAAAGTACATTTTGTAGTATATTTCCCTTGCAATTGTTGTCAAAGTGTATATAAAATATTTTTCCTTTGAAAAAGTGGTGCGAAATATAATTAAAAAATAGTCGCCTGTGGCAGTTCTGCTTATATTTAAGCATTCTAAAGTAGCATTTCCTTGTACTATGAATTAAAAACAGTATTACTAAAAGTTTTCTTCTTTTTGGCGAAAGAACATGATTGTGTTTGGGCCAAACGTACCTAATTTTAGGGTTACATTTTTGGCGTCACCTCCAGCCACCCCACTTCATCTCTATTCTTTCTTTTTATTCTATGACGAATTATATTTTCACTTTGTATCACTCATATTATCACTTTGCACTCCGTTGTCCCCGCTGCGGCGACATGGTGCAGTAAGTGAAAAAATCCGTTGTCGCCGCTACGGCGACATCATCTTTCCCTGAAAAATTCGTTTTTGGCACCAGTAATAAAGGAAAATAAATTTTGTCTTATATAATCAAAGTGTTTTTGAAATTGTGTACTTGAAGGATACTCCTTTTTAAAAAGTGGTGCCGACCGAATAAAATTTTTGTGTAATGACGCGGAGTTGCTGGTAGCCCACAATCAAAATGACGCGGAGTGCAAAGGTTAACCCCTTGAGGGGCGGTGGGATACATTTTATCCCACATACGAATTATAAAGATTTGCACCAGACAAAATTTATTAAATTTTACTTTTCTAAGTTTGGTGGGAAAATAGTCTTAAAATTGCTTTTCCTTATTGTGCAGCAAATCTTTTTGCAGATTCTGGAGTGAATTCGACATTAACCTTCCGTCTACCAGACGGGTCCATTGGACCCGACAGGTACATACAAAATATTCATTCAAACCAGAAATTTCTTTAAAATAAACTAAGTATATAAACCAGACAAAAATAAGGTAAATAAATAAGTTAAATAGTTTTAAATAAAAATTCTGGTGTAGAACGTTTTATTAAAACTTGAATAAAATTCCCGGTAGATCTAGGGTTAAAGAAACACAATTACTTGCCCCTTAAAGGGTTAAAACACATTGCAAAAGACATGTTACAAAAACACTGATTTCTTACAACTACTTACGGCAAGAGTTCGCAATTTTTCATGACATGTTGTACGGACGTCAACAAACGGAGCGCTCGCCGTGCGTTTTTAACTATTTTTATTGTAATATTACCGAAAACTTTTTCCGGTGAGAAAAGAATTTTTTAATGCTATTTAAAAAAGTACTTAGACGGGCAAACAATCTTCGAAAAACTGAGTAATTCAAGAAACGTATATGTGAAAGAAAAAACATTTTCTCCGTATTTTAAAACAAACTCATAAATTCCAACAATTCCACCAATTATGAATAAAGATATATGAGGTTTTCTGGAAATATTATGACTTAAAGGTCATTACTTCACGCATTATGACTCACAGTGCGTAAAAACTCAGTTGAGTTTTTCTTAGGACTTAATTCTGAAGTCTTTCAATATATTTCCATATCAAGGAGAGACACCGGTTTCTGCGTCAAGTCTAAACCTATTATTGTCTTCGAAACAAAGGTCGAAAAGAATTTTTCAAATTCTCAAAGGAAAAAAAAAATTAAAAAAAATTTAAAAGCATCAAGAAAGGATGCGGTGAATCCTTAGTTCTATTTATGTACATTTTCTTAACGTTATATGTATTTATTTATGTGATGGTTATACATGAAAAATATATGTATTTAAATCATATATTTATACATACGCTATTAGAGTTGTAACAAATTGTAGAGGTTTTGTTAATGGATATTGTGAACCCCATCGTTCGATTTTAATGTCGAAAAGAGTCGCTGGTTTCAACATTAACAACTCTTATATAAGTTAACGAAATGAAAAACAAATGCTCTGAATGCGTAGTTCCATCAAAGTCATTTTCTTGCATAAAACGTTTATAAGTTTTTGACAAAAAATATGTGTTGTAATATCACATATATAACTATTTATTATTAAAATAATAAAAAATTGCATTAAATACAAATATTGGGACATTTGCATTAAATAGAATTTTTTCATACATCAATATAAACATGGAGAAATTTCTTAATATTTTTTTAAAAAATATGTTTCATAAAGTATGTATTTGTTACTGGCATAAACACAATCAAATACAGCGATATTTTAAGTTTGAATAAAATATACTTTAAAGTGAGTTATATATCAAAATGATTTTTTATAATTACGCTCAAATTGTCTCTGGAGCATAGTTCCTTGCGTACTTGTACTGTAATTCACATAGGTGCAAATTGCTCCGATTTTTGACTACCAGTATTATATATAGAAAAGAAAAATATGACATTTTATCGGAGATGTCTCATTAATTGAATAAGGCTAAAAAAAACTTTCCGAAAATAACCGGGGCCAAAAAATATAGTAGTTATTAGCTATGCGACTGCTGGAACTAGCCTGGAGCTACTTGATATTTTTCATATTTTTAGACCCTCTAGACCAGTGGTTCCCAACCTTTTTTTGGTCGTGCCCCACCTAAGCATCTCTAAAATCATGATGTCCCCCCACCTCTCTTCTATATCTTATAAATATTGTCACATAAAAAATAAACTTCCATTTTCTAACTCCATGAATGCAGCGATGCCATGGATCTTCGTATTTGCATGTACAAAAGTTTTTTTGTTTTTTGGTAATTTACCTCAAATTTAACCCCTTAACTCTCGCTCCCGTCATATTCTCGAGCTGTGTCTATTACTCAAATTGTTTGATTCCCAGCAGTTTTATAAAATGGTGAAATTGGATATATTTCGGTATCGTTTTAACTGTCATTAAATAAGGTGAATATTTCTTTTTCATAAAAGTGGTGCCAATAAGCAATTTGAATTATTCAACCGTAATTTAATTCGAGCGTTAAGGGGTTAAAAGTGATAAACAGTCTACATTTTTATTTTCGTAAAATTTCTTGAAATCTCTCTCATATTTTGTATTACATCTGGTAGAACCGATACATTTTATGAGTTTTAGTACTTTATTAAGAATTTAGGATTGCCGAGACTGTAGGTATAGCATAATTCACAAGTAACATTTCCGGATTCGCGCTTTTATCCATTTTAAGTTACAATTTTTCTTTTCTCACATAACATATTTCTTTGATAGCGGGCTTTTTTCCCCATTATTATTATTTGGTCACCATGTTTACTCCAATTTTAAATTTTAAAATGCATATGTCGTGAATGTCATATTCTGTATGTGGTCTGCAGAAGAGCCATAAGAAGCTTACTTTTAACCCTCTCATTCCGTGATTCGCACGAGGTTTTATTAATTTCATAAATGCAGCACCTCATTTAGATCATTTAAAACATTTTTTAGATTAAACATGTCCTAATAGTCAATTTTAGATATACCCTGCAAAATTTCATATGAAAAATTTCCCTCATGGGGCATATTACACTATGAATAGATGTACAGTCGTGGAAAAAAAAAAGTAAACACCCCCTACTAACTCCTCAAAAAATTATTGTAGACGAAAGTTACTAGTACCGAACGATTGGAAATAAAGTCTACTTTTAAATGACGTATATAAATTTTCTTAGGGGGCCATCTACATATTAAAACGAATCCGAACTTCATTTTTTTTCAATGGCAATACCCAATTTCAATGAGATATTTCAGATCTTTGGTTCAAACTATGCCTAGACACCGAATTTCAAGTCATTTGAATGATAAGTTTTTGAATTATAAACATTCAAAATTGATTGCATCTAATGATAAATTACAGTTTCATATTTTTATTTATAACTTCTGAAATTATGATCCTAATGTTCTAATTTTCTGTGTAGTAATAATACTAATATACCCAAACATAAATACGTTGAATTTGCAATTTTTATAATTTTCTGATATGAATTATGAAATTAATATTTAAAAAAAATTATGAAATTCAACCTACAATTTTTTTGATGGATTCAGATTTATTATGTCCTGCTTTATGTAAATTCAAAATTTCACATTTTTCTTCCAAGTAGTTTTCAAATTATGATGAAAAAACGGCAAAATGATGGTTTAAGGGGCCGTCTGTGATAGAAGTGATTAAATATTTTGAAATTTCTTATGCTATCCTATAATCAAACAGGCTTAACCCTTTCAGGGGCAAAGCACTTGCATTCGTAATAATTGATTGACACCAGTATTTACACGAAAATTTATTTGTAAACAAGAAAAAAGTATATTTTCGCGTATTTAATAAAAGTGAAAATTTCATTGAAAAAATCTGGTGACATGTAGCAATTAGGAATTAAAATTAGGTGATGCCATAGGGGCATCACCGCCCTTTAAGGGGTTAATTGACTGCTTAAGGTCCCTTGATCAAGAAGGGAGCTATCTCGGTTAACAATCGTGTACCGAACTTGAATTTGGATACAGCCCTTAAAATACGCTCGTTTTAAAATAATTAATTTCTCGGAAACTTATGGTATGAATTGCATAAAAATTTGTTTTTAGACTAATTGAAGGGTGTAGAGTTCATTTATGCTGTCAGAATTGTGTACTGCCATTTAAAAAAAAAAAAGTTATGGTTCGTTTTAATATGTAAAGGGCCCCCTAAGCAAATTTTATATATATCATTTAAAACTAGACTTTATTTCCAATCGTTCGGTACCAGTAACTTTCTTCTACGATAATTTGTTGAGGAGTTAGTAGGGGTGTTTACTTTTTTTTTCCACGACTGTACAAGATTTTTTTAAATAAACTAGGGAATCGTACCCGGGCTTCCCGGGTTAAAGAATATAGGTGAATGTATTTTTATTTTAATTGAAAACTAATAATTTTTTTATATGCAATAAATTTTTTAGATTGCCCTCTACATTAAAAAAAGTATTTTTCATTTGGAAATACGAATTATACAATCAAATAAATTTTTGAAATTTATCAAAAGCGATATTTTCTTATTAGCCGCATGGTAAGAGTTATTTGACCAAGATTTTGCTACTTATGGCATCCTTTTATATTCTGATAATTTCAGAGCTTATACAGGTCTGTTAAATTTGTGTTTTATTTATGTTATTTTATATATTTATTCATAGGGAAGGTTTTTTTAAATGAATATTAGCCCTAAGAAAATTATGAACTCTTTATTTTGTTTTAAGGGGAAATGGATTAATCTTTCGTAATCGAGCTCCGCGTGATATATATAAATTAAAAAATATTTCATGCTTTAAAATTGTTTTTAAAACTATAGACAATCAGTAAACTGAGATGAACTTTGCTAACAAATTCCATTTGAAAAAAAAAAAAAATCCTATTTGGTGATCTAAAAATTTAAATTGTACGATTGCAAATATGTTAGATTTGTGTTTTTTCAATATTATTCTTTTATTTGTTTATAAAAGGAGTATTAATTTCTTTAATTTGTCTTTCACAAATATATTAGATTGGTGGGTTTTTTTTTATATTATTCTCTTATTTGTTTATAAAGGAAGTATTAATTTCGTTATGCAAAAATAGTCAGAAACAAATGCTGAAAAATGTTTGTTGCTTTATGTGCAAAATGTTTATTATTATTATGTATTGAAACCGGCACGTGATAAGATAAACTTAAAACATTATCTTAGAAAATATAATACAACGGTCAATTAAGATACAGTTTTTAAACAAATTTCATTTGAAAGTAAATTTTTTCCCTATGCGACGAAAATTGAAAATGTACGATGGTCAGAAGATTAAAAAATTGCAGTAGCAAAAATTTCAAGACAGAAATTTGATCGTAAAGTGTTGCCATTCGCAAAATGATGTCAGCGTTACGCACAGATACGCTTCTTCTTTATAATATAGATACTTAATCAGTAAAATATAATAAAGATCAGTTATTAGGATGTGGTTATCAATTGAGGCTCTTATGATTGGTATTCCTGAATGAAAAACAGCAATTTTCACCTTCACAAAATTTGCATGCGTACTTCTCATTCATCATTTTTAAAAAAAATTGTACTTTGTTTGATCATTTAAAAATCATTTTAACTCAAAACTTGAAGTCAAGATTGTCATCAACATCTTTTATGTGAACAGACGCACTCTTTACTTGAGATTCTAATAGCAATTCCGGAGAGTAAAAATTTCCGTTATTTATGGTTTTTAGACGCATTTGTGTCAAAATGTTTAGTTTTATCTAAGAAAATGATCGTTTTCTTTTAAATATGACTTCATTTTCACTTAAATAAGCATTTCGCCTAGTGTCTGAAATTTAGTATCAGTACACATGCAAAAGGAAAAACAATATAGAAAATTTATGAGGAAAAATACGTGTTTTCAAAAGCAGCATGTTACTTTGCATTATTATGCCCCTAATATAATATTCTGCTCCTAATGGGATATTGTGACACTACACTCTATACAACAATTTTTATCAACAATTTTGAATTTTTATCAGAAAATAGCATGAATAAAGATAAAAATACCTCATTATTTCTCTCTTGTCTGCAATAATGAAAGGTATCTAATTTTCACCATTTTGAAGCAATTTCATAAAATGCTTTTAAAATTAAAATATAAAAGTGAGATATTTAAAAATCAAACAAACAAATAAACAAACAAATAGTGCCACATCTACAAATGAAGAGCTTTCAGTTTAAAATATATATATATATATATATTAGTAAAATTGGTTCAGCAGAAAGATCCGGGCAGATGACTAAAAAACACTTGTATTCTTAATATAGATTATATAAAATTAGGAAAAATTAAATTAAGCAAATTATGTTATTTTGATATAATTATAGTAGAATGTCTAAAAAAAATAGCATTAAAATTTTATTATTCAAGAGAATTTTGGACAAAACTTCAAGAACATATTATTTTAAACCACGAATTATTTGGTTGCTTGTCTGACTCGGTGAAGCAAATCCATCCAGGAGAGAATCATCAATTTCTGTAATATAAATCGTTATTACTTGCATGTCACCTCTCTTTTATAAAGATACTCTAAATTTTTGTAAAACATTGCGTTTTATCAGTGCGTGATTTCGATTACATTATTTTCAAATTGAAGCATTTTAACCTCTGAAGAATTTCAAAGCAGTTGGGCTGTGAAAATGACGCACTTCTAAAAAACATAATTCAGGTTTAAGAATTAAAATACATGCTTTTTTATAATATGACGTCATTTGAATCTAAACTTCGTTTATGGAAAAGTATGCATATGACGTCATTATCACGGAATAACAGACAATATTCTTGACATAGCCCACATTTTAATTTCAACTTTTTTTTCGGGTTTTATGTGAAAATGGCAACATAAACATACAGTATCTCCTATTTTCGACAATTTTCCGTTTACTTTCAAAGATTTTCAATAGAAATGGGGTACTTTTGTTGCCACGATAAGAAAAATGGTATTAAAAACTACAAAAAAAATTAATATCTCAAAAATAAATTGAGGTACAGCTTTCAAACAAATTGCATTTAAAAGAGCATTTTTTTCCTTATACGACAGTGTAAAAATTTAAAATGTGCGATGTTTAGAAGTTTAAAAATTTGCAGTAGAGAAAATTGGAAAAGCAAAATTTTATTTCAAATTTCAAAGTGTTGCCATTCGCAAAATGACGTATGCGTTACGCACAGATATGTTTGTCTTTATAATATAGATAGTAATAAAAGAGTTAACTATTTACTCAAGATTCTTCTACATAAGGTTGTTCCATTTGAAGGATAGCCAATCAGAGTAGAGCAGGACTGAAACGTCACGTGGCGGACAAGATCGGAGAGAGACCGGCCGCGACAATGTAAATAGATGAGAAAAGAACGGAATATGAAGTAAATAATTTTTTAAAAAACAGATCCTCGAAAGTAAAGTGAACGAAATCACTTTCCTTAAAATAATTTGTTCGAACACTGATTGGAGATAGTTAAATATAACATACATAATGGTTAAATAATATCACGATACATTTGTTTCATTCAAACACTTCAATAAATTCGTGAAAAAAATTACATTTTTAATGCGTAAAAGTACAAATGAAAACTTTTAAACTATTGTAAAATAAAATGAATGGATGAATTATATGAATATGATGACACAGCAGTAATAATAAAAAGACTAGAATTATCAAACAGAATAAATTAAACAAAACTCACTTCAACACTTTTAACAATATAATCCATTGTCCGATTACTAGATATAAGTTTTCAAAAAATTTCGAATGTCACTATGCTTATTCAGGATCAAAATCAATATGATTCAAATATCTGCAACAATATATATACTACACAAGGCTTAGTTTCTAGCAAAAAAAAAAAAAAAAAAAAAAAAAAGTACCGGAGCTCTAATATTTTGTAGTAATAACAACAAAGTTTATAATCCCCCACCCCCCACATACGCATATTTATATTTCATACACTATTTCAAAATTTTAAAGCAATTTCGTCTTCCTCAAAAAGAAATTTATATTTTTGACATATCTTTAGGCATTAATATCTAATAAATTCTAATAAATGAACAGAGCAAAAACATTAAAATCAGGAGTGGGAAATTTTCAGAAAATCCTACTCGTCAGGGACTTCTTTGTATTGGTGCGCAGTATTTATAAACTCTGGTCTGTTCTGACTAATATTTAAATATTCACTAAAAATAAAGAAGTACTGGAGCTGCGCTCCTGTGATCGGAGCAAATTAAGCACCGTGCAGAGCTAGAAAGTTAATCAGAGAGAATATTTTAAAAACACGAACAAAAAGCTGCGTATAAAAACGGCAGAAACAGTTGCGACTAATTCTGACATTCCTCGTCACCATTCTGAAACCATTGAAAAAAAAAAACCTACACAGGACACACTATGTCACATACGTAAGCGCTTTGGTAGGAAAGAACGCAAAATATTAGAGATGGGAAAAAAAGAAATAAAAATTTAGGCTTTGATTTTTAGAAACATTATTTCCGCTAAATTCCGGAGTGAGCGCCGGGGAATTCAGACCAATATTTAAATTTCCACTAAAAACAAAGAAGTAGCGGAGCTGAAAATCAAACAGAATATATTAACGATAATATCTAACGCAAATTAAGCACTGCTTATAGGCTAATACTTCAACCCTACATTAATTTTCACCTTAAATTTCTGCTTCATTTTATTAATCAGAGTAAGACGAATATAATATTTAATAAAATAAATATCATCGTTATTCTGTTTGCGAATCGCCGAGTTAGTTATAGATACGAAATGCATGTCGCTGCATCAGCAGCCGATGTACAACAAAACTACGAAAAATCGTTATCACAGCGCTCCCTTCGAGGGTTACATATCCATTTTCAACTGGGATTTGGCGTCAATAGTAAAAAGTATGCGTATGAAGTTTGGTTCAAATCTATCCCTAACTTTGTATGCTTTCCGGTGAATCAATAATGAAAATGAACAAAAATTGCTATTACAGCGCCCCCTCCCGGCGGAATATTCCCAAATTTAACCTTGACATGCTGGCCATAGTCAAAAATACATACAGGGGCGTAAACCACCCTGGTCGCGTAGGGGGGTGTAAACTCATAAATTTCCGACTCCAAGAAGAAAAATTTCCGAGTACTATTGCCAACAAAATGCCGACTAATTAATATATATATATACACATTCATGTCCGAAAGTTTAGCATATATGATAAAAACGAAGAAAGGATATCGTAAATATCTTACGAAATTATTAAACTTTATAGATGATAGATGAAAGTCTCAAGATAATTATGACTGAACGTATCGAGATAGTCAAATAGGTTTTAAAGCGCTGATGTTGATTCCTTTTGAATTATTAATGTATTCTAAAAAAAAAAGTAACTACCACTGTCACCGCCGCCGCCGCCGCCGCCGCCGCCGGTTTTGAATATTTTGTGACAGGAGGTCTTTCTTCGTTAATATTAAGAAAAATATTGCGTACAAAAATATGAAAATCGGTGGTATTACAGAGAAATGTTTGATAAATACGCTGATGCAGACAGTTTTCAAATCGAAGAATTATTTTAAGAGATATTTAATGCTAAAGTTGGACAAAATCGTTCCATTAAAAAAGTTTTATAGCATCAAAAACTATACATGAGAATGTAATCATTTTTAGATCTTTTTATGCGTTAGAATTTGCCCGTGTGCAGATTGTATTTCTTCTTTTAATTTGGCTAATTTTTTGATGTTTTATTTCCATTTTAAATTCAAATTTTCAGCATTTCTAGAGATATTTTTTACAGATTTTAGAAAGTGATATTAATTTAAACTGTTGCCAACTGTATAAACAGCGGAAACAATAATGTTTGCTTCAATATATATATATATATATATATATACGTGTAATAAATAAAAAATTTATTTACACGTGACTATTATAAACAGAGAAAAACATTGGAATTAGAATTAAATAATTATGTACAAAAAGCAGGAACTTATTAAAAATAACGTCATAAAACTATAATTACACGTGAATTTTAAGAGAGAAAGGAATTTGTAAAATAATAAATTTATTAACATGCGTTAGCAGTCTTAAATAGGAGAAATTACGTGATATTTACGTCACATTACAGTTATTACATAAAACGAACACAAAATAATATTGCAAAACGGTTTAAATTTAGAAATTGCGCTAGACATTTATTTGATATTTTGAGCGGATACTTTTCAACTATTTTTCTTAGGAAAGCGCAAATAATATTTCATTTCTAACACAAGTATTTTCACGTGAATATTAAAAAGAGAAAGAATAGTTTGGTCAAAATTACGTCAGATTAAAAACGATTAATTTAAAATGTTCCATTTAAAAGAACTTTCTTTCCGCTTTGTTAAAAAATACCGGGAGACAATGATTCTGTTTACTTAATTCCTTTTATATTAGCTTATTTTGAAATGTTGTTGCACGTGTCTACGTCATCAAGTTATTTTTTTTTCGACGTTTTATTTGTATTTTTATTAATGTTGTACTAATTTATTTGTTCTTTCGTTATTTAAAATATAAATTACATCAATTTGTATAATTTGACGAGTGGTTTGGCGATTTATATAATTCGGCGAAATTAGTCGACGGGATAATCAAGTAGTACCGCAGCGGATTTGGCGTTAAAATTTCCCCAATCAAAGAGAAATGAATAGAAATCCGTTTATAGGGAGATCGCCACTGTTTTTTAAATTATAATTCAATCTTTCGAAATCTTTTTAAAGCCGATCACATTAGCGTGCATTTAGAATCTGCGGTGTCTGGACGGGGGTTGGCGAGCGTAGCTCGTAGGGGGCCGAGCCCCCTAGTGTCTCTAAAAATTAGTGGTGAAGTACTATGATTAATATGTGTAGAAAATTGCGGCTTGGAACTCCAAACTGCTTTGTTTGATAGCGATATATCTTGTTTCTAAATGTACAAAATTTGATGAAACTGGATGATTGAAGAGCTGGGGATTCGATGCCCGTTTTTTTTTTTTTTTTTTTTTTTTTTTTTAAACCAATAAAGGGCTTAATGCATTTTATTTTTTTCTGTGTATGGCATATTTATTCACATAGACTCCACTCCGGATAAAAATTCAAATTCTGAATTAAGCATAAGGAATCCTGTTACCCGTGTACGATGTACGTCTACAACATAAAAAAAGTCAAAATTTAAAAGATTGAAAATTTTCGAATGAAAAAAACTTATATCCATTTCTTAGTACTGCAATAAAAGTTAATCAAATTTTGTACGTTTAGTAACAAGATATATCGCTATGTAACAAAGCAGTTTTTGATTCCAATCCGCATTTTCCTATACATATTAATCATGGACTTTCTTCCCTAATTTTTAGATGAATTTATTAATAATTCGAAAAGAATCGACATCAGCGCTTTAAAATTATTTGACTATCTCAATGCGATACGCGAAGTCATAATTATCTTGTGAATTTCATCTATAAAATTTAATAATTTCGTAAGATATTTAACACTCCCTTTCTACGTTTTTGTCATATACGCTAAAATTTTGGACATGAGTGTATATACATATGGGTCTTGCTTCTGGAGAAACTTACTTTACAAATATACCAATAACAGGTTAATATTAATCACAAATGAAAACTTGTTTATAAGTAATTTCAACATATCCTTTTAAACATTGTGATCATCAGGAAAAGCTTGGATTACGTACGAATAAATTTAATTTAAGATTATCATCTAAATATATTAATAAAATAATAATAATGACTATAATACAATATTATTTGAATAATTGTTGTATAATTGCAATTTGAATTATTAAATTTTATTTGTGCTTTTGTAACAAAATTCACACTTTTATAGCACGATTAACACGATTAGCCCATTTTTCAAGAACTTTGGACAGATCTATATTGTCTGTTAATTCTTTGTGGTAACCCAAAAGCATCAATGATTCCAATCTGTCATCAGCCATAGTTGATCTAATAGCAGTCTTTATAAATTTTAGCCTGCTAAAAGATCTTTCGTTAGATGCAACTGTCACCGGAGCTGTCAACAGAATTTGGTAACATTGATGAACTAAGGGAACGACACTTTTGTTCTTGGAAGCAAATTCCGCAGCTTCTGAAAATTGAAATCTGTTTGCTTGGGGAATATTTTAAAGACAAAAACGCGCCAAAAATACGGGATTTCTTAATTCTTTCTAACGACATACTTTAAAGCAGGGTAAAAATTTGTTGTCACCCCGGTTTTTTCCAACTAAACAAAATTCAGTAATAATAATAATATAAAAAAATCGAATACAATTGAGAAAGGAAAAAGAAAACGAAAGTATTATTTCTGATAGAAGTTAACTCGTATAGATTCTAAAATATCCAGATTATTTCGAGATAAAAATTCAAAGTATTTGGGTGTTTCAATTTCATCCGGTATCATATAAATTTCTTGAAACACATTTTTAAATCAATCTAAAATTACGTAAAAAAGTAAAAAAAAAATTAACATCTTTTTTAATAAAATAAAAAGAAAACACAAAATTAGTAGAAAAAATAAAACCATAATTATTTTCGATTAAAGGTAAAATTCGTGTAGAGTGGAAAATATCCAGATTTTGATAGGGTAAAGTACTAAATATTTGCAATTCAGTTTTGAATTTTCATCGGATATCACCTAAATTCCGTGATACACGTTTCTAACTAAATTTAAAGTTAGATATATATATATAAAAAAAAATAGAAGTTTTTTCTCTTTAATCAGTATGTATTAAAATTTCCAGACTAAACTCAAAACTTTCCGACTATAAATAAATACAGCTGGATCTCGATATCTCGAAGTCAAAGGGAACAGAAAAAAGTTCGGAATATCAAAGTTTTCGATCAAAATATCAAGGTTACAACTAATATTAACATTTCTGGAATATGTATATAAATATTTTGTTTCTTCATATCGAGGTTTTCGAGTTCACAATATTTAACAAGTCAAAGTTTTTCTGAATAGTTTTAATCACAAAAATAAAATCCGTAATATATCCGACTAAGTATAAATTTATATAGGTTTTCTTCATCCTAAATTGTTTTTTCTAATTTTGTTAATTAAAAACTACAAGAGAAAAATATCCGACTAAGAATAAAATTTTATAGGTTTTCTTCGCTCTAACTTGTTTTTCTTATTTACTAATTAAAAACTACAAAAACATTTCTCCAATTCATAAGTTTTTATACGTTAATGCCATTTTCTTTCGACTAAACGTACTTTTTTCCGATCGAACAAGAATTTTTCCGACTGATTTTTCCTTTTTCCAATTTATAAGTTTTTATAGGTTAATACCATTTTTTTCGACTAAACGTACTTTTTCCGATCAAACGGGAAATTTTCCGACTGATTTTTTCCTAGGGGGGGTGTTGCACCCCCCCAGGATTTACGCCCCTGAATACATAACTTCGTATACTTTCCGAATGAGACATACACATATACGGACAGACAGATATTTTGTAAAAACATGTTTTTCGGGATCTCTGACATTTAAAACGTGTAAATCCGTCGAAAACTGGAAGTCGAACAAAAATTCGACTACAATACGTTCTTCTGTTATAGATAAAAGAAAGTAAAAAAAAGATAATGCTAAAGCAAATATTTTAATAGAGGAATTTTTTTTTAAGGTAAAAAAAAAATCCCTATAACAAAAGAAAATTTTTAAATTTTTTATGCAATTTTTGACGTTTTCTTTTTTAAATTTTTGCGGCGATTTTTCCGTATGAGTAAAAGGAATCCGGCTTTATTTTTTTAGCCCACTATTGCATTAAATCTTGTCATTTTTTTTTTCAATAAAGTTTATTCGGAGTTCGTACAGAGATTTTCGCCTTTTTCTCGAATTTTTTTATGCGATTTTTAGAACTTTGAGATTTGTAAAAGGAACTCGGTTACCAACTTTTAGCGAAATATAATAAATTTTCTCCTCTGCGAGTTTCGAACTCCCCCCCCCCCCCCCACTTCATGGCGATTTGTCTGCATTTGTGAAAGAAATCTGGTTTTAATCTTTTATTCTAATATAGTAAATGCTGTCCTCTTTTTTTTTTTTTCTTTCATTAAAGTTTATTCTGAATTTCTGGCGATTCTTTTATGCAGTTCTTAGAGATTTTCGCGTTCTGTAGGAATTTTTTGACGCTCGTAAAAGGAATTCGGTTTTGAAATTGTAGTTTAGTATAGTAAATTTTGTCCTTTGCGATTTTCCAGAATAATAATCGCCAGTTAACAAAATGCCCGGATTTTGAAGAATTCGGAATTTCGACTTCCGGATTTGAGACTCAGTACTGTTATGTATTGTAGACTCTGTATTGATAAATCTGTATACGTGTTCTCCGAGAGTTATTAGAACACGTTGATATAGTGCATTCACTAGGTTTTTTTTTTAAAAAGGCTGTTAAAATAATATAAAAATTAAAATCATTCACAGAAAAAAAATCCAACGCAGAACAGCATACAGAATACTATTGAAACGAGCGAAGCGAGGCGAATCTGTCCGCCACGTGACGTAATGCGAAAGCAGTTAAGGAATCTTTACAGTTGGCGCATCGCACGAATGGTACCCCCCTGTATTTACTAAAATAATATTAAAACCAGGAAAATCAGGAAATTTTAATGTATAAAAAATGTTAAATTATCCCAAAATATTCACATAATTATTCCGGTGTCAGTGTATTTTTGAACTTTTAAATGGGATCGTTTTGAAAATATTTATTCATTTTTAAATTTTTTCATCTGTTGTTTCTATTTTTAGACTAAGACACTACTTTCATTAGAAAAAAATGAATGAAAATTTGTTAATAAGAAATCTGTAATTGCCTCCCCCTGAAAAGTCATATTGCCCCCCTATGGGGCGTAAGACCCACGTTGGGAACCACTGCTCTAGACTATATTTAAATCTTCACACTGATAAACTCTCACTGCACAGTGTATCTATATCTTAACGCTAACTCTATGTTTATTCTTTCATATACAAAACAAATTTTGTACAAATATCCAGAAAACAATATATATATATATATATATGCAATATATTTTATTTTATTTTAAATATATAAATCTTGCTAGTATTTCAAATAGAAAAATTCATGGCGTACACAGGTACGTCGTAGTGCTTTAGGGATTAAAAAACAATGTTCATTGTTAAAAGCCAGTTAAAAATAAAACACAATTTCTGAAAACTCCCTTATCATCTGGGTGCTTTTCGAAGGCAATTGAAATTCAGCTTAGTATATTGCCGATTTCGTTCTGAATATTGAGGATATAGCCTTTTTACAGGAATTGCCCCATATAATTGACTACTAAATTATGAAAAAAGTGTTGTTTCTACCACATGCGTAAATATAAAATTATTTCGTACAGATCCTCATATTTCAACAATTTTTTATTATAACAACAAGTATAATAATCACTTATAAACAGATTAAGTTAAATAATGCTATAAAAAGTTATTAAATCTCTGTATTAAGATTGACGATCGTTTCATTGCACAAACGGCGACATTTTCAAAATCATTTACGATAGAAAATATTATTACATAATTTAAAAACAGTAAACATAGTAAACGATGTCACGAGACATGATGCATAATAAAAGACACTGCAAACATAAAATAAAATAAAAATAAAATTAGCTATTTGAGGGCGTGGATTGATTAAATATTTTCTATCGTGAATGATTTCTATCGTGCGATGAAACTATCGTCAATCTTAATAATGATATTTTATCACTTTTTATAGCATTATTTAACTTAATTTTTTATTATATTTATAATCTAATTGCAGTATATTGCTTTGCTGAAATTTATCAAGTGTCCTGAAAATAACGCTAAATATGATTATAAGCCATGCTTGCTATAAACAAAAAATATGCGGAAATTTCTTAATTTTTGTTAAAGGAATTTTCAAGATATCTATGTATAGTTTACGTGATAGTCTTACACAAATTTTTGGTATGATTCATATAGTCACATGCTACAGGTGCAGATCATTTCGGGCATTTTATTTTACAGGGTGATGAAAAGCATATACATATAATGATAGGCATGAGTTTAAAATGTACATAAACATGTTTCAGACGACACATATTCTTGTTTTCCTCTTTTTTGTGTGAGGTTCAAAATTCATATTTTTAATATAAATTTTATAATTTTCATAAAAAACAATTTTTTACATAGGAAACACTGCCTGGAATATGTTTGAGTCTTTTCATTTTATCCCAATAAAAAAGAAACATTTCAATGCTGTGATAATTTTTGTGGGAAATATAATTTCAAGTTTACCAGATGCATTAAACATTAGCATCCACAAATTTTGACATCTTATAACTCTTTAAAAATTTAAGAAATAGTATATAAACTAAACATTTTTCTGGATTGCTTTGATCCAAGAAACTCACAAAAAGTGTCAAAAGTGGGCGTCATCATTTAAAAATCGAAATTGTACGAATGTGTAATATATAGATGATTCCTATTTCCAAACATTACATTCATATTTAAAAAGCAATAAGATTGCATACACTGTCAATTATGTATCGATTATGCCCTACGTATCTCTCTGATTTAATAATAAATAAAATAGCGTGACGTTTACGTTTGAACTTTTTTTTTCGACTGTATAACTATACTTCATTTCAAGCTGCTGCAACTATAGAGCTAGCATGCTTTCACTGACCAAATAATACGGAATTAAAACTAAATTTCAAGACATATTTGTACTAAATATCAGCTTTGTGTAAATATTACACAAAATGAAAGAAATATTGAGAAAGTAAAAATAACGGTTCTGTGTAAATATGAAAGGACGTATTATTACTGGTGTTACTATAGCAAGCATGTTCTATGTTATCCTTGTATATTTTTATAGTGAAAAAAGCGTAGCGATTCCAAGTCTGTCGCTAAACAAAACCAATGGTTTTGAATAAGAGAAGAAATTTTTGGAGGATTGAATGGGGAACCTTAAGAACATTTTGTTAGATGAACAAATTGTTAGATGATATATCAGGCATTTTCCTACATACAGAAAAATCCACTCTCTCTACATTATAATTAAATCATTTTTTAAGCATATTTTGTCGCTCTTCATTACCGTTTATATCCTATAGAATTAAAACACATGTTTCATCTATTCAATAATCATATGTAAAATTCAATGATACACAAAAGCAATATGAAAATGATTGTAAAAATAATAAATTTCGGAGGTACTGAAGATAAATTACTACGACAATGTAAACACCTTTAAAGAGACATTTTAAATATCTATACGAGCACAAACCAGAGAAAAATAAAAAATGCACATTAAAAATTTAATGATACTTATTTTCACATACAGTATATTATTGAACAATATGTATCATATTCTGTTGCTGCAACAATACTTTAATTTATTGCTAAAGGCTGTTAGTCAGTCAATTTTCGAGTACCACTGGCTCATGTGAAGTCTATCGGGATAGAATGCATCCGTATATTTAAAATATCTCTTCAGAAATTTAATATTTTCAGTCCTTTTTCTTTGTACACTTCTTTAAAAAAATTCCCTATGTTGTCAAAATATTTCTAAAATTTATGCTTAATATTTTATATGTTAAAAGATGACGATGAGTAAGATTGTAATATATCACATTATTTTGAAAATATTTTGGGAACTAAGAAAAAAAGAGAATTCGTTTACAGAACAAATAATATAAAAATTTTGTTTTAAAGTCAATTCCTACTTAGGTCATCAAAGAAAAATTTAATATAATCCCTTAAGCTAATATTAGTTTTTGTTGTATTAAAATATCTCAATTTGTTGATTTTCTATAAGCAAGTGGGCTTACAATGGAAGTCTATGGAAATTTGGCGAAATATTAGAGATATCGCCAAGTTGGCGTCACTTTTGGCGACTCATTTTGGTCGCCAAATTTGCTGATATATCGCCAAGTTGGCGACAAACTTGGCGGTATTTGGCGACAGAACAGGGTCCCCCCCTATGGTAACCCCCTTATAGATATGAAGATGCATTAAATGCTTCAATAAACAATGGCCGCCATTTTGTCTCCCATGTAAAACTAAATTAATTAAAATTTAATTAATGAATTAATATTTGAAAAAACTATATTAACATCCATTGTCATCCAGTGCAAGTTTAAAAAAATTTATTTCAACCTGATAGGATGAATAATAAGTATTTTATTAACGATTGAAAATTTGAACAAGATATATAAATAAATAAATAAAAAAATAAATACAGGGAGATTGTAAACTAATAGTAGGAATTAAAAAATGAAGTCAAAAATATTAAATTCCTGCGGAGATACAAATGCTTCACATGCCCATATACTTAACATTATCGAGGGGAATTGAGAGGTTGACTGACTAGCAGTATAACCCCCCCACTTGTACGGATTTTTCAAACCACTAAAATTTAATAGAAATTTTTGACTTATTTAAACGTTAAAATTGCTCGAATGATTCAATTAGATAAAATTTACTGTTGAATTTTAGTGGTATGTAAAATCCGTACAAGTTGGTAGCTATGTAACAGTCTTAAATCAAGCCATTCTGAGTGAATTTTGCATTAGAGGTTTTCATATTAAACTATAAATCATTACACAGCGTATTTAATCGCGTAACACACTTACCTTTAGTTTTAATACCTTATTTTAAAAAAAAAGTATGTTTAACAGTAAGTATCATAAATGTATTTCAAACAAGCGTTATTATATTGAAATGCAACAATTATAGTCGATCTTTCACAATAATTACGAAATATTGTTTCATCATTTCGTATACGGAAATAAAGAAAAGCCCAAAGATCGTAAGATGCAGAGAGAAATGCTTTCTAATAGGATGGGAATCTTCATGGCAGGGTTACCAGTGTGGCCCTCCATTTTTATTCAGAAAATCAGATTTTGTGCCACAAAGTAAAAAAACAAAACAAATTTTGCTTTTTTTAATGACAGAAAAATTTTTGATTGCTTAAAGTAAAGATTCTTCTTTCAACATTTCCAGTGTAAATTTGAAATTTCGAAGTAAAAGTGGGGGCCACACTGGCAACCCTGACAGTGTTGCTATTGGGCTACTTTTTATTAAATTCAGATTTCTTTATTTGCACCACTTTTTTAAAATGATAAAATTCGCATTATTTTATGGCATATTAAATAACGCGAAAACAAGAAGAATTTTCCATTTTTAAAAAAGCAATGCAAATCAAGAAATCTGAATTTAAAAAAAGTAGCCTACTCTGAACACTGCACCCTGCTCGACGAATAAACTTGAAGTTCAATGTTAGCAACTGTCAGAAAAATACTAAATAAAGTTTACAAATAATATTTCTAATATTATTGTAGCTATATTATTTTCATCGCCACGGTCGCTCTCACCTGCGTCCGCCTTTAAAATTTAAGACCTTGTGAGTTACACGCATCCACGATTTAGAAAAATATGTTATAAAACTTGCGGCATATACGAGTAACTACGGTGTATTTTAAAGAAAATGTATTATTTAAACAAGTCTCTGTTATGTAAAGTGTAGCTGTTATGCATATTTTTATGACTGAATATGTTAAGAAGTAAAAATTAGGATAGTGCGCATTTCTTTCTCTAATTGTCTGTGAATGCTCAGGTTTTTAATCACTGGGATAATTCAGACATGTTTTTGTTTCTGTATTATAATGCTGATTTCACGCATCCAAAATAAACGGATACGTATTTCCACGAAAATAGCTTAGCAATATATATCTTCACTTTTAAGTTGAAAAAACACATATTCCGATAATTAGTTTTATTTAATTTTTAAGGCTATAATTTTTCAGGTCAATCCTCAGTTGGATTGCTTTTTTCTGGTTCTAGAAAAGTCTTTAATACTTTATTAACCACTTAATTATCGCTCCCTTCATATTCACGGGCTGTGTCTTTTTTTAGATTTATTCAGATTTGTTTGATTCCCACCAGTTTTATAAAATAGTGTAATTAGCTTTATTATGGTATCATTTTACCTGTCATTAAATAAGGTGAATATTTCTTTTTCAAAAAAGTGGTGCCAATAGGGAATTTGATTTTCTAAACCGTAATTGAATTCGACCGTTAAGGGGTTAATACGCTGTTCAAGCTACATACAGAAAGAATTCAGCAACAGAAATTTTATTAGATGTTTCCAATGAGGAAACTTCTGAAACAACCATTCCTGCTATTGTAGGAGCCTCCCTTTTAGCTCTTGATAGTACAAAATTATAAAAATTAAAATGAAAAAGTTTGCAGTGTGGAATACAATTTCAAACAATGTCGAATTCAAACTAAACTTTTGCACTACTTCATTAATATATAACAAAACGTAACAGATGTATTCCACTCAAATCAGAAAAAATCATGAGTAAATGTTATATGAATATTATAAATTCAGGCTGTTACGGCACTAGTGTAATTTTTTAGATTAAAAAACGAGTGAGCTGCCAGTACGATAGTATGTCCTCCTCGATGCAATATTAGAATAGAATTACGTGTTCCACGACCATCTTTCTCAGAACTAGGGAAATTTTAATCGGTTTAGAAAACGCTTCCTTACAGTGTTGCCAGTGGTCTACCTTTTTTTAATTCTGATTTCTTGATTGGCACCACTTTTTTGGCACCGGTAAAATTCGCTTTGTGGTTGCCTTAATTAATATGTCATTAAATAAGGCGCATTTTACCATTTCAAAAAAGTGCTGCCCATCAAGAATCTGATTTTTAAAAAAAGTAGCCCATCTGGCAACACTGCTTTTTATGCCAAAGGGAATTTTCAGAATATTATCAAAACTTTTCCAAAACCTAGGGAAAAGGAGGATTTTTGTTCGTGCTTTTCTGGCAGTGAGCATGAAACAGATATAAACTGTGTTGCCAGCGGGCTACTTTTTTAAAATTCAGATTTCTTGATTGCCACCACTTATTTAAAACGGTAAAGTTCCCTTTGTTTTCGCCTTAATTAATATAGCAATAAATAAGGCGCATTTTACAATTTAAAAAAAAAAAAGGTGCCATTCAAGAATCTGAATTTTTAAAAAAGTAGCCCATCTGGACACACTGGATATAAATGTGACGCTTTTGGTTCAACTAGCAATTTTCTCTCTTTTGGTTCTCGGAATATAGATCCTGAGTGACTATTAACCCTCTGACCGTTTTCAGGACTTTCATCGATTTTCATAAAAATGCCTGTAAAACTAATGTTAATTTAAATCTTCTTTTCTTGTTTGTTTCTAATATGCACTTCATGCCCCTTTATTTGACATGCATCTTAAAATACAATACTGTCTACATTATTAGCCCCCGGTACGGTATGCTATTTCTTTCTACCAGCTTATTTTGTGTAGTCTCCAAAAAATAACGTTACCTTACAGAAGCAAGTCGTAAAACAAAGCAGTACGATTAAATATTCTATAGCAATTTTTTAACTTCTAAGCATCGCACATTTTCAATTTTTATACCATCGTATTCGGAAAAAAGTATAATTTTAATGCAATTAAAATAATAAAACTTTGTAAAAAATCACCATAAAATAAAACAATACATAGGACGCGTTTCGAGATAAAAAGATAACAGCTCGTCATCAGCTACAGTAAACACGTGTCCGCAACCGAACAAGGTCAAAAATGAACTGAAGGTAAAGAATGTTGCAAAGAATGCGACAAATGGCGCTAGCTGAAAGAGGCACCTGTAGGACAGAAAGGTGTTGCCAAAAAGATAGAAGAGAAATTGATACGAAAAAAATGAAAATAAAAGAAATAAACAAAATTAAAATAAAAGAAAAGAAGAAAAAAACTCTTATGACTTTGTTGATAAAATTAAACGCCTTTTTCCTTGCAATTATATAATGGTTTCCTTAGATGTAAAATTCCTTTTCACTAACGTGCCTGTTCAAGGGGCAATTGATTGTTTGGAAGGAAGGCTGCGCGAATTTCATTACTCTTCCATTGAGATTGATGAAATCCTGCATTTAGTTAGTATTTGTGTCAGGCAAACTGCTTTTCAGTTTAATAATTCTTTCTATTCTCAAACTGAGGGTATGGCCATGGGTAATCCACTGTCTCCTCTTTTATGTGATATTTATATGCATTTTGTTGAAGAAAAACTCTTCAGTTTATATAAATTTCCTTTCTGGTTTAGGTATTTTGATGACACTTTCATTTTAATTCCCTCTGATCTGGATCGTTCTAATCTCCTTTCTCTTGTTAATTCTGTTGATCCTTGTATTCAATTTACTCTCGAAGTCGAAGAGAACAATTCTCTTCCTTTCCTTGACGTCTTGGTTTCAAAACACCCAGATCGGTTCTCTACCGCCGTTTATAGAAAACCTTTCACTGTCTCTCTTCCTCCCCATGCTCTTTCGAATCGCCCTCCTCAACAAAAAGTGGCGTCCTTTTATACTTTTGTTTTTAGGGCGTTACGCATTTGGTCTGACTCTTCTGCTCTGAATAATGAAATTAATTATCTCAAATCTCTTGCCCTTGTTCGTGGTTATAATCCCTCTTTGATTGATAAAGCTTTGTATAAATTTAATAAGACTAAACGTCCTTTTTCTGATTCAAATAATCCTCCTAATTTTAATTCTATAATAGTTCTGCCCTTTTATTCTCTTCTCTGTTTCAAAATTGCTAAAATCCTTTCTCGTTTTAATTTTAAAGTTATCTTCAAACCTATGAATAAAATTAAATTTTCTTCTCCAAAAGATCCTGTTCTTACTGAGAAACGGTGGGGTGTTTATTAAATTCCTTGCTCTTGCAATTTAGGTTATATTGGTCAAACAAAGAGAGCTTTAAAATTCAGATTAGGCGAGCATCAGAGGTATATTGCAAATCAAGAAATCTGTAAATCTTCGATTGCTTCTCACTGTTGGTCTTCCAGTCATTGTTTCAATTTCTCCATGGCCAAAATTATTTCTTCCCCTGCCTCTCCCTCTCACTTGGATTTTCATGAAGCATATTTTATTTCTAAAAATTCTGCTAATCTCGTCAATGATATCCCATCATCTCCTTCCCTATCTCCAGCGTGGAAATTACTTTTGTAATTATTTTCCCTTTTCTCTTGTTTTTTTTTTTTTTTTTTTTTTTTTTTTTTTTTTTTTTTTTTTTGTTAAAAAAGAAAAGAAAAGAAAAAAAAAATAAAAAAAAAAAATAAAAAAAAATAAAGTAAAATAAAATTAAAAATAAAGGGATCTTTTGGTTTTTTCTTGTTTTATTCTTTTATATTTCTTTATTTATTATTATTGTTTATATTTTTTTAATTTACTACTTTTATTTTATTTTAATTTTGTTTATTACTTTTATTTCCATTTTTTCTCTATCAATTTCTCTTCTATCATTTTGGCGACACCTTTCTCTTCTGCATGTGCCTCTTTCAGCTAGCGCCATCTGTCGCATTCTTTGCAATATTCTTTACCTTCAGTTCATTTTTGACCTTGTTCGCTTGCGGATACGTGTTTGCTGTAGCTGATGACGAGCTGTTATGTTTTTAGATCGAAACGCGTCCTGTGTATTATTTAATTTTATGGTGATTTTTTACAAAGTTTTATTATTTTAATTTAATTAAAAAAATTATATATTGTGTTCAAAGATTGCAAGTTGATTCCTTACACAAATGTGGAAAAATAGTAGCAAATCGCTAAAATACACAAAAAATCACACACAAAATTCCCGAAAAATTTGAAAATTGCTATACGAAATCCGAGTAAACCTTATTTAAATGAGGGCAGAATGTACTTTAGGTCAAAAATGTAATGTCAAAAAATTTCAGCAGATCGCGAAGAAACGTAAAAATCGCATTAAAAATCACAAAAAGTTCAAAAATCACGAAAGTCAAAATTTACTATAATTGTATAAAAGTTTCAAATCTAATTCCTTTGACCTGTGGGCTCTCTTAAATTTTATGTTTTGGAAATCATGCTAAGCATTAGATCATGTTACTTTTATTCGTAATTAATTTACTTGGACTCCCTTAAATATAATTAATATAATCCCTTAAGTTAATATTAGTTTTTGTTGCATTAAAATATCTCAATTTGTTGCTTTTCTGTAAGCAAGTAAACCCTATTGTTTTACAATGGAAGTCTGTCGGAATTTTGCGAAATATTAGAGATATCGCCAAGTTGGCATCATTTTTGGCGACTCATTTTGGTCGCCAAATTTGGTAATTTATCGCCAAGTTGGCGACAAACTTGGCGTTATTTGGCGACAGAACTGGATACCCCCTTACGGTAACCCCTTTATAGGTATGGGCATGCATTACATGCTGTTCAATAGTTGCATAAAAATTCGCTAAAAATTCAAAAATCGCTGCACGAATTCCGAATAAACTTTTTTGAAAAGAGAACAAAATTTACTATATTGGATTAAAAGAAAGAAACCATATTCTTCTCACTTATATGCAGGGGTCGTACTTGTCCTGAAATTTCACGACCGGGAAATTCTTCTGTACCAGTACTTTCTTATGGAAAAATCTCTTCTTAAATAAGGCGAAATTTCGCAAGTTTAACCCAGATTTATTTTTCTATAAACAAGTAGTGATATTTGTCCTGAAAAATCCCTTAAGCGTACGACCCCTGCTTATATGGAAAAATCGCCTCGAAACATAAAAAAGCGCTAAAAGTCGCATAAAAAATCACATAAAAATATCTAATCAAAAAATCGAAAATCGGGCTTCGAGGTGCAAAACCTCAGATATAGACGTACCTTTTCCCCAAATTTTGTAGCTCTACGTGTAGTGGTCTCTTCAGAACACCGTCGACACACTCACTCACACACAAACTTCTTTCTTTATTATTATAGATAGATTTATATATGTTGTTCAAATTTTCAATCGTTAATAAAATACTCATTATTCATCCTATCAAGTTGAAATAATTTTTTTAAAACTTGTACTGGATGACAACTGATGTTAATACAGTTTTTTCAAATATTAATTAATTAATTAAATTTTAAATAATTAATTTTAGTTTTGCAAGGGAAACAAAATGACGGCCATTGGTTATTGAAGATCAATGAAAGTATTTTCAATAAGGGGTTACCATAGGGGGGGACCCTGTTCTGTCGCCAAATACCGCCAAGTTTGTCGCCAACTTGGCGATAGATCACCAAATTTGGCGGCCAAAATGAGTCGACAAAAGTGACGCCAACTTGGCGATATCTCTAATATTTCGCCAAATTCTCATAGAGTTCCATTGTAAACCTACTTGCTTATAGAAAATCAGCAAATTGAGATATTTTAATGCAACAAAAATTAATATTAGCTTAAGCAAAGCTGCCAACTTTTACGCTTTTTTGCTATCACTAAAATTAAACAAAGATTTTCGCCTTCTTTAATAGTGATATTTCGACGATTAAAAAAGACAATAGTTACTGTAAAATTTTAGTGGTAGGAAGAAAGCGTAAAAGTTGGCAGCTATGCTTAAGTGATTATATTAAATTTTTCTTTGATGATCTAAATAGAGGTTGACTTTAAAAACAAAATTTTTATAATACTTGTTTCTTATTACTTCTTACTATGACTTGGGCTAATTTATAGACAAGAAATGTCAAAATTTAGACTTTTGATTTCAATTTTTTAAAAGTCTGTGAGGCTAAGCTAAATGTAACATTGCTTTAAGACAGTTGTAAAATGCATAAACATCCAAGTTTATTTTATTTTATTCTCGTACGCGGTGTTAACTTACATATTTTCGTACGAGTACGATTAAAAAGTTAACATTCATAGTTTATCCCATCAGAGTTCCCAATTTAGCGCGTTTATTGTTGAAAATATCTACCTGAATTTTCAAACAGTAATCGTTGGTTTATTAGATGACAAAAATTATGTAACTCATTAAAACGAAAATTAGTATTCGGACTTTCTGGTAGCTTTTTGAATAAAATACGTACAAGTTTGGTAACTTTGAACATAGCCCACTGGTTAGGGTGTTGAATTCGGAATTAATTAGGGGAAAGCTGGAAATTGTTTTAATCCCTTCTATTCAGGTCTAGAATAAATATGCTAAGATTTCCCCCTCGTACTAGCTGAGCGTTAGGAAATATGTATAGATATATAGTCAAAAAACCCGTTTTTTTATATCATAGCAAGATCTCAAAACAACTAACTCTGTCAAAGACATTTTCAATACAAATGTTATAGAGATTAAAATTCTGAGTAAAATGAGTACCTACACCTAATATTTTTGTTGAACATTAAGGTCACAATTCTAGTTTAACATTTTAGATCCATTCTCAATGGGTTGAACTCAGAATTAATTAGGAGAAAACTGGAAATTGTTTTAATCCCTTCAGTTTAAGTCTAAAATAAACGTACTATGTTTTCTTCCTCCTACTTGGGTGAATGTTAGAAAATATGTACTTATTTATTTTCGAAAAACACGGTTTTTTTTAATTACCTTAACAATATCTCAAAACAGCTAACTCTATAAAAAACAGTGTCAATACAAATGTTGTAGAGCTTAAAATTCTGAATAAAATGAGTACCATCATTAATAATCCTTGTTCCATATTAAGGTCGCAATTATATTTCAAAGTTTTGCCTTAATCTCTAATCAAGAGCTTGAAGCCAGGAGAGACCAAGTTAACTTAATAATATCTCAAAACAGTTAACTCTATCAAAAACATATTCAGTACAAAAGTTATAGAGACTAGAATTCTGAATAAAATGAGTACCTACACTTAATATTTTTGTTCAATATTAAGACCGCAATTTTGAGATATTGTTAAGTTAACTTGGTCTCTCCTGGCTTCGAGCTCTTGATTTGAAAAATTTTGAAATAGAATTGCGACCTTAATATTGAACAAAAATATTAATGATGGTACTCATTTTATTCAGAATTTTAAGCTCTACAACATTTGTATTGACAAGGCTTTTTATAGAGTTAGTTATTTTGAGATATTGTTCAGGTAATTAAAAAAACGTGTTTTTCGAAAATAAATATGTACATACTTTCTAACATTCACCCAAGTACGATAAAGAAAACATAGTACAATTATTTTAGACGTAAACTGAAGGGATTAAAACAATTTTCAGTTTTCTCCTAATTAATTCTGTGTTCAACCCCCTGAGCATGGATCTAAAATTTTAAACTGGAATTGTGACCTTAATGTTCAACAAAAATATTAAGTGTAGGTACTCATTTTAATCAGAATTTTAAGCTCTACAACATTTGTACTGACAATGTTTTTGACAGAGTTAGCCGTTTTGAGATATTGTTTTGGTATTTAAAAAAACGTGTTTTTTGACTATAAATCTGTACATATTTTCTAACGCTCACCTACTACGAGGGAGGAAACTTAGCATATTCATTCTAGACCTAAACTAAATGGATTAAAATAATTTCCAGCTTTCCCCTAATTAATTCCGAATTCAGCCTTTTTCCTCCCCTACCACTGGGCTAACTGTGCAGGCGCCGAACTTACCCTAATAGTACTTCCAGTATTGCCAGTTCGGCTATTTTTCTCTGTTCCGATCGCTTAATAGCAAACAGTGTTTCGAAATTGTAATATTCTCCAAAAATATTCAACATTTAATCAGACAATAACCTGTCATTAAATAAGGTGAACATTTTTTATTTAACAAATAGTAGCAATCAAAAAATTTGAGTAATAAAAGTTGCCTGGTAGGCAAGAATGAGTATGTGCCTAAAGAATTTCTCAAAAATTATTCTTTTTGAAAAGTAATAACAATTAAATATTCAGATAGGATTACCTACTTAAATTCATAACTAATCGATAATTTTAATATATTAAAAATGTGCTTTTCTATTCTAATACATGGCTAATCATATATTCTGTATATATATTCATTTGCCACCGTAAATATATAAAATAACTTTTGAACTGGCGCATTTCTGAATGTACCGCTGTATTTCCACAGTACATGTAATTTAGGAACCTGTCTCGAAATCGGAGCCTTCTTTGAGTTCCATGGGAAATTGAATGAATAGTATTACAATCAAATATGAATAACAAGTTTTTATCTTTATGTCTTGCAAAACGGAGTTGATCGTCTGATTTATTTTATGAAAATACTTATACAGTGTTGCCGTTGGCGACTATTTTTTTTTTATTATTTTGTTTGCCACTATTTCAAATCAATAATCTATGTGGCATACGTATACTAAATTGCGACATATTTATACTAAACTGCAAGACTGTTTAGAAATAGTAGTAAGAAAAAAGTAAAAAGTTTTTGACAGTGCCAACAATTTCCAGTGACATATATCACTGATGCCAACATCCCTTAATTATTCCGGAGTCTGATACAAGACGAAATTGTTTTCAACCGGAAATTTTATCAAATAAAAAATTTTAAAATGAAATCCAAAATGCATCTTGTTGAAAGAAGACACATCTCATAATATATTTTTTTCCGGTTTAAAATATGCTTGTCTTGGACAGACTCCGGAATAATTAAGAGATGTTGGCATCTATGCATAAATGCAAGCTTCCTCTTATATCATGATTGTCCTGACAACCTGACACTTGTCTTGAAAACTATACACGTATATGTCGTAGGCTAATTGGTAAATCAGGCTATTTGCAAAGAACTCGGACTGTTTTCAAACAGTCCGACTTATTGGAGAATGATATTATTTTTTGTCCAAAAAAGAGAGACTTAACATAAAATGCAGATAAAAATGTATAATAATACTATCTAGATCTCATTAAAGCGTATAATGAAAAAAATAATATATTGCTCAATCGTTAATCTCAGGCACTCAAACGCTGTGCGATCCTATTTTTATTTTGAGCGCCCTACAGCTTAAAATTATATTAACCCTTTCCGGCCCGGAGTAATTCTGTTTATAAACTGATAAAATAATGGACTGACACCAAAATTTGTAAACGAATTTTTTTAGAAAATATGAACTTTCTTATTTTCACGTATATTACAAAAGGAAAATTTTAATTAAATATTGTTGGTGCCGCTTGTCAGTTTTGGAATTAAAATTTGGTGTCCAATTTTAAGGACACCGCCCTCGAAAGGGTTAAGTTAATCCCTAATTTCAGGTAATCAGGTGTACAACTAATATTTGACAAAAGGGCAGTTTTCATATATGCTTGCTGTGATTAATTTCATTCAGCAATCCACTTGCTCAATGGAATGCTGAAAAAACGCTATCAGTTAGTTTCATCTAGAGATTTTATTGCTACCCAGGTAAAAAAATCAGAGAAAAACCTTTAAAAATTTTGAGATTTTGCAGCCATTTTGAAGGTTTCAACGGGTATCTTTAAGGCAAATGAAAACTAAAGGTTATCTTAAGAGAAATATACCTCTTTTTAAAAGATTTCATACAGGTTTATTTCTGTAAGTTATAACCTCCAAATTACCTTCAATGACGTAGAAGATTTTCGTGAAATCACATGAGGTATGTTGAAGGAAAATGAAAATTGTTTCTTTACCAGGTAACATGAAGGTTTTACTTAAAGGTTTTATTATTGCACATTATGGTATCTAAGATTTTGATATGCCCGCATTTCCTCATTAATATTTTTAATTTATTTCGAAATTAATATATTAGATAATTCCCGGAAATCTAACGTCTTCCTCCGGTTCAGTCAAAAATTCTTAACTCCCCCTTGTTAAAATTTCTAATTAATATTTAAAATTACCATTTTAAATAGCGATATAAAAATCCCATTCTAGAAATAAAAGTCCCCCTCGTTGAGATTTTTAATTACCATTTAAAACAGTATTTTTTAATTCCCTACAAATCCCTTCAAAAAGAAAGAAAAATCTCGAAATTATTTTGAAGAGTCTACTAGTTAAAATTTTTAATTACCCCATTTATGAAGTTATTACGAGCAACAATTTCACCTCTAACACGCTCAAAAATTTCAATCTCCGAAAATTCCCCTAAAAAGAAAAACAAATCACGAAATTTTTTCGAAGCCCTTTTTGACCTTAAATTTGCCACAATTTTTTCTAATATTATAACCAGTAACAATTTCACCTCTAACTCTAACAAGCTCAAAAATTTCAATCTCAAAATATTCCCCCTAAAACGAAAAAAAATAATCACGAAAGTATTTCAAAGTCCCCTTTTTATCCTAAAATTTGTCATAAATTTCTCTTAAATTACCACCAGTAAAAATATAACCCTTCGAAGTCTAACACGTACAAAAAATGCACCCTAAAAAAAAAAAAAAAAAAAAAAAAAAAAAAAAAAAATCTCCAAATTATTTCAAAGTCCCTTTCATTAATACTTAAAATCGTATTCAAACACGCACAAAAAATATTTTAGTTAAATTTCAAAATCTAACGAGGGCCCTCAATTTCCCTTCTCCCTTTTCTAAAAATATCTTATTTAGTTTTTCATTTTAAGTTTTTCGAAAAGAATATATTTTACTGTGCTCTTCTAAATCAGACAAAAAAAAGAAAGAAATTTTAGTTAATTAAATTTCAAAATGCAGGAAGGGATACAATGCACCCCGCTCCCCCCCCCCCCCCACTTCCACCATGCCACTCCTGTCGTCCTAGCTCAAAATCCTTAGTTCCTCTTCAAAACCACCCCACCAGTGGCCGAGAGGTTCTGCTCTCAAAGCTGGTAGACGGGAGATGCTGGGTTCGAACCCAATCGCGCCCGTCGGCCTAGTCGTTCGGAGTTTTTTTCGTGGTTTTCTTCGAACCTTGGATTTCTTTGCTTAAATACGGATTAGCTTCCCTTTGAAAGACCCCAGGCAACCCCCCTTCGGCCCAATATCCCAAGTGTAGACAATTGGCCATCATAAAACAACACAAACAGCACCTCTTTAAAAAAGAAACTAAGAATTTTGCACAACTGACATTAAAGAAAAGAGGCTCTTTTAATTTAGTTACTCGAAAATAATACATTTTATATTGTTTTTGAAAACATAACAAAAAGAAATATCTAGTTACTTAAATTTTAAAATCTAGGGAGGGGCAGGGTCCCTCCCCCCCCCCCTTTCCTCATTTTGGTAGCGTCCACGATTAAAGCTGGAAAATATAGGTGGGGTTATTACATGCATAATTTGCCCTTATCCTCTATCAGGCGTGAATTCCAGTCTTTAGAAAAGTTACTTCTTCAAAAACAAAGTTTTCGTTGCAACATTTGATTTTTGATCATGTAGCTGTAATTTAACATTTGAAGTCCACCGAGGTGGAGAATGCTTTGGGGCCTATAGCTACAATGGCTGTCGCCTCGAATGATCCTTATTATACATAGAAACAACAACAAGTCACAACAATTTTTATTTTTCATTACATATATTATATAACTACAATGGGACATACACAATTACATCCATGTCTTACCCAGGGACTCGAACCCGGGCCCTCGAGATGACAGCAGCCCTCATGTAGCTGTATTTCTGACTCCATGTCATGGGAGAATGAGAAGGAAGTTATCAACTCAACACACAGAAAGCATGTTTACTTTTCCGCCACTCGGAAAATAAGCGGGAGCAGTCGTTACGCTGTCGTTTTGTTATTCTATTTTTCCTTTTTGCAGGGCTCTTTTTATCTGTATATTAGTCACATTTTAATTAATTTTTAAATGGATATATATATAGCCGTAAGAGGGGTATAAGTGAGCCTTGTATTATACTTATTTTAATATTATAGCTTGGTACTTTGTATTCAGCCATTCATGCGATACTAACCACTTTCGATAAACCAGATCGCCACGTATAGAAATACTGTGGTATGGAAATAATGTTTTACAAGAAATCTTCGTGTATGACTAAAGATGAATTTTTACTATTTTTTTTTAAATAATAGCGATACAAATCTCTCAGTTTTAAAAACGGCGTGACACTTCACTTTTCAAATACATCCTAGAGAGAACTATTTTATTTTTTGATATTTTCATTAATACGTCTTTTTATTTTTGGGAAAAATCTAGTCATAATTTTCTGAATTTAAAAGAATCGTTATGTGCAGTTTCTTGTTTATACTTTTAAGAAGATATATGCATATATTTCCATTATGCATAAAAGTGATAGAAGGATTAAATTACTTCTTGATAATTAAACTCGTAAAAAGCTCAGTTTGGAGGTGGAAACGTTTTGTGAAGGGCCCTTGTTTTGAGGGGAAAAAGTTTGTGAAGGGTCCTTTAAAGGACCTAAGTTCTTTCTAAGCAGATCACTGTATTGGAATATCATTTTATGAGTAAGTAATTTGGTTTCTTTAAAAATCAAGCAGCTATAATCTTTTTAGGAACATAGATGCTTGATTAATACTCAGTGGAGGTGTAATATCTCTGGCAAATCTTTTAGCGGGGTTTAATGTCACTAGCTGCAATATTCGACTCATAAAATTAATTTAAAAAAAATTATATATTGTAGAATAATTTATAATACAGAATATGAAATATGGGAAAAATAATTTTAAAATTCTTTACATGTGTATAATTATTTTAAATAAAGTAATTTTTTCACAAAAAAAAACATTTAAAGACAAATTTAGAGCAATAATATTGTTCTATAGTTCATAACATCATTAAAAATTATATATAGATTCTTGGGGCCTTTAACAAACAGGGGTCGATGCAGGTTTTTATTCTTGGGTTCCATTATGTGAAAATTAAAAGTTATTTTTGTGAAAAGTAATATTTTGTAACTATAGTTGAAATCCAGTAACTCAAATTCGGATCAAGAATTTATTAACAGAAACTTTTTTAAATTTCAGTTAAGGTTTTTGTTTCGCATTACCTGGTTTTATTTACTAATTACATATTTAAATAGTTTATATGCAAAAGATGTTATGAAGTGGGCCTATTTTATTAAAAGGAATTTTGAGGATGGGCCCATTTTATTAAATTTATTTTTGTGAAGCGGCCCATTTTATTAAATTTATTTTTGTGAAGGAGCCCATTTTATTAAATTTATTTTTGTGAAGGGGCTCATTTTATAATATTTATTTTTGTGATGGGGCCTATTTTATTAAATAGACTTTTGTGAAAGGGCCCTAAAAAAACCCTCAAATTTTGCCTGGATCGATCCCTGCGTTTACCTCCTGTGTGTACAAAACAATTATTAAAAAGGACTGTTCTGTAATGGGTGAGAATCTTCCATGTTTTGAGCAGATTCGCATGTTTTATTGTGTATGTAAATTTTATTTGTGTAATTTTTTCTTGTTTGCATTGTTACTTTTATCATTTACAGGCTTAAAAGAAATAACTGATTTCATTCTGTGCTTGTTCAGTTCATATTGCTTAATATGTTTTTGAGTAGTAAATATTTAAAAAGTCATATTATTCACTGTCAGTTCAGCATTCGATTTCCTTGGGGGTCCGCTGGGACTGTTCTGTACCACCAGAAATTCAATTGGACCACTAATTTGAAAAATTTTATAATCTGCAGGACCAGTAACTCCCCCCCCCCCCCTCTCTGACAGGTAAACATAAACTTTCCTCTCCCTGCCAAAACTGCAACTAAACACATATCGCATAACTTTATTTTATTTAAAAAAACAAAGAAAATTCGATTAAATCTTAGTCAGATGAAGTAATTGTCACTCAAAGGGTTAAAGGGATGAAATAGAATTTTATGTAGCAGACCAGTGATGAATGTGGACAAATAAATTCTCATGCTTACTGTTCCTTGGGACCAGTGGCTTTTTTATGTCAATTCTACTACTGGTCAGTTGGTGTTTTTTATATTTGTTTTTAGATCTTTTTGTCAACTTGATTTAATCGTGTAAAAAGTGTGCATTTTTATTACGTGCCTCCTTCATTTTTTTAACATTAATATTACATTACATATGCAGTGTTGACTAGAAAAAAGGACTGCCGGGCGGGAATTTTTCAAAAAAGAAACACTAGGGGAGAGTTGGGAGGAATGGGACAGTGGGAGGAGTGGGACAGCAGCATTTATGTCCAAAATAACTGTTAGAATTAAGTTCTAGTTTGTCCACTAGATAAAGCATCTATAGCTTCATGTTTGATTCTAATTGTTACACCAGCTGTATTATTGTTTGTATTTAAAAGGGAAAATTTTATTTTCATACCTCAGAAGTAAGTACAAATTCTTATTCTTTCAATGATTTTTTTCAATTATATTATATTTAAAATAAAAATATTATAATTGTATAATAAACTTAAAGATATAGTGTTTGTAAACTAGCAGCCAAATAAAGCATAAATGTAGCATGATATATATAATAAGCCTTTTTAAAAAATATTCAGCAGAGGGAGGAATGGGACATGTTCTCAAACACCTTTGAGTCCTTCCGATATGCACCCTTATCCCAAAGCATTTCCACAAAAACTATAAAGAAAGACAGAAAAAAGGAAAGATAAAAAAATCATCACTGACACACCAGAAAAAGAAGAAATTGAAAAAATAGCCGCTGATAAAAAGCAGAAGAGATTGTGTAAAAAGAAAACTCTTAAGGTGAAAAGGAAGAAACAGAAAAAAGCAAATGAATTATCTGATGATTCCATTGATGGGAAATTTTTGTTGCATGACTCTACAGATGAAGACTTTTGATTTGATTACTCACAATGATAATGAAATTGCTGAAGAATTTGATTGGTTAACTGATGATCCAAAATTAAGATAAATGACTTTGTAATTGTTAAAATTTTGACGAAGAAGACAGTTGTTTATTATATTGGCAGAGTTGAGGATATAGACAGTGATAAGGAGTTTATCACATTTGGTGTGGGACAAAAATGTTAACATTTTATAACGTGCAAATAAAAGCCAGTTGTTTGTATTTCACAGCGTTTGTATTTTTTAAACATAGCTTAAGTAACATATTATTAGATTTTTATAAGCTATACTCTTGGTAAAACATAAGTAGTGAATTAAAAAATAAATTGTGAAATCTGTCCCACTCCTCCCAACTCTCCCCTATTCTAAAAAAGGGCACACTTGTACATTATTCACAAAAATATTTTGAACTGGTTTATTTAGAGTCCCTAGAGTTTGCGATATTTTACCGCGATCAGTTGAATTGCCACAGGGAGCATAGGAAGTGTTAAAAAGAGCAGAAGGGTTTAAAAGAGCTTTGCCATGCACAAAAAAGAAAAAAAAAAAGGCTGCCGGCGCTGCGCCCTGCTAAAGCGGCTTAGACTTAATGCTAATATACTGTTAAGCTCTGGTATCTCGGCAGATGACCTTGGGAGAATCTATTTCTGACCAGGGGTTTCAGGGTCAAAGGTTGCCAAGTACAAGTGCGTAATTGGCGAACGGACAATCCGCCAAATCCCGGAAATAGGGATTTTCATCACCAGTACAAGTTTACTCTTTTATCTGTGATTTCTAAGAAGTTGGAAATAACTGTAAAATGTATATTCCTTGTTCCATGGTGATTTTACTATTTCAGATCGTAGCTTTTATTTGAGGTTGATCTTGCTCTTTGTCATTTTAATTATTATTATCGGTCTTTGTCAACTATATTCGCCTTAACAAAATGCCACGGAAAAAGAAAATTATTCATTCCAAGGAGCGAAATGGGATTTTAAAAGTGTTGTAATTTTTTGAGGAGGAAAGGAACATTCTTTTTTAAATGATTTTTCCCTAGAATAGTTGAGGTCGATCTATAAACGGGTTACTTTTCGATTTTCATAAAGTTTTAGTATAAAGACTTTTAGATTTCTTTTATAATACATAAAGTTATTTTCACTTTCAGAGTCGGTTCTGAAATTGAAAGTGTACTCATTATTAAAAAAAACAACCTAAATCGAAAAAGTAAAAACTAGCCCGGTTAGAGATCAATCTCAACTATTCTATGAAAAAAAAAAAAAAAAAAAGGAAAAAGAAATCATTTAAAAATATAAGTGATACATTTGAAGTGAATGCTCTCATAGGTTTAACATTAACAGCCCTAGTGTACATTCTTAAAATATAATATAAGGTTTTATAATAACTTAATTTAACACTGCAACCATGCAGAGTCACATAAAATGTAGTTCAGATGGTCACTCAGCACTAGTCGTAAAATCTGATAGACGCTCAAGTTATTCCTATCAATGCACCATCGATTGATTAAATAAACAAATAATTCAAAAAGCCAATGCAATTAATTAAACATAAAATCCCCTCCCCCCCTCCTCCCTATTTTTTTAAAAGTACTATGGAAAAGCCAATAAAAAATATCGGAATCAATCAGTTATCCGTTTCTGATGCTTATATATATATATTTTTTTTTTTAATATCGAAAACTATAGTTAAAAATATCTCAATATGGAATAAATGTAAAATAGAATAAATAGAGATAATAAAATAAAATTAGAAGGAAATGAATTCATTCTCTAATTAATCTTAGGGAAAGTGTCTGAAATTTCGAGCTCTTGAAAGGCATTTATATGATCCTATATATAAAAATAAAAATATGCAAACTGGGAGCATATACAATTTTATCTACTTTAAAATGAGATAGAGAAGAGTTGGTTAATTGTACATGTGTTTAATTATCGTAAGTGAATTTTCCCCTTAATTAATGCATTTATTCTTCTTTAAAATTAAAGTCACGTGTAATAGCTATTAATTTATATAAATGTCTAACATTTTAAATTTAGTTAGAAAAAAAAAGAGATCTATATACACAATGAAAACATCCTATAACATAATGTAGGCATTTTTTAAAAATTCAGAAGCATCTTTTTAATTATAAAACCATTAATAAATTTATATCTAAAATATTATGAAATGATCCGCATTAATTCTTATATATAAAGAATTGCCATTGTTGAAAATATGTCTAGGTGCTTTTACAGTTCATTCCGATAATTAGTATCATCATTTTTATTATCAGAAGCATCGTTTAAGTTTTTAAATATCATACTTATTAATAAAATTATTGCTATTAGAAACGACCACAGTTAAACATTACATTTATAAAAATTATATTAAAAAAATAAAAGAATCTGCTTATGGTTGTCACTATTTTCGGCTAACGCGCCAATTATGGATGCTATTCTCTCCAGTACGTTACAACCTTTTGCCGATTATTCAGAATAGAATCGTCCGAATCTCCGCACGTGAAATGCCAAGATACCGGAGCTTAACAGGTTAAGCTCTGGTATCTCGGCAGATGACCTTGGGAGAATCTATTTCTGACCAGGGGTTTCAGGGTCAAAGGTTGCCAAGTACAAGTGCGTAATTGGCGAACGGACAATCCGCCAAATCCCGGAAATAGGGATTTTCATCACCAGTACAAGTTTACTCTTTTATCTGTGATTTCTAAGAAGTTGGAAATAACTGTAAAATGTATATTCCTTGTTCCATGGTGATTTTACTATTTCAGATCGTAGCTTTTATTTGAGGTTGATCTTGCTCTTTGTCATTTTAATTATTATTATCGGTCTTTGTCAACTATATTCGCCTTAACAAAATGCCACGGAAAAAGAAAATTATTCATTCCAAGGAGCGAAATGGGATTTTAAAAGTGTTGTAATTTTTTGAGGAGGAAAGGAACATTCTTTTTTAAATGATTTTTCCCTAGAATAGTTGAGGTCGATCTATAAACGGGTTACTTTTCGATTTTCATAAAGTTTTAGTATAAAGACTTTTAGATTTCTTTTATAATACATAAAGTTATTTTCACTTTCAGAGTCGGTTCTGAAATTGAAAGTGTACTCATTATTAAAAAAAACAACCTAAATCGAAAAAGTAAAAACTAGCCCGGTTAGAGATCAATCTCAACTATTCTATGAAAAAAAAAAAAAAAAAAAGGAAAAAGAAATCATTTAAAAATATAAGTGATACATTTGAAGTGAATGCTCTCATAGGTTTAACATTAACAGCCCTAGTGTACATTCTTAAAATATAATATAAGGTTTTATAATAACTTAATTTAACACTGCAACCATGCAGAGTCACATAAAATGTAGTTCAGATGGTCACTCAGCACTAGTCGTAAAATCTGATAGACGCTCAAGTTATTCCTATCAATGCACCATCGATTGATTAAATAAACAAATAATTCAAAAAGCCAATGCAATTAATTAAACATAAAATCCCCTCCCCCCCTCCTCCCTATTTTTTTAAAAGTACTATGGAAAAGCCAATAAAAAATATCGGAATCAATCAGTTATCCGTTTCTGATACTTATATATATATATTTTTTTTTTTAATATCGAAAACTATAGTTAAAAATATCTCAATATGGAATAAATGTAAAATAGAATAAATAGAGATAATAAAATAAAATTAGAAGGAAATGAATTCATTCTCTAATTAATCTTAGGGAAAGTGTCTGAAATTTCGAGCTCTTGAAAGGCATTTATATGATCCTATATATAAAAATAAAAATATGCAAACTGGGAGCATATACAATTTTATCTACTTTAAAATGAGATAGAGAAGAGTTGGTTAATTGTACATGTGTTTAATTATCGTAAGTGAATTTTCCCCTTAATTAATGCATTTATTCTTCTTTAAAATTAAAGTCACGTGTAATAGCTATTAATTTATATAAATGTCTAACATTTTAAATTTAGTTAGAAAAAAAAAAGAGATCTATATACACAATGAAAACATCCTATAACATAATGTAGGCATTTTTTAAAAATTCAGAAGCATCTTTTTAATTATAAAACCATTAATAAATTTATATCTAAAATATTATGAAATGATCCGCATTAATTCTTATATATAAAGAATTGCCATTGTTGAAAATATGTCTAGGTGCTTTTACAGTTCATTCCGATAATTAGTATCATCATTTTTATTATCAGAAGCATCGTTTAAGTTTTTAAATATCATACTTATTAATAAAATTATTGCTATTAGAAACGACCACAGTTAAACATTACATTTATAAAAATTATATTAAAAAAATAAAAGAATCTGCTTATGGTTGTCACTATTTTCGGCTAACGCGCCAATTATGGATGCTATTCTCTCCAGTACGTTACAACCTTTTGCCGATTATTCAGAATAGAATCGTCCGAATCTCCGCACGTGAAATGCCAAGATACCGGAGCTTAACAGGTTAAGCTCTGGTATCTCGGCAGATGACCTTGGGAGAATCTATTTCTGACCAGGGGTTTCAGGGTCAAAGGTTGCCAAGTACAAGTGCGTAATTGGCGAACGGACAATCTGCCAAATCCCGGAAATAGGGATTTTCATCACCAGTACAAGTTTACTCTTTTATCTGTGATTTCTAAGAAGTTGGAAATAACTGTAAAATGTATATTCCTTGTTCCATGGTGATTTTACTATTTCAGATCGTAGCTTTTATTTGAGGTTGATCTTGCTCTTTGTCATTTTAATTATTATTATCGGTCTTTGTCAACTATATTCGCCTTAACAAAATGCCACGGAAAAAGAAAATTATTCATTCCAAGGAGCGAAATGGGATTTTAAAAGTGTTGTAATTTTTTGAGGAGGAAAGGAACATTCTTTTTTAAATGATTTTTCCCTAGAATAGTTGAGGTCGATCTATAAACGGGTTACTTTTCGATTTTCATAAAGTTTTAGTATAAAGACTTTTAGATTTCTTTTATAATACATAAAGTTATTTTCACTTTCGGAGTCGGTTCTGAAATTGAAAGTGTACTCATTATTAAAAAAAACAACCTAAATCGAAAAAGTAAAAACTAGCCCGGTTAGAGATCAATCTCAACTATTCTATGAAAAAAAAAAAAAAAAAAAGGAAAAAGAAATCATTTAAAAATATAAGTGATACATTTGAAGTGAATGCTCTCATAGGTTTAACATTAACAGCCCTAGTGTACATTCTTAAAATATAATATAAGGTTTTATAATAACTTAATTTAACACTGCAACCATGCAGAGTCACATAAAATATAGTTCAGATGGTCACTCAGCACTAGTCGTAAAATCTGATAGACGCTCAAGTTATTCCTATCAATGCACCATCGATTGATTAAATAAACAAATAATTCAAAAAGCCAATGCAATTAATTAAACATAAAATCCCCTCCCCCCCTCCTCCCTATTTTTTTAAAAGTACTATGGAAAAGCCAATAAAAAATATCGGAATCAATCAGTTATCCGTTTCTGATACTTATATATATATATATTTTTTTTTAATATCGAAAACTATAGTTAAAAATATCTCAATATGGAATAAATGTAAAATAGAATAAATAGAGATAATAAAATAAAATTAGAAGGAAATGAATTCATTCTCTAATTAATCTTAGGGAAAGTGTCTGAAATTTCGAGCTCTTGAAAGGCATTTATATGATCCTATATATAAAAATAAAAATATGCAAACTGGGAGCATATACAATTTTATCTACTTTAAAATGAGATAGAGAAGAGTTGGTTAATTGTACATGTGCTTAATTATCGTAAGTGAATTTTCCCCTTAATTAATGCATTTATTCTTCTTTAAAATTAAAGTCACGTGTAATAGCTATTAATTTATATAAATGTCTAACATTTTAAATTTAGTTAGAAAAAAAAAGAGATCTATATACACAATGAAAACATCCTATAACATAATGTAGGCATTTTTTAAAAATTCAGAAGCATCTTTTTAATTATAAAACCATTAATAAATTTATATCTAAAATATTATGAAATGATCCGCATTAATTCTTATATATAAAGAATTGCCATTGTTGAAAATATGTCTAGGTGCTTTTACAGTTCATTCCGATAATTAGTATCATCATTTTTATTATCAGAAGCATCGTTTAAGTTTTTAAATATCATACTTATTAATAAAATTATTGCTATTAGAAACGACCACAGTTAAACATTACATTTATAAAAATTATATTAAAAAAATAAAAGAATCCGCTTATGGTTGTCACTATTTTCGGCTAACGCGCCAATTATGGATGCTATTCTCTCCAGTACGTTACAACCTTTTGCCGATTATTCAGAATAGAATCGTCCGAATCTCCGCACGTGAAATGCCAAGATACCGGAGCTTAACAGTACATGGATTCATATCATAAAAGGGTGAAAAAGAAGATTTCTTTCTTTCTTTTTTTTTTTTTTTTTTTTTCCTATTTAAGAGGCAGATAATAAAAATGCACACCTGCATTCTTTTTTATATTGAAATCTTCTTTAAAAGAAATATCCATAAGCAAATGTAAATAAAAAAACAAAAAAAATACAAATTCACAATGATAACACTGTCTTAACAAATTAATTATTCAGAAACATATTAAGCAGTATGAATAACAATAGAGTAGTAATCACTTATTTCATTTTATTCTACAATTATATTAAAAATGCCTTCAACAGTGTGGACTCTAGAAAAAAATTACTGCCAGCTGGACACTTAAAAAAAAAAAAAAAACACTCAAGAACCTTGTTCACTGAAAATATTTTGCATTTAGTCCTTTTTTATTTTGACCTTTTTAATTTTGTGATATTTTCCTGCAACTGATGAAATTTCTTGATTTTCTTCCCTGTTGACTGACGAATTATGTTTTTCTCCTGTAACTGTTTGACGAATTTCACATTTTTTTCTGCAGCCAACTGTAAAATTTCACGATTGTTTCTCATGATTGCCTGCTGAATTTCATGTTGTTTTCCTGTGACCAATTGACGAATTTCACAATATTTTAAAGCAATCGACTGAAGGGTTTCTAGATTTTTTTTTTCCCATTAATCGACGGTTGAATTTCTCAGTTTTTTTTCAGGTGATTCAATGAGAATTTTTGCAATTTTTTCCCCGCAACCAACTGATAAATTTTGTGATATTTTATTTCAGAACAAATGTTTTGTAATCCCACATCTGCCATCTTGGATTATTTTCTTGGCGTGAATTAAAAATGTTTTTTAATTAATAGTTATAATGATTATATTTCAGTTTTTTCAATGTTATATTAATCTATCAACAATATTTAACCATTGGCGACATTTACTACTTGGCGAAAAAGGAGTTTTCATGCAAGAAAAAAATCAAAGATGGCAAATGCGGGATTATAATACATCTAAACCATACCGATTGGCGTATATTGCATTTTTCCTTGCGGCTGATTGGCAAAACTCGTGTGATTTTTTTCACATATCCGGTTTATGAATTTTGCCGATTTTCTTCTTAGCTAATCAACAAACTTCATTTTTTCCCATAAACAGTTGTTGAATTTTTTTTTTTCATATGGTCGCTGACTGAATTTCACAGATTTTCTCTGCGGCTGATCAAAGAATTTCATTCCCAAAGCTGAATACTTTGCAATGTTCTGCAATGTACTTCAGCTAATCAAATGTTCTGTGTGAATTTAAAAAAAAAAAGTCACAGGAAAATTTTCTTTATATATGAAGAAGTGCAATTGCATCTTTTATAGAAATGCAAAAGACATTTCATAAAACCCTGACATACTCACGCGAATGAAATTATTGGTGAATTTTGTGATTTCTCCCCCCCCCCCCCCTAATCGAATGGTAATTTAGCGGGGTTTTTTTCCAACAATCGATTGATGATTTTCGAATTATTTCAGATTTTTCCCTCTGTCAACTGGCGAATTTGGCCTTTTTTCTCTGACCAAATCGATGAATTTCACAATTTTTCTCCTGCGATTGGGTGAAGAATTTTGATATATTTTCCACAATTCATTGACAAATTTCGCATTTTTTAACCACGACAGGTGGGTGAATTTTGTGATATTTTTCATTAACTTTTTGGCGAAAATCGTAGTTATTTTTCACATGACCAATCCATGAATTTCATGTTTTTTTACCGAAGACTGATTGGCAAATGTTCCAATTTTTTCTTGCGACAGATGGAAACAATCGTTGGTTTTTTCCACGACTGATCGAAGAATTTCGTGAATTTTCTGACAACTTCAGAGTTTTTTTTACATGCGACTGATAAGCGAATTTCATTATATTTTCTTTTTACTGATTAGCAAATTTTTTCTCTTTTTCGTGTAAACGGTTGGTAAAAAATCCTTTTTTTCTGCAACCGATCAACGAATTTCGCATTCTACTGCGACAGATCGGTGAATATCGTGATTATTTTCTCACGGTCTACTGGTGAACTTTGTCGCTTTTCTGCGACTGATTGGCCAAATCTTCATGGGGTTTTTTTTGCACGACTGATCGACTAATTCTATTTTTTTTTCGATAATACACCGACGAATTTCACTTTTTTTTTTTTCCTCTAACCGATTTTAAAATTTTGCGATATTTCCCTTGAACCAGTAAGCAAGTCTTGACACAGATTGGAGAAAGTCGTGAGTTTTTTTCCGCTACTGATCTACGAATTTCGCAGATTCTTCTGACAATCTTCACGATTTTTTTTTTAACCGCAACCGATTGACAATTTTCACGAATTTTTCCTTTTAACATAGCAAATTTTGAGGCTTTTTCTTGTGAACGATTAGAGAAGATCGTAGTTTTTTTTTCGCTGTTTCTTCTAGAGGTGCACTGACAAATTTTGCGTTTTTTTACCTGCAACCGATTGGCGAAAATCGTGGATTTTTTTCTTGCAACTGTTCGTCGAATTTTGTATGTTTTTCCACAGCAAGCTAAAGGATTTCATTAATTGTTCTCCATGACTGACGAATTGAACGAGTTTTCTTGCGACCGATTGATGAATTTTGCAATCTTTTTAAATAAACGATTAAAGAGTTTGCCATTTTTTTTTTTTTTTTTCCCTTGCCATTGAGTGACAAATTTCGCAATTTTTCCTACAATTGAATGGTGGATTTTCGTGAAAATGAAAATTTGAAATGTTCTGCACTGAAGTCAATGTATGGCACATTTATAATCATATTCTGCTTTGGGGAATTTTATTATGTCTTACTTTTCAGATTTTTTTTTTATTGCAGTATTTTCATCATTTTAGATTGAATTTTTTTACGGAGCCTTTCGATAAATATTATTTGTAATATATAAAAATTTCAAGGGGGGGGCGGGCACAATACTAGTCCCAAAGAGGGGCACTTTTCTAACTTTTACCGACACCTGTCATATAACATACTGTTGGAAAGACGTGTGACCTCTTATTCATGTTATGTGCATCTGATGCCCCTCTGCCTACTTTGCTCCCTCTGAGGGGGCAGTTTTCTAAATTTTGCCGAAACCCCTCATGTGACATATTGTCGAAACGGCCTGTGACTACTTATTCATGTTATACACATCCGATGTCCCTGCCCCCACTTTGCTCCTCCTAAGGGGGTACTTTTCTAAATTTTGCTAACACCCTTCATGTAACATATTGTAGGAAAGGCCTGTGACCACTTATTCATGTTTAGTGATGGGCGATTCTCGAAAATTCGACAATCGAGAAAAATCGTCATCGTAAAAAATTACAATCGATACAGCCATCGATTAATTCCTAGAATCTACAATCGAGATGTTTTACAATCGATTATAATGAGAGAAGCTAAAAACAATTGTTGGAAAATTTAGCTATTATTCTGGCCGAAAATTTCATAGTAGTGATAGGGTTTGCCCGATAATTCTGCTATCACAATTATTTGCTCCTGATTTATGCTGAAGGGGTTACTTCAGTCAAGTGAAAAGACTTGCTCGCTAATGCTAATCTTATGGAAGAAATTTATAAAGCTATCTCATTTGAATTTCAGTATTTTAAAATGATTTTGTTTGCATTGGAATAAATTCCCCTTTCTTCTTTATGAAACTGCAATGTCCAAATCGCGTAACTATGGCGCCTTTGAATCAAATAACCCTTCTACTTTTTAGATAACTCCAAAAAGTTTGATACAGTTTAAAGTTCCCCTAAATGTCAAATGCTGTGGAATTTCCCCATTGATCGAAAACAAAAGTTTATTTCGAAAAACGTAAGGATAGTAAGATAAAGATACCTGCCAAGAGGGAACCTGTCTAACACGGAAACTGTTTTCCAGTACCTAGCGATTCCAACATGACTCTTTAAGTCTGTATCGAAATCCAAAGTAGCTACTTTATGACACATTTAAAAACTCATTTTTTATTTTAAACGCATTAGCTAGAATCGATTAGCATTTCCCTCTTTTCGATAAAGGCAAAAGGTTTGATACAAATTAACGTTCCCTAAATGTCTAAAGTGTGTCTAATGCTGTGGAATTTCTCCGTTTATCAAGAAACATAAGAATAACCAGACAAATATAACTGTTAAGAGGAAACCTGTCTAACACGGAAATTGTTTTCCAGTGCCTAACGATTCCAATATGACTCTTCAAGTCTGTATCGAAATCCAAAGTAGCTAGTTTCTGACACATTTGCTAGCTTCTTTTTTTATTTTAGGCGCATTAGCTAGAATCGATTAGCATTTTCTTCTTTTCGATAAAGGCAGAAGGTTTGGTACAAGTTAAAGTTCCCTAAATATCTAAAGTGTGTCTAATGCTGTTGAATTTCTCCGTTTATCGAAAACAAAGGAGTATTATCAAAAAATAGAAAGATAAACAGACAAATATATCCGCTAATAGGGAATTCTATAACTAAAATAAAACTTCAGTGGACTTCATTTTTGGTATTTTGGATAATTTTAATCTTCCAATCCTTACCAACGTGGTATTAGATGATAGGTCTGGAAAAAGTAGAAGGAACGCCCCCCCCCCCACCGCAGGGGCATTAAGCCCCAAATTGACAGTAGGGCAGACCAAGGATGAAACCAACAACTTCATGTAAGAGAGGACTAGGAGAAGTTGAGAATGGTAAAAAAACCAAACCATTGAATAAGAAAAAGAAAAAAAAGAACAAGTGAAGCGTGTGATTAGAGCCAGACAAATGAAGAGGGCCCCGATGGGCCACAGCTGGTCCAGAATGAGTGCCCAAGTAGTCAGAATGGATCAAGAACTTGGAGAATAGTATCTACAATGAAGAAAAACAATGAGACAAAATATTATGAAAAACAGATGAAAAATACCAATAGCCTGAGGCTAAAAGTAAAATGTCTCACTGGGCGGTGTCCCCTGGTGGTAGTAAAAATAAAATTGATACGAGAAGATAGGGAAGAGTGAAAAGACTTTATTTTGTGAATTTTATAATTTTTGGACAAACAGTATACTAAAGGTTTGAAGAAACAAAATGTTAAAGCTCCCTCTTGAGGCGAAGAAAGGAGTTAAAATTAAGAAACATATGTCCATATTTTTTATTCGATTTTAGACACAATTTGATGTTAGTCTTATAATTTCCCTATGAGTGGAAGATACCGTACCAGAGTACGGAAAAAACCGCCGCTAAGTATATTCCTTTAGAGCATTTTAAGCGCAGGGGTCTAAAATTCGGTGGATTGACAAAAGAAAGGTAGATTTAGAAAGGTTATGAGATTACCCTTATTTTAATATGTTACATGAGTGGGGTAAAATAATTTTAAAAAATCCTCTTTCCTGAGGCGACACTTAAAATCTTGAAAACACATAATTTGCAGTGCAGTTTTGTTTTAACAATAGCATTTTAACATTAAGAGATATGGGACAGCTTAGGAGGGCTAAAATAAGAGAAACATTGAAAATCAAAAACAAACTGGCGCCAAATTCATTAGAAAACTTCTATATCAACAACTGAAACCCGAACTGATAACATAAACCACTATGCCTCCTAACCCATATCGCTTAATAACAATAGCGAATGGAAAAGAACGTGTACTCCTTTGGGAAATCATGACTTACACCAGAAGCGCGGTAAGTTTGACTCTTCTGAAAGCTTCCTTTCTTTCGAAGTGCGACGTTGCGAGAGCTCTCTCTCGCACTTCGAGATCTAATTTCTGGACGCAAACCGCTCGTTTATCTCGAGGAGACATTTTGCTCGAGGGCAAACCTTTCGCTTACTTCGAGGTATCTCACCGATTGTAACTCATTGCTTCCTTCGTCACTTCTCGTTTCTCGCTCTCGGTCTCTGTTCAACATTTCATATGACATTGTCGAGAATGAGAAATCAGTTTTCATCCTTTCTCGAAATGTTACTCTCGATGGTTGTCATTTCACTCTTGGCCAAGAAGGGCCGAGAAGAGATATCGAGGGGCAAGCTGGAGAAAGAAATGGGCATGACAATGAGCTGTGAAATGAAGCTTTAATTTTCAATGCTTTTCTTATTTTAGCCCTACCAAGCTGTCACATACCTGGAGCCCTCCGATAAATATTATTTATTAAATATAAAAATTTCAAAGAGGAAGGTGGGTCGGGTGAATTCCGAGGACGTGAGAGTGGGCGGGGCGCAATTTAAAACATTTTACCGAACTCTTCCTGTGACATATTATCGAAAAGCCCTTTCACAACTCTTTCATATTATGAACCTTTCTTCTCCCGAAGGTGAAATTCGGGAGGTAGTGAGGGGGCGAACAAATTTTTAAAACCGTAGCCGATTTCTATGATAAATTTAAATAACATTTTAGATGTGAGTTTTTTATGAAGTCTTCCAATAAATATTATTTACTGAAGATAAAAATTTTAAAGTGGGGGCTGCGTGAATTCCGTTGCGAAAGAGTGGGCCCAAGGGGGGAGGGGGAGCAATTTTCAAAGTTTTTTTGGACCGGTCATGTGATATGTTATCGGAAAGCTCTCGTATGACTCTTTCATATTATGAGACTTTCTTCCTCCCCTCCCCAATTTGGCCCCCACTGCGGGGGGTAGTTTTTTTGTTTTATCATTTTAGATCGGATTTTTTTTTATGGAGCCCTCCGATAAATATTACTTAAAATATATGACATTTCAGGACACTTTTCTAAATTTAGCCAAGACCCCTCATGTGGCATATCGTTCGAAAGGTTTGTGACTACTTATTGATGTTATGCACTTCCGGTGGCCGTCCCCCACTTTGCCCCCCGGGGGACACTTTTCCAAATTTAGCCAAGACCCCTCATGTGAGGTATCATTGGAAAGGTCTGTGACTACTTATTGATGTTATGCACCTCCGGTGACAGTCCCCCACACTTTGCCCCCCCCCTGGGGGACATTTTTCCAAATTTAATCAAGACCCTTCATGTGAGATATCGTTCGAAAGGTCTGTGACTACTCATTGATGTTATGCCCCTATGGTGTTCGTCCCCACAACTTTGCCCCCCCCCCCGGGGGACACTTTTCCAAATTTAGCCAAGACCCCTCATGTAAGATATCGTTGGAAAGGTTTGTGACTACTTATTGATGTTATGCACCTATGATGTTCGTCCCCCCACTTTGCCCCCCCCCGGGAGACACTTTTTGAAATTTAGCCAAGACCCCTCATGTGAGATATCGTTGGAAAGGTCTGTGACTACTTATTGATGTTATGCTCCTCCGGTGACACCCCCCCCCCCCCTCCCGGAGGACACTTTTTCAAATTTAGCCAAGATCCCTCATGTAAGATATCGTTGGAAAGGTTTGTGACTACTTATTGATGTTATGCACCTATGGTGTTCGTTCCCCCACTTTGACCCCCCCCCCCCGGGGGAGACAATTTTTGAAATTTAGCCAAGACCCCTCATGTGAGATATCGTTGGAAAGGTCTGTGGCTACTTATTGATGTTATGCACCTCCGGTGTCCGTCCCCCCATTTTGCCCCCCCCTTCCCCCGGAGACACTTTTCAAATTTAGCCAAGACCCCACATGTGAGATATCGTTGGAAAGGTCTATGACTACTTATTGATGTTATGCTCCTCCAGTGTCTGTCCCCCCCACTTCCCCCCCGGGAGACACTTTTACAAATTTAGCCAAGACCCCACATGTGATATATCGTTGGAATGGTCTGTGACCACTTACTCATGTTATCCACCTCCCGCAACCCTCCCCACACTTTGCCCCCACGGAAAGGGCATTTTTATAAATTCAGATCCAGACCCCTCGTGTGATGGTTCGAAAGGCCTGAAGACTTGTGACGACTTATTCGTATCATGCAGCTACTTTGCCCCTCCGCTCACTTTGACCCCTCCCCCGAGATTCGTTCGTTTCGATAATATATATTTTTTACAAGATTTTGTAGAGCGTGCACACCACGCCTGCTATACGATGTCGTATATAGCGGGTAACCTGTTCGTGATTTCATATTACAAGATTACGTATAACTTAGGGGCCCCGATTAAAGGAGGGGCCCACTAGCGGGTGAAGTCACCTTGTCTTTATTAACACCGACTCATTCCAGTTTACTCGCAGACGATTCTTGATAAAATGTATGACGTATATAATACATGATGTATAAAAACTGGAGTCATTGAGAAAAAATTTACACAATCGAAAAATATCGAGATGTCCATACAATCGAGAAAAACATCTTGTTATCGCCCATCACTATTCATGTTATGCACATCTGATGCCCCCCGCCCACTTTGCTCCCCCCTCAGGGGGCAGTTTTCTAAATTTTGCCGAAACCCCTCATGTGACATATTGTCGGAAAGGCCTGGGACTACTTATTCATGTTATGCACATCTGTTGCCCCTCCGCCTACTTTGCTCCCCCCTGAGGGGGCAGTTTTCTAAATTTTGCCGAAACCCCTCATGTGACATATTGTCGGAACAGCCTGTGACTACTTATTCATGTTATACACATCCGATGTGCCTGCCCCCACTTTGCTCCCCCCGAGGGGGCTCTTTTATCAATTTTGCTGACACCCCTCATGTGACATATTGTAGGAAAGGCCTGTGAGCACTTATTCATGTTATGCACATCTGATGTCCCTCCGCCCACTTTGCTCCCCCCTGAGGGGGCTGTTTTCTAAATTTTGTCGAAACGCCTCATATGACATAGTGTTGGAATGGCCTATAACTAATTGTTCATGTTATACACATCTGATGTCCCTGACCCCTCTTTGCATCCCCCCCTGAGGAGGCACTTTTATCAATTTTGCCAGCACACCTTGTGACATTGTTGGAACGGCCTGTGATCACTTATTTATTTTATGCACCTCCAGTGTTCCTTCTACCACTTCACTGGCTTATCTTTCAGGAAAACCACTGTTATTTAAGACAAAAGCAGGCTGTACAGTGATACTACATGATTTTATGTAAAGAGAAGACACGGGTTTTTTACTTAAAGGGAAACTTCAGGTATTTCGGACAACATGGTAAGGGAATGCGCAGGTTTGTTTACCTAAAGGAAAGCTGAAGGTATTTCGGACAAAAAAAGTGGGGGGGTTAATTCAGGTTTTTTGCCTAAAGGAAACCCGCAGATTTTTTTGTCCGAAATACCTTCAGTTTTCCTGAATGTTTTTTTTAAAGGTTTTTTGCTGACTTTTTTACCTGGGTACTGCAATTTTCTTATACATTTTGTATAATTATTTTCACTCAACAACACGTCATCTCCACGTAACATTGGCAAATCAGTACAAACTGCATCATCTAAAGTTTTCATCACTGCAGTTAAGTTTTCTTATATATTTTAATAATTATTTTCCTTTGCAACCCATCTTCACTACGAAATGTTGGAGAAAAAATGAAAATATGCCTCAAATGCAGATTGCCTCAATACAGAAATTATTGTTATATGTGTTTTATACTTATTTCAATTAGCAACTCACCTTCTATTAGTTTTGTTGGAAAAGATTAAAAATCTGCGTCATCTTCAGATTCTATTATTTAGGACTTTTTTCTGAAATATGTTTTATAGATATTTTCCTTCAGCAACCAATATTCCTACTTAATACTAGGTAAAATTTAAGAATCTGCCTCATCTGCAGTTTTGATTATTTCGGAAATTCTCTTACAAAATTTTATAAATATTTTCATTCGGCAACCCATATTATCTACGTAAGCTTGAAAAACACATTAATAATCTGCCTCATCTGCAGTTTTCGTTACTTTAGAAATTTACCAATATAATTTTAATAATTATTTTCATTAGCAAACAACTTTCTCAACATAATGTTGGAAAAACATTAGAAATATTCCTCATCTGCAGATTTTTTTTTTTTACTTCTGTGCGTTTTGTTTGTGAAAATGTATTCTTAAATTAAAAATGCAGTATTCATTAATCTTAAACACAAAGTCGCAGTGACGTTTGAAATGTGGGTTGTCCACGGAACTTTAACCCGGGATTACATGCGCAGGCTATGAGATACCCAGAATGGGCAGGTAATCATTTCTCACTAATAACTTTTGAAAAGTAATCTTCATATTACTCTAACGCAGAATTTGATAGTAATGTAAACGATTAAATAGAATGGCGATTTTTGTTTGAAGATATTGATGGCAACATACATATCGTTACTTATCCTGGATTTGCACTAGCTTTCCCGTGTTAAGAATTCTGTCATGTTTGCCCCCAGCGTTGTCAGTGGGCTACTTTTTTTAAATTCAGTTATCTTGATTCGCACCACTTTTTAAATAATAAAACTGCCCCTTTTCCAGCTCACATTAATATGTTATTAAATAAGGTGTATTTTACGATTTCAAAAAAGTGGTGCCATTCAAGAAAACTGAATTAAAAAAAGGTAGGCCACTGGCTACGCTTTTTCCCTCGAGTTAAAAATTTCATGACAATTACCCCAGAGATTCCGAAAATAAACATTATTAAATACCCCTAATCTAACCCAAGCTCACGTATTTTTCAATCGCTTCACAGACAAAGTGACTGTGACAACTTGAACTCAAAAACCTTACAACTTGCACAAGTTCCTTGAACAGCAAATGAACAATTATTTACCACGGTTATCGACTAATATTTCTGGTAAAAGAAATATTATTTTGTAAAGGGAAATTAATTCAATATCTGAAATGTTAAATTCACACCAGACGTTTGAAAAGTGCTTATTTGAAAATATGAAAGTACAGTTTTTCAGCTTTTATTTAACAAAGTTATAGATTTTTTTTTCAAAAATTCTGGTGGAAATTTTAATTAATATTGTTTGGTTAAACATATTCTACTGCCCTTCAATGGGTTAATAAAACCGTAATCATATACTTTTGATAATTTTTAAATACTTTTAATTTCAGTATAGTAGTTCATAAAATCCTTATGAATTATTTTTTTGAAAAAGTTTAGTAACTTTTTATCAGATGGATCAAAACAAGTTGGTAAGTATGATCCCAAATCTCACAGAGGGTTTCGTTTAATATCTCTTTTAAAACGCTTTATTCTTAATTAATGTATCAAAATTGTGAATTTATTATTATGAAACCGTTACATAAATGTCAGCATATTTATATTTAATTTTAAAATAATTAAAAAAATAATTTTAGACCAAATTAAAAACATTGAAAAAATAATATTTAAATAAAATTAAAGAAAAAAAAAACGAATATTTTTAAAATTCAGAAATTTAAAAATTTAGCGGAGGTATAAATAAAATATAATTTTTTTGAAAGAAAAACTTGTTTAAAACATATTTAAAATGCTGAAATAATTCCGAAAAAATCCAAAACTTTCCAAATACTCACTAGATGACGCCAATAAAGAATGGTTATTATTATTAAAATTATTTTTAATTTAATAATAATAGCATTTATTAAAATTCGAAAAAAAACCCGGTAAATTGTCTAAAAAATACGAAATATCATTTCATTAAATCCATCGGACAATTAAATGTAAAATATTGAATATTTCAACTTCCGCCGGCATGCTTCGAATCCGGGACATTTCGATTGGAAATAACACACTTTACCCCAAGAGTACCGCGTTCACTAAAAGATGATTGAAATTAAGATTGTATTTTGAAGTCGCAAAAATGATGGGGTGTTATTACATTAATTTATTTAATTAAATAACATAACTTTTTCAAAACTTTGATTTTGCTTATGACAGGAAGTATTCAGCTTTACGGAAAAAAAATCAAGTCTGTCACTTAAATAGTTTACGAGTATGAGTTCTCTGATGGACAGACAAAGAAGCGAGGTTATAAGGATTAGTGAGATGAAAGAAACCCTAAAAATCAGATAACATTAACAGCATCATTTGCAAATCTGCAACGTTCATGTATAGAATATACCTTAAGTATGCTATTGGAGTTAAAATTTTGTTTTCTCGAATTTCGAAAATGAAAAAACTCGCTTTTAACTCCTTCCGACAAAGTTGAAAAGTTTTTATGTATTCAATCTGTTTGTCCGTCCGTGCTCTAACTTGCGTAAATATAGTCGGATCGCCGTGAAGTTGATATATATTATTCATACTTACTATGGCATGTTCGGCATTGAAAATTAAGTGTGTCGCATTTATAGTTCTTTTACAGGAACATCCAATGGAATTCCGTTACATTACGGCACATGCGGGGAGTTATCATTTACTGAATCTTTTAATGAAATTTCACAATTTTAAACACAGTGAAATTTATGTATAAATGTGAAGTGCACTTCCTGATGCTTACTATAGAATATGGTATGCATAGATTCATAATTCATTCACGGGTGATAAAAAAAAAATCCCGTTACTTTACGGTCTATGAGAAAATATCATTGGGGATGTATTTTAGTCATATTACACTATTTCAAACATATTTAAATTAATATATATATATCTAAGGTGCAGTGGAAGATACTTACTATAGAATATGGCGTACGAAACTGTCATGGTTTATATACAGGGACATACGAAATAATTAATTTACAATACTATCTATGAACAATAATTGCTGGAAGTTCGTTTTCCGTTTCGGTATGTGTTTTTAATTTTAACATTTTTTTAAAAATATTAATTAGCTTGTATAAATTATACAGATAGTATACTGAGCTGCACAAAAAATCTAAAGTACATTTACGGTTTGTGATGGAAAGTAATGGTGGAGCATTTTCCACTGTTGCAGGCGTTTCCTGTTATATGATAAATCTGTAGATCAGATACAGAGCAACTCAAAAAAATTAGATATTGTTCCCGGATTATTGGTAATAATTGCTGAAACTGTCTTTTCACATGTGTTATGTTTTCTATAAATTAGTCCTTTAGACATCATTTTTTTTTTCAATTCATTAAACTGTGAAACTTTATTATAGCATTAGGTATGTGTTGGAAAATGTTTCAGAATCTAAGCTTGAAGCATAATTATACGTTATTTTTCATTTATAACCCAAAAAAAGATTCTGAGCAATGAATGAAAATTAATGAACAAGTTTTCCGAATACAAAGATCTGCAAAAAAGTGATATCTCGCAGCAAAAAAAAAAAAAAAAAAAAAAAAAAAAAGAAAAGAAAAAGAAAGAAAAAGAATAGAAAAAAAAATTATATGTGAAGCAAAAATACACGGCAATATTTGACATAATAATTTAACCACTGGGGATTAAATTTTTAAAAATTGTCATTTCGATAATTAGCGAATTTTGACATAATTTAACATTACTAAATAATGTACATACATCGAAATCTTAATATAAGTTAAAATATACATACACATTCTGCATTCTAATGTTTAATAAAATAAAAAAAAAATATTGTATCAAGTACAATATTTATAGTGTTGCAAAAAAAAACTCACGATCAATGTTGACAATTAAATGGATCTTTTATTAAAAAATTATTACCATTTCCGAATAGTAGTATTTGCCTTATCTGATAACAGTTACAGTGCTCCAACTGGTCCGCTTTCTAACAAGGATGGTCTCCTTACCGGGCATACTTAGAATATTTAGAAAAAACAATAATAATTAAACTACTTATGTATGTAAATAACGGATCAGTCAAATTTAGAAGCAGAATTACAGTACAAAGTCTGTAAAAAAATAAAATACTTTCGAGTATTTGGGGCGAAAAGACAACAGCGTCACGCGATTTGGAGAACAGTACTTTTTCTCGCCAAAAGCAATCGATTTTAATGCACTTGAGAATTGCTTGTTAATTGATTTTTAGAATGCCTGTAAATAGTATTTAATGAATTTAAACTTAAACAATGAGAGAGTTTAATAAATACCTTTTTCATGTATTACATATTTATGTTGCTTGTTATTTATTTTTTTTTACGTTAAAAACAATTTCATGTATGAAAAATATTTTCATATATTTAAGCGTATTTCAAAATAAAGGCAACATGAAGAATGCTGCAGTTATTCATTTCAATATCAAAGAAGTCGTTGTTTCCATAGCAACAAAATTGAATCAGTGCTCCATTGGACTTAATTTTGAGATAGAAACAATTTTAATTAATTTAAATTTTGTTTTAATTTATGAAATTGGATAGTTAACTTTCATTATAAATATATATATAAGACAAAACTATAGTTAAATCAAATTAAAACTGACAAAACTAAAGTTATTTACATAAAATTTATTTTAAATTTCAATATGAAACATTTTTATCTTAAAGTGTATTTGAGATAAAAAAAAATATTTTTTTGAAATTTTATTCAATCGCCAACTGGTGAGAAATCGCAATTATAGAAATTTTCATTATTTTTTTACAGACGCTCCATCGAATTTCCGCGAATTTTTTTAAATAAACATATCTATCTTCATGAGTTCATCCATTCTATACTTTTTTGAGATTTATCGCAGTAAGCCCGTATGGAGACTTTGCTTGTGAGTCCTGTCTTTCTGAAATTGTTCGTGCTAGATTTTTGCACTTGAATGAAAAATGACATTCCGGGTAGCTGTCTGAAAAATTAGTGAAAAATATTTAAAACGATGACTATTTTTTGAAAAAAAAAACTGCATTAGAAAAAAACAATGGACCGAGTTGGAGGTTTGCATTTTAAATAAGGCGAATATTACTATGTGGAAAAGGTGGTAATCCTTTAAATAAAAAAAAATTAACTAATTCGGCAATGTATTTTTTGAAGCTTTTCTATTTTTCAGCTGAAGGTACAGAATAATAATTTTATTACTTGTATTTATTCATAAAAACTATGAATTGAAATGTTTTCTCTTTAAAAATATTTTCCGCCAGAGGAGATATTTTTTAGCTCTCAAGAACTACATATTTTTAATATAAATGAGTTTTTAAAAATGCATTTTTCATACTTTTATTATCAAAAATTTCATTTAAAAGCAGAGTCTCATATTTAAATTTAATAATAAACTTTATTTTCATCAGACATCCTGTTGTATATCTGTTTAATATTTTCTAAATAATTTTTCTTTTTGCATGTTTATCTGAAACTGTATCGAAATATCTATGTGCGTTCAAATATTTGTTACAATTTTTTTATTATTATTATTTTCCCCAAAAATATCGCACAAAGGTAAATTGCTTTTAAAAACATATTATGTTTATAAGTATTTGCTTAACAAAAAATATTTCTTAGCTTCACGATGGTCTTTTCCTCATAAAAATGGTATATAGTTGTTTAGGATAAAGTTGTATTTATTCATCGTATTCTATACGTTTGAAGAACTTATTTTAACAAAACTTGTAAAGGGGGGCAAAAGTCTTCGTAGACACACCAACTTTGTACCAAATGAAATGAACAATTATTTTGAAGATTATAAATAAAAAGTCACAACTTTTCTAAGTCTCCGTAAAAGTAAAAAAATAAAGTTTCAGAGACTCTTTCTTTAACCCTTTCCGACGCAGTGGACCCGGCTCGGGATATACCTATTTTTTATTCTAAATTTAATAACGGCACCAAGAATATTTAAATAAAATTTTACTTTTACAATGAAAGTATAAAGTAGCATGTTTTAATTTCTAAAAAAGTCGTACGTATATTCCGGTGTCAGTCGATCATTTCATCATTTTACAGCAGAATTTGTCTGCGCCGGAAAGGGTTAAAAAATATTTTAAAATTATACCTTTTTCAGCAAAACAGTTTGTATAAAATTCTAAGTAATTTTTTTCTGCTACATTTAGGGTTGAAGTACATAATATGCTTAAAAAGAGAACTCGCTGAAGTTGTTTGCTATTGTGGGCAATACAGGTCTCGTTTATCTCATTGTTCTTACTCTCTCAGATCTGTTTAGCACTTTGTTGGCCAAAAAATTCATATGAAAATCACTTCGTTTCAAAACGATAGAAATTATGCCGTCACTTGAAACCAGGGTTGCCAGGCGAAAACTAAAATTTTATTCTGAATACCACTTTTTTCTTAGAGAGTTAGTCGCCTTATTTATTTACTAAAATTTTGCGATCAAATCAAGAGTGGTATTCAAAGTAAAATTTTAGTATTTTTCTGCCAACACTGGTTGCCAGTTTGGCATCCAATCTTAATTTGAAATTTCAAACTCATACCAGAAAATTCAATGACGAATTTTTATTTCGTGTGATCGCTAAATGTTTCGTATTAGGTAAAGCATGAAATACTATTCTTTATTTCTGGTAAGAATAAGAATTCTACATTTTTGAATAAAAATGGAGGTGAAACTGGTAACACTGCTTGAAACTTAGTTGTCTGGATGGGTTTTTTGAATTTACCCAAGGACAAAAATTTTACAGTGTTTGGAATGCTTGTGAAATGTTTGACATTTTTGGCCAAAGTATGTGATAGATATGGCTTTTTGCTTCTGATGTGATTGTTTTCTTTCTTATGAATGCAATATTATGTTTTAACCTTTTGAGGGGCAAGCAATAATGCCTCTGTAATATTGGATTCTCACCGGAATAATCTGAAAATTTTATTTTAGAATAAGGAAAAGCAATTTTTCAACTTATTCTCTCCAAAGTTAAAAATATAAAATTGAGTTTAAAGTTTTTGGTGCGAATCTTGTTTAAATTAGGTGGGATAAAATATATCACACCCCCTGAACTTCAAGGGGTTTTAAGCAAGAAAAATTGCGTAAGAAAACTAAAGATTCGGTACATTCCTTATTTTTTGACGTTTAGTTATTTAAACACTCGCGATTGTTCCAATATTGCCAATTACGTACAGTCGTGGGAAAAAAAAAGTAAACACCCTCTACTAACTCCTCAACCAATTATCGTAGAAGAAAGTTACCGGCACCGAAAGAATGGAAATAAAGTCTACTTTTAGATGATGTATATAAGATTTGCTTAGGGGGCAATCTACATATTAAAACGAATCATAACTTTGTTTTTTTCCAATAGCAGTACACAATTCTGACTGCATAAATGAACTCTACACCCTTCAATTAGATTAAAAACAAATTTTTATGCAATTCGTACCATAAGTTTCCGATAAATTAATTATTTTAAAACGAGCGTATTTTAAGGGCTGTATCCAAATTGAAGTTCGGTACTGGATTGTTAACCCAGAGAGACATCCATTCTTGATGAAGGCACCTAAAGATCCACTCGAGCAGTCAATGAAGGCTGCTAGATAACAGGAGAGCATAAGAAATTTCAAAATATCTAGTCACTTCTGTCATAGACGGCCCCTTAAACCATCATTTTGAAGTTTTTTAGGCATAATTTGAAAACTACTTGAAAGAAAAATGTGAAATTTTGGATTTCCATAAAGCAGGACCTGAGAAATCTAAATTCATCAAAAAAATTGTAGGTTGCATTTCATAATTTTTTCGAATATTAATTTCATAATTCATAATTCTTATCATAAAATTTTAAAAATTGCAAATTCAGCATACTTATGTTTTGGTATATTAATAGTATTGCTACACAAAAAATTAGATTATTTCAGAAGATATAAATAAAAATATGAAAACGTAATTTAACATTAGAAGCCCTAAATTTTGAATGTTTATAATTCAAAAACTTATCATTCAAATGACTTGAAATTTGGTGTCTATGCATAGTTTGAACCAAAGATTTGAAATATCTCGTTGAAATTGGGTATTGCCATTGAAAAAAATGAAATTTGGATTTGTTTTAATATGTAGATGACCCCCTAAGAAAATATTATATACATCATTTAAAAGTAGACTTTATTTCCAATCGTTAGGTACCAGTAACTTTCGCCTACGATAATTTGTTAAGGAGTTAGTAGGGGGTGTTTACATTTTTTTCCCACGACTGTACTTTTTTTTTTAGTTTAGATTGCTTAATATCTATGGCCATTTTCTTAACTAGTGTAATTAGCCTTATTTGCACTTTATTTAAACTGTCATTAAATAAAAGGAATATTACTATTTCCTAAAAGTGGTAGCAATCGAGCAAGAAAATACATCTGACAAATCGGGACTAATCGACAAAATATTAAGAAACGTTTGAGAGAAGAGGACTGGAGAGAAGTTCGGGAAATATTTTGCGAGCCCGATTTTAACGCCAACTTAATGGGGTTATGGGGACAGATCACTCAAACTTCTACCACTAATATTAAAATATTATTATTTTTATTTTTTAATCAATTTATTAAATAGGACCTCCCTCATCTAGGGTGCAGGGTTGCCAGTTTGGCCTCCGTTTTTATTCCAAAATTTCGAATTCATTCCAGAAAATACGAAAAGTAATTTCTAATTTAATTAATTACAGACACTTCGCGATTACTTTAAATAAGGATTCTTATTTAAGATGGTTCCGTTGTGAAATCGGAAGTTTGGAAGAAAATTGGAGGATAAAGTGCCAATCCTGCTCAGTTTTGCCAGTGGGCTACTTTTTTAAAATTCAGATTTCGATTACCACTTTTTTGACAAGGTAAAATTCCCCTTGTTTTCACCTTAATTAATATGTCATTAAATAAGGCGAATTTTACCATTTCAAAAAAGTGGTGCCAATCAAGATGTCTCATTTTAATAAAGTAGCCCATTAACAACACTGCTCCTGCAATGGGGCGTTGGCCAAAAGTCCAGGTTGAATCTGCCCGATAACCCTTTAAGACCGGGAGATTTTTTAGTAGAAATTTAAATTTTGGGTGGTTTCCCCTTACCGATAGGACCGTATTTGATTGAAATTTTTTTTAAAAAAAAGTACCCCATGTCAGGTTATGTCAAGAGCGGACGCACACAATTGTGTGGTTTCGGGCTTAATGCCGCCGTTTTTGGGCTGTATCTACACAATTGTGTAGTTTGTGATTACGTGTGCATATATCTAAAAATAAACGTTTAAGCAAACAAAGTTGTTGTTTATTGAGATAATTTTCATCAGCCACAATGAAAATGTTTGAAACAATTTTTGTTTTTGGACAGACCCCCACAACTTCCTTTTCTGAGATGTGCTCAATGCTCGCACCCCTCTTAAGAGCCGTTGACAAACGGTATGCCCTTCACTCCGTTTCGATTGTGCCTGATCCTTCGAATTTGTTTTTTTAGTTTTTCCAGCAGCGGTATTTTGTTGAAATACCGATCGAAATACATAAAACTAGGTTTGAACCAGAGTAAGGACAACAGCAGGTCCTAAGCCCAGATACTTGTGGACTAGGTCTGTACTTTCCCACTGGTAAACTACAAAATTTAAAACTATCCCAGGTGATACTGTTGCAACAGAGTGTGGTTTGTTTTTTATATTCTGCTTTACCGAAGCACATCCTAAAAAAAGGAATCGTCTGCGCATCTACGGAAATTTTTCCCTGATCTCCTGGTAAATTCAAGCAGACACTACGGAATCTGTCGAGCATTTTCTGAACTTTCCGTAATTTATTATTTATTCCTGGTGGCTTACTTGCTGTGTCGACAAAATGGAATGAATTTATCAAACTTAAAAATCTATCTCGTGATATGCATATAACTCGTATAAAAGTTATAATTCATATATGACATTTTTAACTCAGAGCAGAAACATACCGTTCGTTACATGTGCATATTATATATCTAATGCTATCAATTTTAAATAGAAATCATGAATATTTTAAATAGAAATCATGAATAGTACAAACCTATTTAAAATGAATCCGGTTTAAAAATGTAATTAATAAAAAATAAATTGCTAAAAACATAAGTTTAAAAAAAATCACTTAATAATAAAAATTTTATATATTAGGAATTTTACCCATTTTGGAAACGGTAAAACTAACCCGGACCCGCACAATTGTATGGGTCATTTGTTTTTCAACATTTCTAAAGCCTAATTAAATTTATCAAAGACAAGATCAATTAAAATCATGAATAAAGTATATGAAAAGAAAAATTAAATCGAAGCAAACATTAAAAATCATATTTAAAAGAAATTACGACAGTACATACATTTTGTCTCTTGCTGTCAGATGATATAGTCTTTTTAAAAGCAGAAAATCTATCCCTGTATTTTAGTTAGTGCCCCAAGTGGTGTCTTATCAAAATGTCTGAAGTCAATTAAATCATATAAATGTGCAGATTTGTTTTTAAATCTCACAAAAACAGGAAATAGTCATTCTCTTTTACTTTAGTATCATCCCCACAATTGTGGGGGTCAGGGCTTAAAGGGATATCATGTTGTGCGTGTTTTTTTTATATAGATTGTAAAACATTTTATATGAAATCCGTACACTGAAAGATATTACCTGACGCATAAACCTGAGAAACCTACCTAGAAAACCAATTTACCAATGACTTTCAGAAGAGGGAGGAGATACTATTGTTTTAAAACCCACATATCACAAAAACATACCCTCGCCAATGTGTTAAAGTACAGAAGTTAAACAAGGAGAAATCAAATTATGCTTCATATATTAAACAGAATTTTTTAATCCAAAATAGTCGTGGCAGATTACATTTAATATCCAAGTAGATTACGCACCACTGACATACGGACACACGCACAGACAAACATTTTGTATAAACATGTTTTTTGTGATCTCTGTCCACTAAAACATGTAAATCCGTCAAAACCGGAAGTCGAAATAAAATTCGATTACACTTCCTTCGGTTGAAGATAGAAGAAATTAAAAAGACTTACTTTAACCCCTTAACGCTCAAATTAAATTACGGTTGAATAATTCAAATTGCTTATTGGCACCACTTTTGTGAAAAAGAAATATTCACCTTATTTAATGACAGGTAAAACTATACTAAAATATAGTCAATTTCACTATTTTATAAAACTGGTGGGAGTCGAACAATTTGAGTAAAAGACACAGCCCGAGAATATCTCGGGAACGAGAATTAAGGGGTTAATGGCAAATCCGAACTAGAGCTATTGTTAAGAACCATGGCTATCAGACAGAAGCTAATCACTGCAATAAATACGGCATTTATACATAAAACTATCAAAATCATTTCCATAAAGTGCGTACGACCTTCTGTATTTTCAGTTAGCATTACACCTTCTGGGATGGAAATCTTTTGATGGGATCACAATGATTGGAGATCTTAAAAAATCTCCCTCACCTGCAAATTTTCATATCCATAGTTTTAAATTATCTCCATTTAAAAACTCATCTTCCATACGTGATGTTCGGAAATTATTAAAAATCTACCACATTTGAAAAATTTATTTTATTTACATACGTTTTATAATTATTTTCATCACTGTGTATGCTGGGAAAACATGAAAATTTTGCCTCATCTGCAGTTTCTTTATTGTTTCTACAAAAGGGGGCTTGTGAAAAACGTACGTCTAAAAAATTAAGCTTTCCCTATCCTTAGGCACCAAGTCGTGTTTCGACAATTTTTGGCAAGCGGAAATTCAACAATCCACTGATTTGGCGATTTAAATCGAAAAAGGCTGAATACCCCACATTCTTCTACAACAAAGCAAAAATTGATTCTATAGAACGTCAAATGTACATCCTGCGCTTATAGTAATTGATTTCTGCATAGCCAAAGTGACCGCGATACCTTGAAATCTTCAAGAGCTGAAGAAGCCTCAAGATGGCCCCCACTTGAAAATTAAATTTATTACATAAAGATATCACTAAAACTTTATAGTGTCTGTCAATTACTTTCTAAATCCAGCAAAGCTAAATCTACTGAGTGGTAATTGTTTTACTTCAGTGTTTAGCCCCATAACAGTGTGGCCCGAACTGGATTCGGGCAAGAACACTTTGCTTGCTTCGTTATTAAAAGCATTTTGATACCACTAATTTGTAACTGTAAATTCCTCTTTATTGATTGTCAGATATTTTTCGATTAAGTAAGGGAAATATTTTAGTATGGAAAAAGTGGTGTCCAGCCCCATTTTTAATTTTTTTGTAAGAAAACAAATGTCACTGTTAAGGGGTTAATTTACAGCAGATTTTTCAAAACATTTATATATGAAAACGCAAAGATTCAATTTTTCAGCTTTTATTAAACAAAGGGTATAACCGTGTTCCTTAGTAAAATATGCCCCTAAGTCAACCAAGTCGAGTCATACATGAATGGATAGCCCTAAATAAAATGAATTTCTCCTCAGTTTGAAGCTTATATCTCAAGCACATGGGGGGTTATGACCCTTAATGTACGTTTTGGGAAAAAGTTCATAGTGACGAAACTGCTAGTCGGATTTCAACGAAATAAATAAGAGATGTATAATATTGCCATACAAATAGTGGATAATTTTTTCCGATTTTTTTCAACAAAAGAACTTGTTTTACTACATATTTCTTGTTTTTAAATGAATATTTTAATTAAGAATCTACCGATACATTTCAGTGACCACCTTCATTTTTTTGCAACAAATACTACTGGGTGTGTTGTATATTTGGTGTCAGTTTCAACTTTCTACGCAGGGTGCATCATATAAAAAAATTAACCCTTTGAACCCTAAAAATTAATCATCTTTCTTTGCAAAATTTGTTTAGGCACCAGTAATAAAGGAAAATAAAATTTGCCTTATTTAATCCGAGGTTTTTGAAATTGTGTATTTGAAGGAAACTTCTTTTTAAAAAGTGGTGCTGACCGAATAAATAAAATTTGTGTAATAGACGCCGGAATCCAAAGTGTTAAAAACTTATTCCGAGGGGGGGGGGGGTGCCTTACTCTAATGTAGCATTTATTTATAAATCAAGTGCATTTGGTACTAGCTTCAAATCAACACAGAATGCACAGAATATTACAGAATATATTAACTATGGAATTCATAACTGATTGTCATCGTTAACTACAAAAAAATATTTTATATAAAGTATAACAAACTTTTTCCAAAAGTTCGTTTATTATGCCGAATAGCCTTATATTTATTCAACAGATTAGGAAAACGTCTGAATTCAGATGCAAGCTAGACGAAAGAAGTTATTGAACATATGGAACGACAGCAAAGTGCTGTGAACAAACTGGCATCTCTAGTCAATGAATCGGATTTTAATAGACGTAAACGGTCATTTGCAAACTTTAAATCGACGGATGTTCTTGATTTTCCAGAAATGACAGAAAATGGCTTAAAAATTCTTTTTACTGGCTCTTACCAGTTGTCTCAAGCTGTCAATCTATCCAAAATGATGGATAAAGACAGCACAATTCATCTGCAATAGCTAAAAGAAAATAATGCTATTATAAAGTTCTAAGTAATGTCTCGACACATACGCAGCAAATCGTATCGATGTTACGTTGACTACACATCAAACTCCATCGGATTATTGGGCATTAAACGCCATTTCTGCGAATGCGGAAACGGCAATAGAACGGTCGGTTGTTGTTCTCATGTTGCTGCTATACTGTTCTATCTTTCGCATGCCCGGTATCTGTGTAAAATTGCCCGTCCTGTACAGATTTTAAGCAGTCTTTTCGATGATGAAAACATAAATCCTGTTATTAACGAAGACAGCGGTGAAGATTGATTGTGAAATATTTTCTAAAAACAGTCGAAACAATGTTATTGCTTTTTTTTATAAAAAATATTTTTGGTAGTTAACGATAACAATCAGTTTAGGAATTCCATGATTAATATATTCTGTAATATTCTGCGCACTCTGTACTGATTTGAAGCTATTACCAAAATGCATTTCATTTATAAATAAATGTGAGATTAGGGTGAGGCACTCCCTACCGTCACCTCACGGAATAGGTTTTTAACCCTTTGGACTCCGGCATCTCTTACACAAATTTTATTAGGTCGGCACCACTTTTTTTAGAAGTTTTCTTCAAGTACACAATTTCAAAAATGCTCGGATTAATTAAGGCAAATTTAATTTTCTTTATTGCTGTGAAATAAACAAATTTTGGAAAGAAAGATGATTAATTTTTAGGGTTCAAAGGGTTGATTTGTTTATATGATGCAACCCGCGAAGAAAACTGAAACTGACACCAAATATACATCATATCTCGTAGTATTTGCTGGAAAACAATTAATGTGGTCACTGAAATATTTCGATAGATTCTTAATTAAAACGTAATAAAACTTGTTCTTTTGGTGGAAAAAATCTGAAAAAATTATCCACTATTTGTATGGCAATATTATACATCCCTTATTTTTCTTCGTTGAAATCCTACCAGCAGTTATTATCGCTAGATAACTTCTACGCTTTTAGAAATTTAACCGGAAAATCTATTTAATAAATAAAATAAAATAATATGTGCAACATTTCATCAAATAATTTTAGCATACATTATATTAAATCCATTTCCTGGCTCAAAATAGTGGTTCGTACGCCTCCTTGAATTTTGCAGACCAGAAAATTTTTCGGCACCAGTATTATCTTATAATAAATTTCGTCTTAAAAGAAGGCGAATTTCGTGCGTTTAAGCTAGATTTCTCTTTCTATAAAAATATACTGGTAGTTTTCTTGGAGAAATAACGGTATCCGTACGAACCAAGAAAATATATTTACTTAATATAAAAAAGCTTGAAAGTTGACACTTATGCATAGGGTTAGAAAAGTAACAAGTCATACATGAATCCGGACTAAATGTACTAAGGGAGATCCTGTACGCGGGCCGCTATTTGGCCATTACTGACATAACGCATAAAAATATTGATAAAAATCATAATTTTAAACCTAAAGCAAAATTTACGGAATGCAACATTTATAAAGTTCTTAATGCAGCTGAGCGTTATTTTTACAATGAACCACTCAAGAGGTATTAACTAACACAAGCATTTTTTTAAGGAAATCATTGTATAGAAAATAGTTATATGGGAATTATCAGAGAATCTCTGAAATCTCAGCTGTGTATAAATCTTTCTAAAGACGAATTGAGGAATTGCTTTGAAAAATTTATTGTAATCTTGGGTCGTTCTCATCACTTGTATATCACAAACTTGTTTAATCGCTCTTAACCTTTCAAAGGCCAGTGGTATATCGTATATCAGGGTTCGTACAGGTGCTTGAATTTCCAGGCTAAAAAATTCTTCTCGACCAGTATTTTCTTATGGAAAATCTCTCCTGAAATAAGGCAAAATTTTGTCCATTACGCTAGATTTATTTTTCTATAAAAAAAAATTCTGATATTTGTCCTTGAAAATAACGATAGCCGTTCGAACCCTGGTATATGCTACTTAATTTTTAACTCCCAACTACGAGCACGTTGATCTTTTAAAATAAAATTTAGCTTGAAAAATGTAAGTTAAGATATGTACTCACTTATTTTTAAACGTTTGTTCCTAAATTCAGGTGAAATTTAATTATTTGACGATTTTAGCGATTTAATTATTTGACGATCTTTCACCTATAAGGGTTAATATTTATCCCGTAATATCTTGAAGCTATTTCATTTTGCAGTCACACCAAATGACTGCGATATCTAGAACTAGTTTCACAAAATGAACATGTCGAAGAAACTTGGAATTTTCATTTTACATAAAGAAAATATTATTTAATATTTCTGGTGCTAAGTATATATATGTTATATAAACTTACTTTGAGATAATCATTTAAATTATTCTAAGTTTGCGGTATATTCATTATTTCCCTACTTATTAATAATATTTATTATTTATTCCTATCTAATTTCCTTCAAATTTAAAACGCGTATATTATATTTATCGTATTCGAAATCTTAATCTAAAATTTTTAATTCCTTCATAAATTTTTATCAGCTACTCAAGCTATAATATTCTGAGAGAAGCTAGTTTTTATTTTCGAATGTTTTTAAAAGCCATTTTGCTATTTTTATTTCTAATCTTAATTCCATGAACCTAGTTTCCCGTGGGATTTAGACGCTAGACTTTTTACCTCGAAATCCCTACGTTACCAGGTATGGGATTCGTTTTACTAAGCCACTCCCTCTCTTTCGCTATTAGTTTAGTTGCCCGTTGCTCGAAGTACACCTTTCACTGATTGGTTCGTTTCTGCACTTCGTCGCAGAGTTGCCAAGTCTCCGGCTTTTTTGCACACCAATATTATCTTAGAAAAAATGTTGCTCTTTTAAAACGCACAAATGTTCCGATTAAATAAAAGAACATTTTCTGTATTAAAATACTTGCGTCCAAAAAGCCAGAGGCTTGGCCGCCTTGACGTCGATATTTGTCACACTCTGCGAGTTCTAAGAAAAACAAGTTGCTATGACTTCGGAGCGGAAATTTCTGTCTTGTTCAAGTGCTTAAAACTATGTTACCTGGTGTCTAGCAGTCTTGTAAAATTCTAAAGTTACTTTTTAAGATTACAGCTTATTTCGAAAAGTATTTTGAGTTATCTTTGAAAAACTACTTCGAATTTTTAGTGTGAATTTGGAATTTCTGAATAAAAAATCAAATTGACACAATGACGTCAATAAGGTGTTTTTCAGAGTAAAGTGCTTTGCATCAACAAAGTTCATTTTTCCAAATTGAAATCATTCAAAGAAATTAGAATACTATTTTACGAGAATTCAGATGAAGAATATGATCAACTTGACTCAACAATTACCCGAATAATGCGGCAAATTTTGATTTAATTGTATATAAATCCGCCCATGCTGAAACGAATTATCCTGAACCTGATTAGCACTCATATACGTCTCTAGAAGTTGTAAGACATTAAATTGAACATCTATAGTAGTTTAGAAGAAATAAATATGTTTTTGGTTCATCTTTGTATATTATTCGAAATTTCACTAGCGTATTTCGGGATACGATATATAGACATTGACGCACCCACATGTAGTCATATCTGGCATCCATGTCAAACTATCCAATATGAAAACAGTGGGCTACTTTTTAAAAAATTCAGATTTCTTGATTGGCGCCACTTTTCTGAAATGTTAAAATTCCCATTGTTTTCGTCTTAATTAATATGTCATTAAATAAGGTTAAATAAGGCAAATTTTACTACTTTTTGCATTAAGCAATGTGAGGGTTTTTATCAGTATGTATCCCTTTTACAAGGCTGCCAGAAGCTACTATTTTTATGTTTGCACCACTATTTTAAGAATACATTTTGTAGTAAGTTTCTCTTGTCATGTTATCAAAACTTATATAAAACAATTATTGTTTGAAAAAGTGGTGCGAAATAGAATAAAAAAATAGTCGCCTGTGGCAGCGTTGCACTTAACCTCTTCCAGGGCGGTGGTAAATTCCTTATATGAAGTACGCTAAGAAAAGCGTTTACTTATTTTCAAATATTTTTTTTAATCCTGGTGTCAATCAATGATTTCAGAATTTTACACATAGAAGAACTTTGCTCATGAAAGTGTTAAGTAAGGGGTCTTTAACACGTATCCAATGCACTAAAGTTGGCTATATGTTGCATATTTCTTGAAAGCTGTATAAAATATTTTGTATTCAAGGCATAAGCATGTAGATTTGTGGTTTTAGATTTTACATGTTCATTTATCTTATTTGGAAGGAACACTCATTGGGTTTAAAAAATATTAATTTACCTAACGAGTCTTTATTTGGCAGTATTTGCCTTAATAATCAATAATGTTGTTATTCCATATCCTATGGCTTGCAAACATATAAGCAGAAAAATGTGCATTTCGCACAAATATGTATAAGGAATTCTTTTAACCCTTTCAAAGGCAAATAATTGTGTTTCTGTAATGTTTAAATCACACCAGAAAAATGTTATTTGAACATATGAAATTTGCAGATTTTTTAATTTTTTTTCAACAATTTTCTAAACGTAAGATTTTGTTTGAAACTTCTGGTACAAATCTTAATTAACATTAATTAATATAAGAAAAGCCCTTCAAAGGATTAGAATATTTTTGTTGTAGGATATAGTACTACTTATGGAGAAAGTAAGCTTTTTTCTTATAAAATCAATCACACCGGGTCAAGATAGACAGCGTTCGGGCTGGGTCTGACAATTTTCGTCAACTGAGATCTCTAGGCTATAAATATCTCTACCCGTTTAACCCCTTTGCGACGAGCGACAAATATACGTGCCGCATGAAGCGCTCAGAGTCATTGTCTTTCCTTACCAGTAAAAGTTTACTGTAAAATTTGCCTTATGTAATCAGCGCATTTTCTCGATTCGAGAAGACAGAAATTTCCGTTTTTAAAAAACTGTAACAAAATATTAAAAATTTCGTAAAAGGCTCCAGTCCAGAAGGGGTTAAAATACTTTTCACCTTATGTAATAAAAAAAACTGCTAAACAAAAAAAAAATAAATAAAATAAAAAAATGCTGTACGGAAATATTAGTATCACTTTTATTCCCCTACTCAGTGTTGCTTGATAGGGAATTTCTTTTGTCCCCAGTTTGTTGATTGCCACCGCTTTTTTTAAATAGAAATATTCAGCCTATTTAAATTTGGATTAAAAATTATGCAAAATAAGGCGAATTATACTATTTTTAAAAAGTGGTGATAGTCAAATAATCTGAATTAAAACAGTCTCCAATCTGGCAGCACTGCCCCGGCTTTCGGAATAGAACTCTACAAGTTGCTAAACCATTCGGGCTTTTATGGATATGTATCCCTCTAATCTAGAAGTTTTCAGTCAGTGATGTTCATTTGTTTCTCAATCAGCCTGCTTTTTTTCTGACTTATAGCCATTGTTGCCAGATTGGGTACTTTTTTGTCCCCAGATTATTGATTGTCACCGCTTTTTTGAAATAGAAATATTCGACTTATTTAAAGGTAGATTAAAAATTTTGAAAAATAAGGCGAATTATACTATTTTAAAAAAGTGGTGACAGTCAAATAATCTGAATTAAAAAAGTCCCCAACCTGGCAACACTGCTTATAGCAACAGTCTGTGCAGAGTTAGGCAAATTCAGTAACATACCAATCAGCCTTTGCAGTTTTAGTCCAACTAAAAAATGACCATATATTTGTCCAAACAGATTAATTTCATCCAGGTTTTTAAAAATATGTCCAATGTATAGCGATTGTTTATGCAAACTTTTAGTATACAAAACAGGAGCTGGAACTGTTTAATTGACAGATTTCATAAACGTAACTTAGTTTCAAAAGACATTGAGTACTTCATTTTTACTTTAAAGGTGATTTTTTCGCAAACATTTCCTGCACAAATACCAATAAAATCTGCAGATGATGTAGATTTTTAATATATTCCAAACAACAAATAGAGAAGATGGGATGCTAAATGGAAATAACTATAAAACATATAACTATAAAACATAACTATAAAACATAGAAAATATGGCTGCATCTAACAAATCTACAGATGAAGCATAATTTTATGTTCTCCCAACATTTTATTATGAAGATAGAGTTAATGAACAAAAACATACATAAAAAAATATATATAAGAAATACATATATAAGTTTTATATAAGAAAATTGCTGTATAGCAAAAATCTACAAACCTTTACTGTATCTCAACCTTTTGCAGAGAACAATGATGAATATAATGAAAATAATAAAAATTTTCTATCAATAAAATCGCAGAAGAGACAGATTTTTAATGTTTCCCACCATTACATAGAGGACATGGGTGGTTAAATTAAAAGTATTTTAACACTAGAAAGACCTTACTTTTTCTCAATTTACATACATTTTTCTCAAATTTTAAAAAAATATTTTACACTAGAATTTTTATTTTAAATTATTAACTTATCTATTTAACTAGATTTTTCTTTGCATCTTTTAAACTAGTTTTATAAAGAAATTTCTGGTTCGAACTCGATATTCATTTGGTAGCGGTCAAAATGACCGCTCGTCGCCTTCCTAGTGTTAAAACAAATATAAAAAAAATTACTGTATAAATAAATATCAACAGATGAGGACGACCTTAATGTTTTTACAGCATTTAACAGAGAATGTGTGTTAATGAATGAAAACATACATAAAAACTATATATGAAAATTTCTGCAATAATAAAATCTGCAGATGAGGCAGATTATTTTAGTTTTCCTAGTTTAGGTAGGGAAGATGGGTTTCTAAAAGAAAATAATTATACAGCATATATAGGAATATTGTTGTATCACTAAAATCTAATTATTTTTAATGTTTCTCAACATTAGTTGGAGAAGATGTGTTACTATGGAAAATAATAAAATTTTTGCATCAATAAAATCGCAAATAAGGTAGATTTTTAATGTATCCCACAATTAGGTAGAAGAGATAGGTGGTTGAATTAAAATAATTAAAAAATTATATATAAGAAATATTGCTGTAGCAATGAAATAATCAGATGAGGCGAATTTAAAGTTTTCTCAGCATTATTGATTAGATAATGAATGAAAACATACCTTGAAAATATACAAGAAAATTTCTGTAAAAAAGAAATCTGTAGAATAACATGTTTTTAATGTTTTATTAGTATTATGTAGAAAAGATGAGTTGCTGAACGAAATTGATTACAAAAAAGTAGAAAAAGAAGAAAATGGCTTTATTGGCAGATTCGACTTGTCACCTGGATTATAATTAACATTAATAAACATTATTTTTTGGTAGAATTTTCTCTACCCTACCCAACCGGTAAAAAGAAAATCTGCAACCAAGTCAAAACTTTATTTTGTTATCCAACACTACTTAGAAACAATATATTACTGTCTGAGTAATCTAAGCATTTGTGCGTATTGCGATCTTATTTTTCTTTGAAGTACGCTACAGACTTAAAATTAAATTAATCAGTAATCTCAGGTGATCAGGAGCATAAATTCAGTGGTGGAAAATTGGCGCAGAGGTGGAGCCTATTGACACCACTAAATTATAGTAGTATTTTGCCTCTTATCTAATGATCAAATTTCTGAGTCTTTATTAAACTGAATAATACCGTAAAAATTTAGTGGTGTCAATAGGCTCCACCTCTGCGCCAATTTTCCACCACTGATAAATTATATCTACCAATACAGCAGTTTTCAAATATATTTGATGTGACTAATTTCATTCAGCAATGCATCTTCTCTACATAGTGCTGAAAATCACTAAAAATTTGCCTCATCTGAAGATTTTATTGATACAGCAATTTTTATATGTATGTTTTGTAATTATTTTCTTTTAGCAAAACACCTTCTCTATGTAATGATGGGAAAATTTTTTAAATTTCTTCCATCTGTAAATTTTAATTCTTCAGATATTTTATGACATATTTTTATATTTATTTTCATTATCAGTTAATCTTCCCTACGAAATATTGAAAAAAAATCTGCCTCATGTGCAGATTTTACTGATGCAACAATTTTCATTATATATGTTTTATAATTAATCCAATTTAATGACTCATCTTGTAAATGTAATGTTGGGAAAGGTTTATAAATCTGCATCGTCTGTAAATTTCATCGATACAGCAAATTTATTTACATATGCTTTAAAATTATTTTCATTGAGACGCCCATTTACTGTACGAAATGTTGAGAAAGCATTAAAAATCTGCTTCGCCTGCAGAATTTTTTTATACTTCTTACAAGGGATATTTGCGAAAATTATACCCATAAAAATAAAAATTTCCGTAACCTTACACCCAGACGTGTTTGGATAATTTGTGGCCCTCGAGCATTAAGGTTCGAAGAGCCTACCCTAAAAGAAGTAAAAACTGACTATCAAAGGCTCACGGACTTTCCAGCGCTTATACAGTGAAACCTCCCTGTGCAACCACCTCCCTGAACGATCATTTTTTCATGGAACGAAATTTATTCCCATAGGTTCAATACTAATTCTGCCTCCATTCAGAGACCATTCCAGTTGAACTCCCTCCATGAGCGACCAATTTCTTTAAAGTAAATGAAACAAATTCCGTTTTTTCCCGGTCTCTTGAAGAAGGTTTTATTAGAAAAATAATTCCGGAGAGCGCATTATTCATCAAACTTCTAAACTAAGTTTAGAATTTCTTATTTTTATATATTTTATTCCGGTAACTTTTAAGTGTTTAAACCCCTTTGTGTCTTTTTAGGCAATGAATTGAACTCTGATGACAATTTAAGAATGACGGTCAATAAACTCCCCGCCCTATTCTGTCAGGAATCTTTCAAAGAAATAGATAAATTAATGAAATCGTCATTATTTGTTCCCGTCCAAAAAAAAAAAAAAAAAAAAAAAAAAAAAAAATTAAAAAAATGCATTTACTTACTGAACTTCGAAAGGACTTGGAAATAAAAGTTGGAAAGGATAAAACCGTAAAATCACAACAAACGTCAATGTATTCATTTTTTAAACTCTGCAGTAATTAACTTATGCAATTAACTTTTGTTTTAATACTTAAATTTTCATACTTTTTTCCTAATGTGAAAAATAACTTTTAGAAACATTATTTGTTACCTTTTTTCAACAATTAAAATCTAGATTTAAACAAGACCTCCATTAAGCGACCACCTCTCGTAGCGACCAATTTTTATTGGTACGGAATGTGGTCGCTTTAGGGAGGTTTTACTGTACATTGAAATCTCTTCACAAGCTTTGTGCTTGCGACACCTTGAACTCCAATTGTAAACAACTATTTCTGAAGATCATTAGTAAACAGAAAATATATTTCATAAGAAGGTGTTTAATATTTCTGGTGAAAAAATATTTAATTGAAAAACATAAAATTCAGAACGAGATCAGAATAGAATGACACATTCACCTTTCGTTAAAATAATTAAAATTAAAAATCTGTTTACTAAAAAGGTGCATAAAAATGTATTAAAATATTCCGTTACAAAACGAACTGGTCTTTAAAAACTTAAAAACCATTGATGTTAAAAACCATATGAAACAGAAAAGATGATTCCCGAGATATTTCGATCGCAAACGCGATCAAGGTATCGAGGGATAACGCCATTTTCAAGGGATAGTTTCACTTCCCTAAAAACTGGAGTGAAGTTTTTAGAGAACAGTTCATTTTATAACGGAATATTTTAATAAATTTGTATGCACCTTTTTAGTAAACAGATTTCTAATTTTAGTTATGAAAATATTTAGCAAAGTTCAGCATTGTTTTTCTTGCTCAACGATACATACTTGTGTTTCTGTAACATTAAATTTACACCAAAATTTTGAAAAAAAATTATTAAAAAATAAGAAATTGCATTTTTTCAGAATTTATTAAACAAAATTATAGATCAAATTTTTTGTTCAAAATTTTTATTACAAATCATGATTGACGCTAATTGGTATCAAAAATATCCCTCCACCTACATTTTGTTAAAAAAACCTAATCTTGTAATTTTTTAATTACTTTCAATTAGTTTGTTTTTAGTATATCAGTTAATGGAATTGAATTTACGTGAATTATTTTTTCGAAAATTGTTAAAAATGTTTAACCCTTACCGGCGGGGTGTCCTTAAAAAAGGACACCTAATTTTAATTCCAAAACTGACAAACGGCACCAAGAATATTTAACTAAAATTTTCCTATTATAATATACATGAAAATAAGCCAGTTCGTATTTTCTAATAAATTCGTTTATAAATTGCGGTGTCAGTCTATTATTTCATCAGTTTATAAACAGAATTACTCCGCGTCGGTAAGGGTTAATGGTTGGATCATTTGATGAAGAAAAGCAGTAGTGGAAAAGTGTAGCACCAGAGAAAGAATCAATTGACACCACAAAATTTTATTAGTATTCCTCGTCTGATTTCAGGACAAAACTTCCGAGATTTGTTAAAGGCAAAGTATACTCTTAAATTTTAATGGTGACTATCTCCCAACTGCTGCGCCACTGTTCCACCACTGGAAAAGCAAACCAAAAAAAATCTGTTACTCTTAACACTAGAAGCGCTGGAATTTCACTCAGGATTAACACGTTCACGCCGCCCATGTCGAAATTCATGCTGGTGTTTGTTTGCTAGACAAGCATTAAATGCTATATACCAGCAAAGTTAACTAGCATAAACTACCATAACACATTTGCTGGTTCCACCATAATTCCCAGGAAGTCATGGTGCGTATTGGAACACTTTTTGCTGCTTTGCCAGCATACATATTCCAGCTTGTGTTGCTTGAATATGTTGCTCGCCTAGCAGCTATCAAGACCACCACTTGCTTGTAATTTCTGCTATCTAGCAGTAATTCACCAGCAACGGATACTTTTTTTTGTTGCTAGTCTATCATTACATTTCTACCATTAGTTGCTTTTAATTTTCTAGCATCACTTGCTCTTAATTTTTGCTATGCTGGCATTACATTTCTAGCATCACTTGCTTTAAATTTTTGCTATTCTAGCATTATTTTTACAGCATCATTTGCTTTTATTTTTTGCTATTCTCCCGGTTAGAAAAAAATTGACGCTGGCGGCGCCATCTTTGGAGAACTTCTGAAGTTCTTACAGCTTTTAGAAGGTGAAACTTAGGTCGGCTTTTCTGTTCCTCTGAGAAGGACAGAACTTGGTATCTCCGGTTTCGAAGCCCGATGCTTTACTTACTTCGCTACTGGGGTCGTATTTGTAAACGATTTTAAATGAGGGTAATGGATGTAGAGCTGATTCTGCTGTGTGTTGATATTTCTATAAGATAGAGGGTTGTCGATTATTATAAGATTATTTATAAGACATAGAATTCATCGATGCTGTTATCCTCCAAGTTTCAATTAATAAGGTTAATTTATTATTAGGGTTTTTTCTATGTTTCATGGAAAATTAGAATATGGCTTGATTATTATAATTCATTTGTGGAATTTTCTTTGCTTAATGAATGATTTGAATATGGTCATAATTATTTGTTGCAGAAAAATAAAAGATTTTCAAGTGTATTTAGGATAGAATTTTTCAATTTAGGATGGGATTAAGATTTTAAAAGTTAGTCCTTATTGGGGGGGGGGGGGGGATCAATTGTACATATTTTCAATTCGATTGTTATGAACTTATTTCTTAAATGAAACAGTGCTCCTTAAATTTTGAAATTTAACTGACTAAATTCTCTTTTTGAAAAACACGGATTTTTTTTTGTATAATTAAAATAATTAGGCACTAAGAGAATGAACAGCTAAGAATTTTATGATGGGGGAGTGGAGGGGAGGCGCTTTTACCCAAAAATCCTTCACGGCAATTAATTTTCAGATTTTTTTTTATATTTACGTGTTAAAATTTTATCTAAACCGGGTGGGGGGGGGGGTGCTTTTTCCCAATAAATCCTTTATAGAAATTAATTTTCAGTTTTTTTTAGATTTATGTGTTTTGATTTTATCTAAAACGGGTGAACGAAGGCAGTATTGAATTTACGTTGTAGTGGTTCGAAAAAGGAAAACTGTCGCCCCTGGATTTTGAAATTTAACAAAATAATATTTTTTTCTCTGATTTTAATAAACATGGCAAATTTAATCTTTTCGAGAAACTTAAAAGAATTAAAAACTAAGAGAAAATGCAGCGAGGAATTTTCTTCCAATTCGGGAGAGGGGGTAGGGGGCTTTTTCCCTTTAAGTATACCATGGAAATTATTTGTTATTTTTTTTAAGTTTATGTGTTAAAAAATTATCTCAAACGTGTTCTAGGGGCAGTGTTTAATTCAGGTGGCGGTGACACAGTCCTCCCCCTCTCCCAGCTTTTGAAATTTAATAAACAAAATTTCATTTTTCTCGCCCGGATTTTAGATTTTAATGAACAAAATTTTCTTTTCCTACATTTCTTAAAAGATATACTGCATTTTTTTCGAGTAAGTTAGAATATGTAAATTCTAAGAAACAGAAGAAAAAATTCCTTTATAGGCGGCGGGGGCTCCCCTAGAAGACTCTCATAGAAGTTAAATCCCTCATAGAATTTAACCCACGCCCATAGAAGTTAATTTAAAAAAAATAGAAGCTATATTTTACATCTTGCAAAATTGCAATGTACAGTGAAACCTCCATAACGCAAACTCCTGAATATTCCTTTAAGGGAAGAGGGCTTAGGTGATCCATTAAGCCTCCCTCGAATTGGAAATTTAACTAATTTTTTTCTCCGATTTTGAAAAACCAAATTGAAATTTAATCTTTTCTCTTAGCTTAAAATAAAAGAGAAACTAAGAATTTTCTGTTGGGGGAGGGGGGGGGGAGGAGGAGGAAGAGAGCTATTGTCTCTCCCCGGATTTGAAAAATTAATTTAATTTATAATTAAAATTTCCTTTTTTTCTATTTTCAAAAAAAACATAGTCAAATTTATACTTTCGAGTAACTAAAACAAAAAATAAATAAATAATAAACACTTGATGCTGCTAAGCAATAACAAGCACACAATTCTTCATTTAAGTACCTACCTCATCATTACTGGGAAGAGACTTGTGTAGTAATTTAGAACATCTCACTGGCACATAGTACATCATGCTGTTTTCTATCAAAGCTGGTCGCATAGCATGTTATGCTGGCAAGCATAAAAAAGCATATAATAGCACGCTAAGGTACCTACCTCTCCATGCTTTGACAGAAGCTTAAACAGCAAATAAGCACATAAAATGCTTGTACATAGCTGGTAATGCTATTTCTTCTTGAGCTGGCTGCATAGCATATTATGCGGGCAAGCATAAAAAATCATATAATAGCACGCTAAGGTACCTACCTCTCCATGCTTTAAAAGAAGCTTAAACAACAAATAAGCATAACATGCTTGTACATAGCTTGTCATGCTATTTCTCAAAAAGCTGGCTGCATAGCATATTATGTGGGCAAGCATAAAAAAGCATATAATAGCACGTTAAGGTACCTTCCTCTCCACGCTTTGGAAAAAGGTTAAACAGAAAACAACCATAAAATGCTTGTACGTAGCTTGTCATGCTATTTCTATCTAAGCTGGCTGCATAGCATATTATGCTGGCAAGCATAAAAAAGCATGTAATAGCACGTTAAGATACCTACCTCTGCATGCTTTGGAAGAAGCTTAAACAACAAATAAGCATAAAATGCTTGTACATAGCTTGTCGTGCTATTTTCCCTAAGCTGGTTGCATAGCATATTATGCTGACAAGCACAAAAAAAGCATATAATAGTACGGTAAGATACCTACCTCACCATGCTTTGGAAGAAGCTTAAACAGCAAACAAGCATAAAATGCTTGTATATAGCTTGTCATGCTATTACTGTGTAAGATAGCTATATAGCATGCGATGCTGGCTAGCATTGTAAAGCATATACCAGCATGAAATCTAGCAGACAAAGCAATACATAGCAATAACTAGCATATTTCTGATGCTAGTACTAGCAAGAATTTTGACCTGGGCGGCGCGGTGGGTCACACTCGACTGTCTCAGAGCTGCCAAGTCTTTGGCTGGTTGGGTACCAGTATTTTAATACAGAAAAGTTATTTTATTTAATTAGAACAATTGGGCGATTTAAAGGAACAATATTTTCTCTAAAATAATAGTGGTGTGCAAAAAGCCGGAGACTTGAAAACTCTGAGACAGTCGACTGTGACCCACCGCGCCGGCGTGAACGTGTTAAAAAAAAAATAAATACACCAGGGATACAGGGTACATACAGGGTGTCCCAAAATTCGACATAACAATTAAGAGGGGTGACAGAAGGCATCAAGAGGATAAAAATTGCCATAGAACATGGGGTCGCAAACCACGTATTTAATAAAAAATACAGGTTATTCTGTCCTAACTCAGTTTGAGTTGACGACAATAACTTTCAGAAAACTGAAATATATTAAAATGAAACTTTTAATTGGCATGCTCACTTTTGTTATAAATAAGACAACACCAAAAATTAAAATGGTAGAAGTTTCCATTATAAGCGCCAGCAGTATGCACTTGATGGACACACACATTTTGGACTGTGATTATTAGTTCATAAGGTATCATCCATTGCGTGAGCACCCTGTTTTGCCAGAATGTTTTGTAGTGTTATAACATTTCACACAAAACAACGTACGTATCGTTACATTTTCATTGCAATGTTTTTATTTTTCTGAAAAATATTGCCATCAACCCAAGTTCAGTTAAGACAGGGTTCGCAGCGTCCCAAATTTTTTCTAGATTTCCTTCCACTATTTCAAATAAAGAATCATCGTGAAATATTACTTTAACATTGTTAACAGAAGTTTAAAATAAAGAATATCGTATTAAAATAGTGGTATCAAACTGCGAAAATTTTAGGAATGCTACGAGCCTTAATTTAGGATGAAGCACCCAGTATTTGTGACTAAATGAGCGTTTTGCGACCCCTATGTTCTATGTCAGTTTTTTATTTTCTTGATGCCTTCTACAACGCCTTTAATTTATATGTCGAATTTTGGAACAACCTGTATATATTTAACTCTTTTTTATAGACATTTCTGGTTCAAATCGGACTATACATATTTGGTAGCAGTCAAATTGACTGCTCTTCCGCTTATAACGTTAATATCCAGTGTTGTGTTGAATATGATACATGTTAGAATTTTGTCGGAAAAAAATACCCTCTTTATTCATTTAAGACACAATTGAGATTCGGAACAATAGATGGAAGCCAAAGAGCAAATTTTTCGAATAAAAACTTCTACAAGTAGGTGGTATCTACAGTAAAACCTCTGAATAGCGGACATATAAAGAGACGGATTTGTCCACTATTTGAAGGTGTCCGCTATTCAGGGGTAAAAATGTAAAGATAGATAGTTGTTGGGAGTTCGAAAAAGGTGTCCGCTGTTCGGGAGTGTTCGTTATAAAGGTATTACTGTAGCAGCAAAAATTTAAACTGTGAAGATTTGGCACCGTCAGGTATCATAAACGTGTTGAACTTAAGAAGCGATAACAGGCCTCGCGTTTGAATACCACTTTCTTCAAACAAAAACTATTTTTTTAGATTTCTGTTGTCAATTTTGGAGAAACCTACCCGAAGTTTATTTTTATTCCAAATGTTGTACGAACCTAACCAGAAAACAACTTTTTGGAGTAACTGGCGTTCACAAAATGAGCCAGTGGGAGACCTGCAATACAATACCTTTTGTACTCCAATTAAGTTGTCCCAAAAACTTACCGGGTGTCCCAAAAATGACTGATGGATTTTAAAATTCAATAACTTGCAAACGGTGACAGATATTTAAAAAATTCTTGCAGGAGGTTTATGTATGATGGCAGGAATTTTTTTACTGTGATTATTGATTTTAGTTTGAATTTCAAACAACAGATGGCGCTGACAGCGATTAACGCTCAGTCCAGGCCTAAACTGATGTTACTCAGCTTTGATGCGAAGGAAGGAGATTAAGGCTATGGAGTGAGTCTCATTCGACTCATTCGCATATTATTTAAAAACACAATTTTAATTGGGATGAAAGATATAAGTATGTTCTTTCCTTTCAAGTATTTAAAAAAAATTCAAGTTGCAGAATTAGTATTTATAGGGGGCTTCAAACTGTCAGATATTTGTCGAGCAGAAAATTGGTATGACAGCTTACGCGCAGGATTAAAAATAAATTTTGTCACTAGAATTACTTTTTTTGTGCCTAATTATACTTTAGATTACAATAATTACCCTGAACCTAAATAAATTTGTATTTAAAACATTTTTATATTTTTGTATTTTTAATACAAAGTTGTATTTAGCTAATACAAAATTTTAAAAATTTCAACAGTATAACCACCTAAAAAAATATTTTTTTGAACAATAAAAAGGAAATTTTTAGGTTCAGTTATACAGACTGACATGAAACATAAGTTTTTAAGATATCGTGCGCATTATGCCGAAAAACGTCATTTGGAGACAAATGAGTTGAAAACTTCGGAAATGCCGCTTGAGCTATTGCACGGATATAATTCTAAAAACAATAACTTCTGTTCTAATGGGAATTTCAAGGAAACAATTATATCAAAATGTTCAGAAAAAATAGTAGTTTAACATCTAAAAAAATTAAAATTTCGAAAATTTGAAGCCGTAAGAGTCCTGAGACCCCTTAAGGACGCCAGTAAGTTTTTATGAATGTTGGATAATAATCGTGAAAATGGTTAATACTATATTGTTGTTCAAAGTAACTACTTAAAAACAAATATTAGAAGTTATATTATTTAACCCTTTTGAATAGGGGTATTATATCGTTACATTAAAATTAAAAAAATAAAATAAATGCTAGTTAATTTTAAAAAAATGTTGACAGTTTGATATTAAAATATTTTACTACATGCAGCTTCATCTTGATGTTTGATAAAATAAATCTAGTAAATATTTTTTATCTACATCCGTTTTAAATTGTAAAAATGTGTTAAAAGAATTCTTGGAGTTTGAATTTTTACGCTTTGGCTACTCTTTCTACACACAAACGCTAATATGCTTATATTTTTAATAATAAGATATCAATGATATATAATGTGATAAACTAAGTTCAAATTAAATTTGACAAGTGTCTAAAACGTAGTAGTACTTAAATTATTGAAGGCCAAACAAATTTTTATTGAAATTTTTATCTTAATATAAATTAAGACCGTATTTCTAATAACACATTTGTTGGAATGAAATTGTAATTTTAAAGCTTTTTAGTTTATATATATTTAAAAAAAAATTATGATTCGTAATAATCAAGGTTTGGCAAATCCGATCACCACTTGCAACCAATATTTTTTACTCGACGACCAAGATTTTTAATTTGGCGGTTTTTGTAGTGTTAACGAAAGAACAAAGTGTAAACGGCATTTTCCATATCATGCACAGAAAATGACATTCTGTGCTGCTCTAGTCAGCTATCATTTCATGTCATGTGATTAGAATGTGTGGAGAGGGTGGGTCGTTCTTACGGGTTGATACAACAAACAAAGGATTGATTTAATACAACAATCTACGGATTGATTTAATACAGCAATCTAAGGATCGATTTAATACAACAATCTAAGGATTGATTTAATACAACAATCTAAGGAATGATTTAATACAACAATGGAATCGCTAAGGATAAATACCTCCCCCCCCCCCCGTCCAAAAATGTCCTTATTTTCAGTGGAATTTTTTCCATTTACTATGGATTTACTATTCAAACACTAAATACGTATAATTATAGAATATGCTTCATTAAAAAAAGTCATTATTCTAATATTTAAAACTCTCTCAATCCCCCCCCCCCCCTCTGGGCCATTACTACCAAATTTCTCTGAAAAACTGTAAACCGAACACTCTTGCGAAAAACATTGGCAAACAACCCGTAAGAACGACCCACCCTCTCTCCACATTCAAATCACATGACATGACATGCTAGCTGGCTAGAGAAGCAAAGAATGTCGTTTTCTGTGCATGATATGGAAAAATGCCGTTTACACTTTGTTCTTTCGTTAATACTACAAAAACCGCCAGATTAAAAATCTTGGTCGTCGAGTAAAAAATATTGGTTGCAAGTGGCGATCGCATTTGCCAAGCCCTGATTATTACGATTCATGATTTTTTTAAAAATATATATGAACTAAAAAGCTTTAAAATTACAATTGCATTCAACAAAAAGTGCTATTAGAAATACGGTCTTAATTTATATCAAGATAAAAATTTCAATAAAAATTTGTTTGTGGCCTTCAATAATTTAAGTACTACTAAATTTTAGACTCTTTTCTAGTTTAATTTGAACTTAGTTTATCACATTATATATCACTGATATCTTTATTATTAAAAATATATGCATATTAGAATTTGTGTGTAGAAAGAGTTGCCAAAGCGTAAAAATTCAGACTCCAAGAATTCTTTTACACATTTTTACAATTTAAATGGTAGATGTAGATAAAAAAAAATATTTACTAGTTTTATTTTATCAAACATCAAGATGAAGCTGCATGTAGTACAATATTTTAATATCAAACTGTCAAACACAATTTTAATTAACTAGCATTCATTTTATTTTCTTAATTTTAATGCAACGATATAATAGCCCTATTCAAAAGGGTTAAACAAGGTAACTTCTAATATTTGTTTTTAAGTAGTTATTTTGAACAACAATATACTATTAACCATTTTCACGATTATTATCCAACATTCATAAAAGCCTACTGACCAATTTCCTTAAAAAATCTAAAATTTATTAGAATGTAATAAAAGTTATGAAATTTTTAACAACAACAAAAAATACTAAATCTTTTCTCCTAGTTTTAAAATACGATGCATAAAATATTCTTTAAATCAGACCATAAAAAGTAATTTAATCCGGAAAATAAAACTTCTTCAATGTAAAATCGCATGCAAACTCGAATACTACTTTTTAAATTCATGCCCAGTTTTTAACGTTGTATTCCACTATCGAAGAATTTGTTGTTTCTATGGCAACAACGCACTCCATTGAAATCATATCGAATGAGTTCAGAATCGGGCCCTAAGAGCAAGATTTTGGTGTCGAATGCGACCCACTCCATAGCCTTAATCTCCTTCCTTCGCATCGTAGCTGAGTGACGTCAGTTTAGGCCTCGACTGCGCGTCAAACGCTGTCAGCGCCATCTATTGTTTGAAATTCGAACTAAAATCAAGAATCGCAGTAGAAAAACTCCTGACATCATACATAAACCTGCTGCAAGAATTTTTTAAATATCTGTCACCGTTTGCAAATTATTGAATTTTAAAATCCATCAGTCATTTTTGGGACACCCGGTACATAAAATAATAGAGTACATAGAATGACATAAGAATAAAGAGTTCTGATATATCCTCAAAATGATGAAGCTTAAATTGTAACCGGTTTCGACGCGTATCATTACCATCGGAGCAAACATCCACCAGAGAATTTGAATACAGATTTTCTCCATTTTTAAATGTCTTACTCAAGCAGAATTTCAGTCATTATTATGCCCAAAAATAAATATTCATTTTTACTGGTGGGAGTTAAATTTAGCAGTAGCCAGCTCGGCCCTGCGTTTCCGCAATAATGTGATACATTCACAGGATCACGCCGGCTCCGATATTTATGTTTTTCGCTGTGAGACGGCGTTCCAATTAATGCTCCGCTTCATCTGGCGGCACGGTACTGTCGCTTATTCAGACACAGTATGTCATGATCCGCCCCTCTCATATGTATTGAATTGATCTGAAATATAACAAGCAGAGTTGATTGTGAATGTCTGAAAGTTCGTAAGGAGTAAGGAAATTACTTAGAGGCATAATTTTATTGACTACACTTAACACAGCACAACCTCCACGTATTATAGACTAACGTTATAACTAAAAAACGATCTACCGCAAGAAAGAAAGCAATTATCAGAAATTAGATTATATTGGGAGTGCTGTCACATGCGACTATTGCTCTATTCTATTTATACCACTATTTAAAAAAAATAATTTTATAGTATATTTCTCTTGCAAACATTGTCAAACGTATGTCAAAGATTTTTCTTTTGAAAAGTGGCGCGAGGTAGAATTAAAAAATAGTCTCTTGTATTGGTATAAAAGGGACATGTATGCGAAAGCGCCCCCCAAAAATGCCATGAAACGTGATCTTTCTTTGTTGATACTTATTTTGTTTACACTTTTCTGACAATACCACAGCTAGAACTGAAGATCGGTTGAACAAATTTAGAAATATTGTGGAAGCAATTGTTGATACTTTTGAAGATTCTGTTAAACCTCGCAAAGACATTGTAATCGACGAAAGTATGGTTCCATGGGGAGGGAGTCCTGGTTTTCGCCAGCATATTACTGGCAAGCTGCATAAGTATGGAAGAAAAAAAGACAAAGATGTAAAGAATAATACAACTGATTATCTAAAAGAAAAGGCAGACAGTATACCTCGATGAAAACTTTTAAAGTAACCGCTTATTGTAACCGTTGTAAGGGCCAGCCAGCACTCTATTTAGAATGCTTTTAAAAATTGCATCGAAATATATAAACAATTATGTTAACACACTACCGGCGGGCAATTTTTATCAAATCTGAATTTTAAAACGGTAGAAGCTCTTCCCTGTTCTGAAAGTCTTTTGTAAATTGGTTTTCTATATAAGTTTCCCAAGTTTATGCATCGGTAAATATTTTCCAATGTAGGAATTTAATATAAAATGTCTTACAATCTAAATAAATATGGACAACATGATATGAATGTATTTTCTGTAAGGTAAAATCCTCGCACTTTGTCAATTATATGTTTTGAATGAAAACGAGAATTCTCGTTTCCCGTCGGGAATTTGTTAAGTTTATAGGATTGAATTGCTTATACTACTGAATTTTCGAATATTCAAGTGTGACCCACCTGTATTGCACGCCGTCTATTGAACAGTCGATTATGAACCACCTGTAGAGCACGCCTCCTATGGAGCAGCCAAGGTTGACCCACCGTTGGTGCACGTCGCCTGATGTGACAGTCAAGCGTGACCCACCGGCGATGCACGCCGCCTGATGGGAGGGTCGAGCATGACACACCGGTGATGAACGCCGGCATGAACGTGTTAAATACCTGGAGAAAAAACAAATATTCAAAGAAGAGCGGGTATTTTTATTCACGGTGACCTTTGAATAAAGTTAAATTTTAAGACACTTCAGAACATACAGGAATTTAGTTAAACTCAAAATATTTGAATCACTAGGTGGAGAAGTGTTATTTATTTTTTAATTTGGTACAAAAGCAATAGTATGAAATACCGAGGAAAAAAAAAGTACAAATTCAAAGGAAAATTTTTACCTATTTCGCCTCCTTTTCCATTCGGAAATTCTGGATCATTCCAGAAATTCCTAATAGTATTAAATGCTTTATTTAACGACAAACATTGTATATTTCTATAACGTGAAAGCTCTTGCCTAGGAATTTCAGAATAATTAATTATGTGACACCTGCAATCCGTCAAAGGATATTAATTCCTACATATCATGATCACCATAACTTAGAATTACCATAGATTTTTGACATTTGAGAATATAACGGTTTTAATTTTAAATTCACATAAATGGATTAGTAAAAAAAAATAGAATTGTAAAATTTTCTTGCTTTTCCTTAAATTATTTTTTCTAAAAACCACCAAAAAATTGTCTCTTTTCTGGACAAAATCATTTTCTTTCATTAGATTATTTAATGATATACCGAAGGGGTAATATTAAATATCTGGAGTGAAAAAAAAACAAATATTTAAAGAACAGCGTAAGTCTCTTTAATCACGGTTGTCGCAACTTTGAATAAGGATAAATTTTAAGACACTTCAGATGTGATCACTAGATCAGTAAGATCACTAGATGAAGAAGTGTTTTAAATTTTCTTTAATTTTACATACAGATTTTTCAAATTCTTCCAAGGAAATTTTCTGTTTTCGTGATAAAAATATTTTTCTTTATACGATCATTTGATCTTATATCAAAACCGTAATATGAAATACCGAGATTAAAAAAAACATACTCAAACATAACGCGTCACTAACATTGAATTAGTATAAATTTTAAGACATTTGTAAATACTGGAAATACCAAGAAGATTGAAACGTACATTAACTTTATATCTTGGAAATACGTAAGCAAAAAAGTTTCAAAAGTTTTTAAAATAAAAAAGAATTAAAATTATGTTAAAATATTATTATAGTCCTGTCACTAATTTTTAAAAAGGGACACTTTTTAAGCTATATACAACCCTGTTCTTTTAAATTATGTTTCGAAATTGTTTCTTTTTGCTTTGAGGCGTATAAAAGTAATTATTCCATTTTTCTACGACCGAGATTCCCCAATCTATGGCATTCTGAATTTTTAGAAATGTCGGAGCTTTCGGCGTTAACCCCTTCGGGACGAGCATCTTTTACAGAATTTTTAATCTTTTATTACCGGTTTTTTAAAACAGAAAATTTTGCCTCATTGAATCGGGAAAATGCTCGGATTAAATAAGCTAAAATTTACAATAAAAATTTACTGGTGAGAAAAATCACTCGTTTAGAGCAAGCACCTTACGCGGCACGAATACTGGCCGCTCGTCCCCAAGGTGTTAAAAACTGACAAGCTGTTTTATAGAGGCGAAAAAATAAGAAATTAAATTTTAAATCATGGTATCATAACTCTGTGAGTTTGGTTGCAAAAGAAAGAAATGTTTATTATAGAGAATTTTATTTTCTAAATATAGCTAATTATATTTTAGTATTTTCACGGCAACCGCTTTCGGACAGTTAACCCCTTGAGAAGCAAGCAATTGCGTATGTGTAATGCTGAATTCCCACCGGAAAATTAGAAAAATTTTATTTCAAAATAAGGAAAAGCAATTTTACGACTTATTTCCTCCAAAGTTAGGAAAGTAAAATTTCATAAAAATTTTCTGGTGCACATCTTCATTAATCGTAGGCGATATCCCACCGTCCCTCAAGAGGCAAAACCACAAATGTAATAGAAAAATAAGAAAAAACTAAAATGAGGGTTTTTTTTTTCATTCGCTTAATGGTACCCCAGCAGTAGTGATCTTTGAGACCATATTGCCGCACTTGACTGACCCTGTCATCATAGTTGCTTCACTCTAAAAGAATAAAATTATTATCATATATAGATATCCCTTTTTACAATTTCCGGTATGTATCCTTAAAAGAACGCATTCATTATTAAAAGTCTTCATTGCAACCATAAAGAATATAACATTTCAAAATTGACCCCAGCTATAGCAAAATCCTGTCCCTAGTAGAAATATTTTAGGGTCCCTGCAAAAAAATCATCAGCCCGAGTTTAGTGCTGGAAAGCGCCGAAATTTCATAAGGTTTAAAATATCACCACACGGGGAATTTCGGTCGTAGAAAAATGGAATTTGTACATTTTACATGTCAGAATGTGAAGAAACATTTTTCTGTATATACCCTATACTAGAGGTCTGCACGGGCCCGGGCTTGGCCCGAGGCCCGTACCCGGCCCGGCGGAATGAAGGCGAATTTCCAAACGGGCCGGGCCGGCAGAATTAGGACAATTTTTTCAACCGGCCGGGCCGGGCCGGCAAAAAAATTAATCGGGCCTGTCGGGCCGATATAAGGATTTAAGCGAAGCAGATAAAATATGAGCCATTTTCAATGAATATGATTTTCTCGAGAAGTATAAATGTCCGTCACGAGCCGATGCGAGTTTAACAACATCAATACAGAAATGTAACATGTCCATCGTAGAGATCGGCATCGTACAGTTACAAGATGTCTGATTCCGAGTTTAATTATTTTTAGCAGACTCGTGCCGGGACGGAACTGGTCTTAATCGATCTCAGAATGTGTAGAACAGTCATTGTGTTTTGTAGTATTAATAGTGATAATGAACTTCTCTTAACAGTATCTTTGGAAATATACCTTAAGGTGGTTCTCATATTCACTGCTCAACGGTGCGAAGCTTTCAGACATATTTTCTGACAAAATTTTTAACTATAAAGGCATAAAATTGACAGGCCTGCCTATTGAAGGCATTTGGAAACGAATAGCTTTTTTCATATTTGATAAATTACTTACAGAGATTCCTGTCACGTGACTGTACGCTTTTCTCCTTTCCTGTGCTATCGCTTCCGGAAATTCGATTCAAAACGCTAACTTTGACAGTATTTTCAGAAAAATATATTGCTTTTATGTATGAAAAAAACGACATTTACATAGCTTCTGAATAAGAATATCTGCCAATCTTACGCGTTTCCGAAAAGAAAAGAATTCATAAATGTGTCGAAATGTAGCTCCTTTGGATTTGAGAAAAGCCTTAAAAATGAGAGAAATATTTTCACAAATATACTTTTTATTATACAGCTTCAAAAGTTATCATGTTTTTAATCCTTTATTCTGAACTACATTAATCTCTTAATGAATCCTTATTTCCATTTTGAAATATCTGTACACACGATGGCTAAAACACTGTAAGTAATCGTTAATGTTTACTATTGTGTGTTTCCTGTTTTGCGAACATCATAGTAATGTAAAATATACTGTAAAATGTTCCCATAAATATGTATGTAGTATTCATTAAAAGAATTTTAATTGTATGTTGAGAAAAAACGGATTTTTTGTAGAAATTGAGTCGGGCCGGGCCGGGCCTGTTTTCACTAATTTTTGTACGGGCCGGGCCCGGGCCGATAACTGTAAAAATGCAAACGGGCCGGGCCGAACTTCCAATTTTTACACCGGGCCGGGCCGGGCCAAGATAGCTTTCGTTCGGGCCGGGCCGTTCCGGCCCGTGCAGACCTCTACCTTATACTACCGAGGAACTGTATAAAAATGTAAACAAATGTAACATTTTGAAAATAATTGATAGGACTATTTCAAAGAGATAATCTTACTTTCTACCTTATTTTAATCACTTTTGCAACTTACATTCCTCACGTAACTCCAAAATGTTAAAAGTTCAGACACATTTCACTCATTTGTGGACACCTTGTATATCGTTTAAAAATTAAATTCACAATACGTGAATTACAAGAAAACGTATTGTTGTACAGTTTTCTTGATTTTTTACTCACAAATTTTTTTAATTGTACCAACAGAATTGCTTCTATTCCTGATAAAAGGATTTTTTTGTATAGGATTATTTCATAATATACAGAAACGATAATGAAGAATACAGGGCTGCCACTGGCGACTATTTCTTTATTTCTATCCTTCACCATTTTATAAAAAAAAAAAAAAATTCACATACATTTTGAGAAACATTTGCAAAAGAAGTATTATAAGAAATTGATTTTTTAAATATATTGTTGCAAATATAATATAAAAATAGTCACCAGTGGCACTCTTGGGAATACTGCGATAAAGAAAATATATTCAATCAATAGCAAGTCCCTTTAATTGAAGTCATCTTAATTTTGAATTACATCACAAATTGCAAAACATTTGATAATATATCGGTTTAAAGTAAAATCGACAATAATGAATTCTTAGAATCAATGTTTTAAAATTTTCATGATTTAACTATCAAATTTTTGAAATTCACTTCTTTTCCTGATAAAAGTATTTCATTTTTCTGCGAAAATAAAAAAATAAGTTGCTTTCCAACGTACATTTTATTCTGAGATTTTAAGCAAATATGTAAAATTTAAAATCATAAAATAAAAAACATACTCTACGTTTCGGTTTATCTTTAAAATCATCATCAGCAGTTAATTTTATAAAATACAAATCGGCAAAAAATTCATTGCACGTTACATTCTTGAAGCTAAATTCAAACTGAAGGAATCGTGAAGTAACAAAATCTTCATAAAAACATTTAAACTAACGTCAGTGGCTTATCCAGACAGTCTTATCTAAAAATAAGTTACAACAGCATTACTTAAAAAATATGCAAAAAGTAATCAAAGGCCTTTCAAAACACTGATCCAAATATCTGGATTAGAAAATGCAACATCATTACATATTCCTTGGCTCCTTAAACCTTTAATTTCCAGGTTAGAATACTATATAATAATTTATACGTTCTAATTCAGAGATTCTGAATTCATACTAGAAAATTTCAGTAGAAAATTTCCTTTAATTTAATTACAAAATTTCTTTTATTAAATGAAACAAATATTGCTATTTTAAATTTCTGGTATGAATTTGCAATATCTGAATTTAAAAAGCCACTAAATTGGAAACACTGATGGTAGCATATATGCTACCATGGGCATTAGAATGTTAAACAAATCTCTAAAGATTCCAGAATAACTGCTTTAAACGAAAGATCTTGTTTTAAAATAATCTTTTCATTGTCAAAGTTAATTAACGAAATACTTCCTTTAAGGAAAATTCTTGATAATGCTGTGGAAAGTTTGTTACCTTTAAAATCATTTTTAAGCTCTTTGAACCTTTCAAAGAGCTCTTTGTCATCCTAATATATGCTTAATCTGTTCCGTAAGTAAGTTTAAAGTGTAGCTCATAAATTCCAGAGAAAATTGTAGAATGAACAGTGTTTTTCAACTTATAATATTAAACAAAGCCCTTGAATTGGGTGCCACAAGTTGAATATTATACTTCCTGAAAATCCTTTTTAACCTACCGAAGAGGATTGGAACATTTGGAAATATTCTGTAAACTTAATATATTTTAGGGGAATAATTATCGGTAATGTAGTATTTATCGATTAATTTAAGAATAATTTGTGGTTTATAAACCTGTCTCATACCATTTTTAACAATTTAATTAACCCTCTGTCTACCAGAAGGGTCCAATGGACCCGACATGCACATTCAAAATATTTATTCAAACCAGAAATTTCTTCAAAACAAACTAAATGTATAAATCAGACAATAATAAGTTAAATAAACAAATTAAATAGTTTTAAGTAAAAATTCTGGTGTAGAATGTTTTTATAAAACTTGAGTAAAATTTCCGGTAGTTCTAGGGTTAAGTTCGCTATACAAGCATTCGTCTAAACAAACTAAGAAGCCGCCGAAAGCACAATCTAAAGACTGCAATTTTGTAATTCCAAGGATCTGCCGCTGTAACTGGGACTGTACTCTCTAATTTCATAGATTTCTGATGATACATTTTACGTTTTAAGGGGACGGTGGAGCTTAAAATCCTTAAAAATAATTTTTTTTATTTTTGTAAATTTCAACTTAAATATTATTCAAGGGTACATTATATACATTATACCATGCATTTATCCCCCAAAAAATGTAAAAAAAAAAATTATTTTTGAGGAAAAAATGGAAATTTACGCGTCGTGTTAGAAATCTTCGAAACGCCCCATGCTTCTTCAATATCAATGAAAATCCTCAATATTTTTTATAAGAGTTTGGTTTATATATAGAAATAAAATAGAGCATCGAATTTTACATATTTGAATTTAAAGGTTAAAAAAAAATTGAAAAAATTTGAAATTTTTTCGAAAAATTTTCAAAATTTCAAATTTTTTCAATTTTTTTTTATTTTTTGTAAATTTTATCTTAAATATTATTCAAGGGTACATTATATGCATTATACCATGCATTTATCACAAAAAAATTATTTTTGAGAAAAAAATGGAATTTTACGCGTCGTCTTAGAAATCTTCGAAGTGCCCCCTGCGCGTTCCATATCAATGAAAATCCCCAATATTTTTTATAAAAGTTTGATTTATATATAGAAATAAAATAGAGCATCGAATTTCACATATTTGAATTTAAAGGTTAAAAAAAATTTTTTTTTTTTGAAAATTTTTGAAATTTTTTCGAAAAAATTTTGAAATTTTGAATTTTTTTTTTTACTTTTAAATTTAAATATATAAAATTCGATGCTCTATTTTATTTCTATATATAAACCAAACTTTTATAAAAAATATTGGGGATTTTCATTGATATTGAAGACGCATGGGGCGTTTCGAAGATTTCTAAGACGACGCGTAAAATTCCATTTTTTCCTCAAAAATAAATTTTTTTGGGGATAAATGCATGTTATAATGTATATAATGTACCCCTGAATAATATTTAAGTTGAAATTTACAAAAATAAAAAAAAATATTTTTAAGGATTTTAAGCTCCACCGTCCCCTTAAGCAGTTGTCTTCTTTAAAAAGAAAAATATCAAGAAACGGAAGTGAATTGTTATCCTCCAAATCCATCGTAAACTTAATATTATTATCAATCGGGTAAAAGTCACCAAAAATTTTTGGGTTTCACAAAGGAGTCTCCTTCCATAGATAACAAATACATCATCTATATAACGCAACCATAAATTGGGTTTAGGATTACGCATATCAAAAATATGTGCCTCCAAAAGGACGTTTGTATGTGTCCCTCCAAAGGACGCCACCGCTGGGGCTCCTTTCACTTATTAAGCAATGGCGTCACTGGCGTTATTTTAAAGGTTTTTATAAATTTTATGTTACTTTATGATTCCTTTAGTTTCAATTTAGCTTCGAGAATGTAGCGTAGCGTGTAAAGTATTTCTTTCTGATTTGCATTTTAAAAAATTAACTCCTGATGATATATTAACACTTTATCTACTGACGGTACTTATAAGTACGACTCATTTTAACTTTTTTACCATAGTGAATATTACTCGTATTCTAATGGTACTTTGCAAAAAACGCTCTTTTAACTCCACTTCATCCGGATACATGGCAGCAGTAGTTCTAGGTTTGTTATTTTAGAGAGAAATGAGGCTATCTATGAAGTAGTCGATGTCTTTAGTGCCGACATTTTGTACAGATTGCCACACTCGTCTTTTCATTGCTGCAAACACAGTAAAAGATATAAGGTAAGTGTTTGATTTTATTTATGTGTTCATTATTATCTTAGAATACAATTTGACTAGCTATTTTAATTGAACGGTGTATGTATTTGATTTCACAGTTGAATTACTCGGTGGTACTTATAAGTACCGTCAGTACATTGGGTGTTCGAGAAAAACTTCTTGTTTACTTTTCGTCTGTGTAGTAATCCATCGTTGTCATCTGCTTTAAAATGTAATTACTAAAATGTAGTGTAGTAATGATTTCCCTGGTATTTCTTTTCTGTTTCATTGTTATTTTTTACAGGAAATCGAAAAAGTTGTGGCACCGGCTCGTTTTTGCTATGCTAGAAATGTCATATGAAAATTCATATATGCATATGTGGAGATGCACGAGAACATGTTGTCCCTGGAATATAGACGTCGCATAACTAAAGGACTGCTAACAAGATCGAAACCTAAAAAAAAAATATATATATATATACATATATATTTTAACCCTTTCAGGAGCAAAGAATTTTCAATTCTAAACTGTTGAAATAAGTGATTGGCACCGGAATTTGCCAACCAATTTATTTGTGAATAAGTGAAAGCCTATATTTCACATACCTATTAAATGGAAAATATTTTCTGATGCCAGTTGAAATACCGTGTGGTTTTTCTGTTACGATATTTTAGTCGTGGTGTACTGACGGTACTTTAACCCCTTAACGGTCGCATTAAATTACGGTTTAAAATTTCAAATTGCTTATTGGCACCACTTTTTTGAAAAAGAAATGCTCACATTGTTTAATGACCGGTAAAATGATACCATAATAAAGCCAATTGCACTATTTTATAAAACTGGTGGGAATCAAACAAATCTGAATAATCTGAAAAAAAAAAGACACAGCCCGTGAATATGACGGGAGCGAGAAGTAAGGGGTTAAAGTACCACTTTAATTATTTACCTCTAAATAATTAAATTTCTCACAGTTGAGCATTTGTTTTATGTTTATCCTTTAATTTTCATTGTATTAACTGAAAAAAAATATTACATAAAAAAAATTGCCGTAGATCATAATGCCGTATATAAAGGGTTAAAAGATAAGTAACCAAAACGTAGAGAATAATTTTTATTTTTGTGATTTTAATTTTTACATCTTTGTTTGAAATCTCGAAATAAAGTGTACGTTGGATAGTAACTGACTGTTTCATTTTCAGATTTGAGTACACAACGTCCTTATTTAATAGGATTTTTTCTGTGTGTGATCGTTTCTTAATATACCGAAAGGATAATATATAATACCGTGATAAAGGAAAAAATATTCAAACGATAGCAAGTCTCTTTAACGAAATCCCTTTAATTTTGAGTTATTATAAACTGTAAGACATTTGAGAATGTATATTGGTTTTAAGATGAATTCACAATAATGAATCCCTGGAAGAAAATTTTAAAAATATTCATCATTTAACTTACATATTTTTTTAAATTGTACCAACAGTGTAACTTCTGTTCCTGACAAAATAATTATTTTTAAAATAGAATTATTTCATAATATGCCGAAACGAAAATGAAAAATAAAACGATAAAGGAAAAATATTCAAATAATAGCAAGTCTCTTTAATCACAATCACCTTAATTTTGAATTATCAAAAAATGTAAGACCTTTAGAATGGTCAAAATATTTTTTTATGTTAAATTCGCAATAATGAATTTCTAAAAGTAATGTTTTAGAATCTTCTAGATTGACCCCTTAACAGTGTGGCCCGAACTGGATTCGGGCAAGAACACTTTGCTTGCTTCGTTATTAAAAGCATTTTGATACCACTAATTTGTAACTGTAAATTTATCTTTATTGATTGTCAGATATTTTTCGATTAAGTAAGGCAAATATTTTAGAATGGAAAAAGTGTTGTCCAGCCCCATTTTTAATGTTTTTGTAAGAAAACAAATGTCACTGTTAAGGGGTTAAACTTGAAAAATTTTCAAATTATATCAACAGAATTAACTGTATTCTCGTTTAAATTATTTTCTTGATAAGATCTTTTAATAACACACCGAACAAGTAATTTCAAATATAATTTTTAAAAATTGCAGGACTTTTTATTTTTCATCAACACAATCTTAATTCCGACGTTATTTTGAACATTTTTATATTCACTACTTATAACATAAAAAAATATTAATGCGCTTTTCATTCTTTTTTGGGGCATACTGTTTATCAGTTTTAAATTAAATTTATAAAAATTGAATAACTTGAAGAAGTAGTATTGTAATAGTTTCTCGATTTTTACTGACATTTTTTATCTTCAAATTGTGCCAACAAAACAGCTCTCGTGCTTTTTCTGCATAGTTTCCTTTCATGATACATCGAAGCGATAATAAAAAATATTACTGTAAAGGAAAAATATGCAAACAATTGTAAGTCCTTTTAATCACAATTACCGTAATTTTTACCTATGACAATCTGTGAGACATTTAAGGATAATCAATTTTAACCCATTACCCGCTGGCGTTACGTTCAAGCAACGGTCAAAATAAATGCACATATTAAAGTTATTTACATAACCGCCACTATTTTTCAATTTAAGAAATGGCCTTACTTAAAGTCATAAAGTTTAAAGATCATATAAAGCGAAAATTATCTTTCAGAGTTTGTGGTCGCAAATGCAGTTCCGCTAAAAGTTGCAAATTTCAACCTTTTAGTTTTGGCGGTTAATGGGTTAAGCTAAGGTCACAATAATGAATACCTAGAAATAATCATTCTTTTTGTATTTAATTTGCAATTTTTTTAATTGTACCAATCGCATTGTCTGTATTATTAATAAAACTATTTTCCTTGATAAGATCTTTAAATAATGTACAGAAGACGTAATGTAAAATACAACAAAAAATGCAGGTATATTTGATCGACACAATCTTAATTCCTATTTTGTTTTTAACATTTTTTCAATATACACTGCTTACATATAACAAAAGTAAAAAAAAAATAATAATAATAGTAACCTGTTTCAATCTTTTGGGGACACTCTGAATATCGGTTTTAAGATAATTTGACAAAAACTGAATTAGTAGAAGAGGTAGTATTGTAATTTTTTTATACTTTTTTTTTCAAGTTTAGCAACAGAATTGCATTTTTTCCTGATGAAATGCTTTTTTTGCTTAGGTTCATTCCATGCTATACCGAAACCTTAATGAAAAATACAGAGACAAAGAAAAAATATTCAAACGATAAGCAAGTCCCTTTAACCCTTTCCGCTGCGGAGTAATTCTGTTTATAAACTAATGAAATGATGGGCTGACACCAGAATTTATAAACGAAGTTATTAGGAAACATGACCGTGATTATTTACACGTACGTTATAAAAGGAAAATTTTAATTAAATTTTCTCGGTGCTAGTAAAATAAAAATTAGGCGTCCTTTTTTAAGGACACCGCCCGCGAAAGGGTTAACTCTCTTATTCCCATGGTAGAATACGTTCTAAAATTCTGTAGTTCAACGAATCTCAGTTCAAACCAAACAATTTCAATAATAAATTTAGCTTTATTTAAATTTTGAATGTTTTTTATTAAATAAAGCAAATACTGCTATTTTAAATTACTACTGTTAATTTGGAATATCCGAATGAAAAAATCCACTAAACTTGAAAAACTGTTGGTAGCACATATGCTAGCTACCATGGTCATTAGAGAGTTAACAGCCCGTACACCGTACGTGCAAGAAAAATTTGCTTGTTTCGTTATTTAAAACTTTTCGACAACACTAATTTTAAACTGCAATATTTGTTCTATTTAATAGAAGAGATATCTCGATTGCAGAAGGTCAATATTTTAATTCGATAAAATTGACATAATGTTCTTCCTTTTAGTTTACTGTGTCAAAAAATGACCTGTTAAGGTGTTAATTATATTTATTTCAATTTTAAATTATCGTAAGACATTTGGAAATATATTTTAAGTTAAAGTCCCAGTAACTGCATCACCAGAAAAAAAATGTTTTAAAGTAGTAATGTAAAATACCGCGATAAAGAAAAAAAAAATCGAACGATAGCGAGAAGGGGCTGCTTCACTGAAACTCCCTGATTTTGAAATCTCATACTAAGCTTTGAGAAAACGGGATATTCCTCATTACCTAACATAATTAGCTAAATACGGTTTTTACGAATAGAAAATGCTCGTAAGATGCTTGGGAGTTGTGTTTTTAAAAATTGTCTTTTTAAAATTTATTAACCGAATTTCTGATATATAAGCCTCGGGTAAAATAAGTATATTTCAAACAAGAAATTTTATTCAAAAGATAGAAATAAGTTACATTTCATTAACCCCTTAACCTACGATTTACTTTTAACAGCTCCACGGTTTGGCAAATCATAGCTACCACTAAAATTTATTAGAGATTTTCGCCTTGTTTAATCATGGAATTTCGACGATTAAATTAAACTATATTTATTGTGAAATTTTAGTGGTAAGAAGAATTTACATTTGGCTCGATCATCGTACGCGGGCTATGCCCGTCATTGTAGGTTAAGGCACCGCCACCTGAATACTAGGCCTGAGCGCTCACACAAAAATGGCGGCCGACGAAGGCGGATTTTTTTTAGCGTAGGTACGGTCCCTTAAATGTAGACACCAGTATTTTATAAAAGATTTCTCTACATTGTTTATTCTCAGAAAAATGAAGCGGAAAAAACTTCAAAAAATTATTGGTAGGAATATTTAAGGGACCGTACACACGTTGAAAAAAATCCGCCTTCGGCAGCCGCCATTTTTGGTCCAGCGCTCAGGCCTAGTATTCAGGGGGCGGTGGTTAAGGGGTTAAATAAGATTTCTTAGCCTAAACATATTTAACCCTTTCACGGACCATAGTTTGTCCATGAAACCCCAAAATTTTAATTACGAAATGCAACAATGACAGCAGAATTTTAATATAATTTTTTTTCAATTCCTATGTATGTTAAATATCACTTTTCTTTATTTGCGAACAAATTTGTTCGTAATTTCCGGTGTCACTTATTTATTTCAACATTTTAGCAATGGAAATGTTTTGTCCGTGAAAGGATTAATTGATCCGCGTCTTATACGCCGGAAATTACGTTATTTTAAAAAAATCCATAAAAACTTTGTACTTTCTACTTAATCTTCTTAACACTAGAAAGTCCGTTGGTATCATTTGAACAACAAAACCGAACTTAGCGTTATGTCTCTTTCCCATTTTTTTAAAACTATATTCTTTAAATTTAGCGACATTTAAACAGTTTAAAGAATAAAACTGCCGAAATTTTAATTATGTGATGATTCTATTTTTAAAGTTACAGCTAAATTCACCTAGAACGTCCATTCGTGTTACCTCGACACCAAGTAGAAAATTAAAAACTAGCCGGATGTGGCAATCCCAAAACTTTCTTCTATTTTATACATGTTAATATTTCCTGAAAAATGAAGCATATCAGTGCCACCGATTATGTGATTTACATCAAAATTTAATCAGCAACAACTTATGTCAAGTTGTAGCTGAATCCGAAGTTTGATAAAATCGATGCATTCGTTTGTGGGGTAGAACTATTGCGGAAAACGTAAAAAAATCTACATAGCAGCGCCTGTTGGTTGCATTAGTTCTTACGATAGAGCTATAGCGATAATCATAAAGAATGCCGTATAGCAACGCTACCTGTTGGGAGATTTACACTAAAACATAATCAGCACCAAATTATATCAAGGATTAACGGAATCTGAAATTTTATAAAAATACGTGTATTAATTCTTGAGATATAGCAAATGCGGGAATCGTGGAAAATGCAGCATAGCAGAGCCATCTGTTGAGCGATTTGCACCAAAGCGTAATCTTCACCAGTTTATATCAGGGACTAACTGAATCTAAAGTTTTATTCAATTCTGATCATTAGTTCTTGAGATAGGCCAAAATTTATGTTACATACACACTTACAGACAGACGGATAGACAGACAGACAGACTCACAGACAGACATTTTGTAAAAACATAGTTTTCGGGTTCTCTGACGCCTAAAATGTGTAAATCTGTCGAAAACCGGAATTCGAGAATTTTCATGAATCCAGTACTTTCTTCTCGTAAATATAGAGGAAAGTAAAAAAGTTTATTTGTGTCTTTCTTTTCCGTTCATGTGACTTCATTTCAATCTCTTTCAGTTACGGAAGGTCTATTATAATTTCCACACCTCACAAAGGAGGGAAATGGTTTAGTCTTATTCAGGCGATCATTTATTATAATATTTAAAACATTGTACGTCTGAGAGATTTTTTATACTTTCAGAGACTAATTTTTTCGGTATTATCGCAAAAGAGGTCTCAGTCCCGAAGAAATTGAAAATTTATTGATGAGAGAATTATCCTAAAATTAATCAGATGGTGGTGACCTTTCGGACTTATTTCCTTATTTGATACTCAGTGACTATTTCCTTATTTTGTGAGAAATGAATCTCTTCCTGACTGTAAATGATTAGCGGAATTCGTAGTTCTAAAGCTAATGGAACCATATAAAATAAAGGTCATAATGTGACCGTTTATAATTGTTTTACTTCACTGGAGCTAGAAACAAATCTGATAAAAAGTAAAGTAAATGTGGTAGGAACAGTGAACCGAGCTCGAGGAAAAATTCCAGATCGTCTGAAAAATAAAAAAAGACTTTCTTTGTTCTAAAAATATATAAAAACACGAAAGTACCGGTACCATACTTGCTATATATCAAGAAAAAAAGCGGAAGAAAGTCATTGTACTGAGCATACTTCATCCAAACGTTATAATTGCAAGTATAAAGAAAAGAAAACACCGATACTTGTAACAATCTACAGTGAAACCAAATATGGTGTGTAGATTTTAGATCAGATGGCTAGAAAATATTTTTTAAAATCTGGATGAAGGAGATGGCCTGTACATACACTTTCCAACATTTTAGACATATCAGTTATAAATGTTTGGCTAATTAACAAATCTGTGTCAGGCCTTTACATTTCAAGGAAATGTGTACATTACATTTCAAATAAATGTTATATTCTACAGTTTGCAAATGAATCGCGTTCAAATTATGTAGAGGCTAAAAAATGTGCCACTGATCAAAATCATATTCCGGAATTAAACCGAAACATTTCTGTTAAACGCAGAAAATGTGTCAGGGTCATCCAACAAACAAAAAAAGCTTTTCGTGCATGAAAACTGCAAGTTTAAAATTGACCGAAAAATTTGCCTACATTGTAAAAATTGTAAATAAGGCATGTACTATATGATATAAAATATTTTACATAATGGCCAACATATGCTTAAATATTATAAAAACTAAACTCAGTGGCTATACAATCCATGAAGGATCTGGGTCGATAGTACCCATACCTGTTTTCTTGACCTGTCTCATCCCTGTACCCCGAAGTGCGAAGCGGCATACATCCCGGCCAGGTGGTAAACCTAACGCGATACCCTCGGTGTTTAGTATCCAAGGAAGTTTGATTCTCATTTTATCGACCCCGGAGGGATGAAATGCTGAATGAGCCTTGCCCAAACGGGAGTAGAACTCTAGTCCTGCAGAGCGGTAGTCAGATTCTCGGACCAATACACCAAGGGGCTTCTACTTAAATATTATAATGTGATGGAAATTAACAGATTTGTTTCACTTTCTCTTTTTAAATGTCTTTGTTTCCTTCTCTTTAACGGTGAAATTTAATATCATTTAATGTATTTTTCTATAAATCATCGTTCTTTTGTGAAAATGTAACAATATAAGATTAATTAAAGCCCAATAATCCAATACACTGTTAAATTACAATTTATAGCATTGATTTTGCATAATTAGTGGTGTCGAAATGACACTGGCGGCTGTCTTAGGATGTGGAAAATGTTGGACGTTCTAGTGTTAAACAATTTTGTATGCATGTTTCATTGACACATTCCCATGATGAACAGGACATATTTATTGCATCAAGAATGGGCACATTTTTAGATTATTTACTGCATTTTTTAATTCGCAAGAATTCTGCGAATCAAAACTTTTCTGTAATTTACTTTCATACAACAAATAATTCACAAATCCAACGGCTGAAGTTTACTTGTGCAGTTTGCCGGGAAGAAAACAGCTGTTGTAACGCTGAACTTGAGAAGTCAGAATGGTGAGCAGGTCACTATTCAATGAATAAATTAACTTTTCGTTTTTCCTTTTCCATCTTTGCATGAAATCACTGAAGGAATTAAAAAAAGATGTTAGCATTCTGATATTATCTTATTCACATGGCAGTTTTTTTACGTTTTAGATAGATTTCGTATGAAATACTACCTATTGGGATCGTTCCTATGTTGGAATTTCTGAAAAATTTTTGCAGATCTGCACCGATCATCACCCCTAGAACCCAAAACCACCCTCAGTAAAAAACTTTATCTATCTATCTATCTATCTATCTATCTATCTATATATATATATATATATATATCACTTTCTTCTCGACACGATAACTTTCGTAATTCTGCACCAATCTCTTCCAAACTGATACATAAAATCAATGGCCATAAAATCTCGGTCAAGTTCGTTAATGGGCAAAATCGGACCAAGGGGATGGAAATAGGGAGGGGTTTTGTGAAAACAGAAAACCCCCATAACTTCTTAATTTTTGTACATATCAAATCAGTTTAAAGTTTTTATTACTTCTAAAAATAGGGTCAAAAATTTATGTATCACAGATTTTTGATAAAGTTAAAAATGGGCTCAAGGGGCGCAAAAATAGGGTTTTTGGGAGAAAAAAATCATAACTTCGTCAATTCTCAAGATATCAAATCCAATTAATTTTATTATAAATCTCCTTAACATTATCTACAACTTTTATATTCACAAGTTTTTGATAGGACCAATTCGTACCGCAAAAAAAAAAAATTAAAAACGAAAACAAAAAGGGGGTTTGAAGAAGAAAAAAATCCCTAACTCCGTCAATTCAAAAGATATAAAATTCCCATGAATTTATCATATATCTTCTTTATTTTGTCTACAACATCTATATAGACAAGTTTTAGATAGGACCAATTCTTACAGCAAGACAAATTAAAAATACATAGCGGTTGACGAAAAAAAATCATCTTAGTAAGGGTGTATTCAAATCCAAACTGCGTATTTTCTGACTCATTTTACAATTCATTTTTGCTCTCAAAGGCTTCCAATTGGTACGTTTTCTTACTCAGAAACTATATAAACTACCGTAATGGTCGATTGTTTGATAGAGGCAAAATATATTTTTTTTAAATGCTGTTAAAAAGGGCACTTTGAACCGAATCTACCGAAGTGGATTGTGTTGGAAAAATCATTGTCACTCAAATCCAAACTGCTTATTTTCTGACTCATTTTTAAATTCATTTTTGCTTTCAAACGCATTTAATTGGTAGATTCGCTTATTCAGAAACTATATAATGTACTGTAATGATCGATTTTTGGATAGAGGCAGAATATATTTCAAAAAATGATGTCAAAGTGGGCATTTTGAACGGAATTTCCCGAAGCGATTGTGTTAGAAACGAAAAATATTGTTCTTCTCAGAAAATAATTCTTTATATATCAAGTTTTAATTAATTGAACAAAAAATAAAAACACAGGTCGCTTATAAACCTCTTCAAAAATCACTTCAGCAAGTTTCATATTTTTTTATATTAAAAATGAATCTGGAATTATGCCAGAAAATGTCGAGTTGTTGAGCATGGAAAAGTATTTTTTTTAATACCGCCCTAACATGATTCTTATAAAACCAGCTATTATATAAAAATGAAATAAAAACTCGTCAAAAGCGGCCAGATAAAATTGTTAAAGTGGATTTATATCTAATCATGATTTAGTTTTTGTTTGTGAAATTAGTATATTTGACTTCGAAATCTACCTCTGCCTGTAGGCCGGGCCGGCAGGGATTTTTTGAAACAACGAGGATTTCTCAATTTTCCATTAACCCTTTCCGGCGCAGAATATTTCTGTTTATAAACTGATGCCAGGATGTACTGACACCAGAATTTATATGCGAATTTATTCGAAAATGGAAATGTGCTTATTTTCAGGTACGCTATAAAAGGGAAATTTTAATTAAATATTCTGGATGGCAGTAAAATTAAAATTACGTGCCTTTAGATCCTTTTTTTTAAGGGCTCCGCCTGCGAAAGGGTTAAACAAAAAGGAAAATTTCTCAGTACCATCTGCATTACTGCAAAGCAGTGTTGCCAGTGGGCTACTTTTTTTAATTCAAATTTCTTGATTGGCACCACTTTTCAGAAATAGTAATATTCCCCTTGTTTTCGCCTTAACCCCTTCGGGACGAGCGTCTTTTACAGAATTTCTTATATTTAATCACCGTTTTTTTTAAACAGAAATTTTTGTCTAATTGAATCGGGAAAATGCTTGGATTAAAAAAGGCAAAATTTACAATAAAAATTTATTGTTGGGAATAATGTCCGATTCAGAGCACATTACGCGGCACGAATACTGGTCGTTCGTCCCCAAGGGGTTAATTAATATGTCATTAAATAAGGTGAATTTTACTATTTCAAAAAAGTGGTGTAAAGAAATCTGAATTTAAAAAAATAGCTCACAGGTAACACTGCTGCAAAGTAGGATTGTGAGTCTCTCTTTACTTTTTTTGACAACCATGACACGCTTCCAAGGTTCGTACACTCCTTGGAATTTCCAAGGACTCTGACACCACTATTAATGATAAGAAAGTTTACATTTAATTTTTAAAACACAGATGTCGCAATCCCCACCTTTATTCACCGATTTTGCAATATTTTCCTGCAGTGAAATACTTTCAAAATACTGTTAAAATTTAGTGGTAAAACTGTGCCAACCCTGCGCTTCACTCTTGAAAGAGAATGTTTTATCGGGCATCATTTTAAAAAAGAGCAATTATCGCAAGAGTATTATCGCAAATGAAGATGTCACAAGCTTGTAATCTTTCAATAAAGTTGGCAGATCACTTAACAACTGCTCAACATTATCTTCATTAAAGCTTGCACTGTCAGGACTTATAGTGCGCATAGTTAATCCTTGCCTATTTTTAAATTACTCTAGCCATCCTTGGGACGCAAAGAAATTTTCTATTATAAAAGTCTGTGCTAATTCAATTCTCTTTCCTCTTAATAAATGATAATAGACTGATATATTGGAAGCACGAGCTTTTCTAAGCCATTGCACTAAAGCTTTTTCCAATTGATCAAATTCCCCACTGTGCATTCTACTCTGTTTCTTGGAATAAATTCCATATTCTTAATTGCCTATTTGTTTTTCAAAATGCCTTTTAAAGTTGTAACAGGAATTTTGAATTGTTCTGCTAAAGATGCTCAAATGGGATATCTCTTCGGATATCCTAATGACCTATATTTTAAAAGAAATCGGTAATTTTGTGCGCTTTTTCGATTTCAATAATGAAAAAACACTTCAGCCCTCCGAGGGAAAACAGAACGGGCATAGCCGGATAAGCATTGAAAACATGCCTTTCAATCAAATTTCCTGATTTTTTCCCAGATGTGGCTACATATCTGACAATATATTTCCCCTATTATCACCCTATAAACATTGATATTTAATGAGATAAAAATGTTTTCTCGATTTTTTAAAAAACTGATTTTCTCAAAAACTGCTGCACGGAATTTCATGCCATTAATTGAGGATATATAGATACCAAAGATACATAAGTAGTAATTTTTGCACAATTTTCTGTTAATAAAAACTGTGTGAAATAGCGCAATAAAAATTTAAAAAAATAAAAATCATATCTTATGTTAATCCGAAAATTATCATTTTCTTGTAAAAAATTCGGAACAGATGTCATAAGTTCCCCCCGGCCGCCATCTTGGAATTTTCTTGGCGTGAAAACACTTTTTCCGCCAAGTAGTAAATGTCGCCAAGCACCGGTTTATACGCATGTTTGGCTTAACGAAAATAAAATGTAAATAATAAACAAAATTCGCTAAAATGGCAACCAGTAATCTTTGTATGTGCGCTTCGCGTACATTTTCCGAAAAAAAAATCACTGCATTCAACACTTCTCGAGGTGTAGCATTCTCAAAATTCAGCAGTTTTCGCTTTCTAGCAATTTCAAAATATAAAAAACTTTTAAAGCAAAAATACACATAAAAAGCAAAATTCGCTAAAATGGCAACCAGTAATCCTTGTATGTGCGCTTCGCGCACATTTTCCGAAAAAAAACATCGCCGAATTCAGCATTTCTCGCGATATAGCATTATCAAAATTCAGCAGTTTTCGCTTTCTAGCACTCTCAAAATATAAAGAACTTTTAAAGCAAAAATACACATAAAAACAAAATTCGCTAAAATGGCAACAAGTAATCGTTGTATGTGCGCTTCGCGCACATTTTCCGAAAAAAAACATCGCCGAATTCAGCATTTCTCGCGATATAGCATTCTCAAAATTCAGCAATTCTCGCTTTCTAGCAATCACAAAATGTAAAAAACTCAAAAGCAGTAAAATACATAAAATTATCAACATACCTTAACAAACATCTGCTTTCTTGAAAGATCCAGCTCGAAATATTATCGCCGACATTTTCCAAAATAGGCTTATCAATACGTATTCACAAACTATAAACAAACCTTCTTTTCTTGTCAAAATTTTCTCATATTTCCTAATTATTTCAGCAACAGCGTTTAAACGAACTACAGAAAACATAGTCAATCAAATACATTCAATAAATTTCACATAAAAATAAAAAGGCAGAACTATACAATACGATATCAAAATACATTCACAATATTCCAACATTAACTTTTCGGTTGCCAGAACGACACGTCACAAAAACACGTCACACGACATTCAACATGTCGAGGTTGCCATATCCATAACCACCGTCAACACGTCAACACGCCAACAAAAAATCTCCAAACATTTCAAAACAACAACGGCGGAGGGAACATACGGCATCTATTCCAAAAATTCCCCATATGTGCCGGTATATTCTGTATAAATGCCGATAGTTTTGCGTTGGGTACTACATATAAATATTTACAAAAATGTATATTAAAAGTATTGAAATTGTTTTAAGGCGTTATTTGGGGCGGAGCTACTCAAGTTCCACACCCGAAGAATTTTGGTATAAACAGTTACAGAATTAGTGTATTTTAAATTTTAATGAACACAGGAGCAACATTCTCAACGCTGTCGATATCAAAATGAACATGAAGTTTGAAAACATGGCTTATACGCTTAATGGAATCTAAAATACATCAGTTGACAATACATCAGTTATTGTCTGCTGACTTTGTTCCAAAAATTCTTCGGGTGTGGAAGTTGAGTAGCTCCGCCCCAAATAACGTCTTAAAATCAATTTCAATACTTTTAATGTACATTTTTGTAAATATTTATATGTAGTACCCAACGCAAACTTTCGGCATTTATATAGAATATACGGGCACATATGGAGAATTTTTTACAAGAAAATTGGTCATTTTCGGTTAACCATAGCATATGATTTTTTTTTCGCTATTTCACACAGATTTTATAAACAGAAAATTATACAAAAAATAAAAGTTATGCATCTTTGGTATCTATATATCCTCAGTTAATGGCATGCAATTCAGCGCAGCAGTTTTTGAGAAAATCCGTTTTTTAAAAAATCGAGAAAACATTTTTATCTCATTATATATCAATATTTACAGGGTGATAATAGGGGAAATATATTGTCAGATATGTAGCCACATCTGGGGAAAAAATCAGGAAATTTTATTGAAAGGCATGTTTCCAATGCTTATCCGGCTATGCCCTTTGTGAACAAAAAAGACTCTTGATATACGCAGGCTAATAAGACAGATGTCAATTGCTTCATTTCTGAAAAAGAAAAGCCTCTGTCATGTCCCCCTGCTCTAAAAGTAGGAGGTGCGAAGAGGGTGTGGCCAAGGAATACAGCTTCCAATTACCGTTCTCAAAACAAAAGCAAAAGACAAACAATTCATTTGCCTTTTACAAGCTGGTGTGGTTTTTTTTTCTTTTTTTTAAGGACATGTGTAGAATACGAAGAAAGTTTAATTGAAACTTAAAATTTCTCCGACTCATAAGTGAGAGATGCATTTAACATTGTGACTCACAAACAAAAAAAAAATTTCCTTCCCTATATGTTCATCCGGGACTATCGATAATCGACGTATAACTGAAGAAGACTCGTAAAATAGGCGACGTAAGTGAGAGATTACTGTATATTACTTAACTTTTTATTGCCAACTGCCAAATGGCACACAGAATTTTTTTTAATAAAATTTTTCTTTTACAATGTTCATAAAGAAACTTACGAACATATTTTCATATCAATTCGTTCGTATATTCATGTGAAATTCAATTACCTCAACTTTTTTTAGAACTATACCCTGAAAATGTCTAATGACAGCCTCAGTATCGAATCGCCATAACAGTTTGATTAATTATCTCATTAGTCGACTCGTGGAAGAGACTGCGATTTATTGGATTTTTACTTGACATATCTATCTCATCATGCCAAAAAGAAATAAATCTTCATATTACATACAGAAAATATTAGTTAATATTTGTGGGTGTAATATGTAAAATAATGATTGCGAAAATTTAGTATCGTTTAAAGGTCATATATATTTATGTATTTTCTTATTCTTTTCATTCCTCAAAAGTGCTTTCAGGGAGATATTTCTCTAGGTATTTGCGGGTTTCAGAACCCGTTCCTAAGAAATCTTTATCTTTTTCTTATTTCGCTTCTTTTCTCTTGTTTATTCTTTTCTCTTTATTAGAACCCCCCCCCCCCATTACTTCAGGAACAAATTTAAAACAATATTTTTTAATGGAATTTTTCTGTGTTAATAAAAAGACATTTTCTATCCTAAATTACCGGTGGAAGTTTCCCCATGCAGTAATCAGTCCCTATTTGTTTAAGTATCCCTTCAATTTTACCTTCGGTAGCTAGGGCGACGCTCCATAAGCCGATATCAATCTGTTTATATAAACACTGGTTATGACTATGGTTTTTGAATATTGGTTGGGATATAAACGTCCCAGTGGAACTTTTCTTTACTTTATTCTGAGTTAAATATAGTTAATTCATATTAAATGCCTAATTTAAAGAAGTATTATTGCGTAGATGTTTCATTATTTAGTTTAGCAGAAGTGGTGATCGCAATTTTAGAATAATGAGCTTTAAAACTTTTGACATACAATGGGACAATTTAGGAAAAAATACCCATCCCTGAATTAATTCTTTCCCAAATTATCATACAAAAATACAACTCGCACGAATCTAGCAGTTATAACGTCCACTAGTATTTGCTAGACTTAAGAGTCCTACGCTTAGCCGTTCCTATACGTATAGAAACTGAAGCAAATTAAAAAATATTTCATTGCTAGCATCAAATTTTGTGATAATATGCAAATGCCTGGAAAAATTATACATTTGAATACCAGTCAGAAAGTCATGGAGTCAAATTGTTTGGAATTATAAAGGTCTTGAGTTTGGAACATAAAATATTGAGTTACTTTTTAATTGTTGCTAAACAGATTTCAATGGGTGTTACTTTTTATCTATAACTCAAAAAGTATGTGCTAAAATATGATTTAATTTTGGATTCGCATATTTGAAACTTCTAGGATTCAATTTGTAAAATAATTTGATGTTACAATTCACATTTTGTTTTTAGAAAATTAATTTAAAATTATCCGTTTTTTCGAAAATAATTAAAGAGGTCAAAAATGAACTGCAGGGCTGGCACTGGCGACTATTTTTATACTCTGTACGGACCAGTATTTTTCAAATATAAATTTTGAAGTATGTAAGTCTCTTGCAAATGTTGCTAAAGTGTCTGTTACACATTTATGTTTTGAGAAAGTGGTACCAGTTAGTATTAAAAAGTAGTCGCCTGTTGCAGCCCTGGAAGTTTAACCGATGAACTTAAAGAAATCGATTTCTAGAATCTCCAAAGATACAAATACAAAACTACAACGCATTTTGAAAAGTATTTTTGAGTTATACTTGAATAACCACACTGGATTTCTAGCATGAATTAAGAATTTGTGAATAAAAAAGGGGGCTCTGCCATCAGTATGATATTTTTAACAGGAGAGTGTTCTTCACCAAAGGTTATATTTCCAAGTAGAAATCATTCAATGGAGTGAGAAGATTGTTTCACGAGAAATCTGATGAAGTGTGTGTATAATCCAACTGAACAACTAGGCGAATGATGCGACGATTTCGGCTTAACCCCCTTAACTGTTATTTGTTTCTTTGGCACAATAAATTGAAAATATGGACCCGTCACCACTTTTTTTTTTAACTAAAATATTTATCTTTGCACAATCGAAAAAGCTATGCCATTTAACAAACAAAAAATTACAATTAAAATTCAGTGGCATCCAAAAGCTTTTATTATCGAAGATAGGAAAACTGTTTTCCCCGAGGGGAAACTCGGGCAAAACAGTTAAGGGGTAAATGGTACATTAATCTAACATGCTGAAACGAATCTTTGGAGACAAGGTTACCCATTCTTGTGCACTTCTAGAGGTTCTAATGCGATTAATTTAAACATCTACTGATGTTTAGAAAAATAAATGCGGTTTTTGGTACTTTTTTGTATTTTTGCGAAATTTCATGTACAGTCGTGGAAAAAAAAAAGTAAACACTCCCTACTAACTCCTCAACAAATTATCGTAGACGAAAGTTACTGGTACCGAACGATTGGAAATAAACTCTACTTTTAAATGGTGTGTATAAAATTTGCTTAGGGGGCCATATACATATTAAAACTAATCAAAACTTCATTTTTTTCAATAGCAGTACCCAAATTTAACGAGATATTTCAAATCTTTGGTTCAAAATATGCCTAGAAACCAAATTTCAAGTCATTCGAATGATAAGTTGTTGAATTATAGACATTCAAAATTTAGTACTTCTAATGTTAAATTACATTTTCATATTTTTATTTATATCTCCTGAAATTATGCTCCTAATGAGCTAATTTTTTGTGTGGCAATAATACTAATATACCCAAACATTAATACGTTGAATTTGCAATTTTTATAATTTTATGATATGAATTATGAATTATGAAATTAATATTCGAAAAAATTATGAATTGCAACATACAATTTTTTGATGGAATTAGAATTATTAAGTCCTGCTTTATGGAAATCCGAAATTTCACATTTTTCTTCCAAGTAGTTTTCAAATTATGCTTAAAAAACGGCAAAATGATGGTTTAACCTCTTCGGGACGGGAGCCTTTTACAAAATTTTTAATCTTTTGTCACCGTTTTTTAAAAACAGAAATTTGTGTCTTCTTGAATCGAGAAAATGGGCTAATTAAATAAGGCAAATTTTACAGTAAAATTTTACTGGTGAGGAAAAACAAGGATTCTGAGCGCTTCATGCGGCACGTATACGTGTCGCTCATCCCCAAGGGGTTAAGGGGCCGTCTATGATAGAAGTGAGTAAATTTTTGAAATTTATTCTGCTAACCTGTAATCAAACAGGTTTCATTGACGCTTAAACGTGCCTTGATCAAGAAGGCGGCTCCCTCGGTTAAGAATCGACTTCGGAACTTCAATTTGGATACAGGCCTTAAAATACGCTCGTTTTAAAATAATTAATTTCTCGGAAACTTATGGCACGAATTGCATAAAAGTTTGTTTATAGGCTAATTGAAAGGAGTAGAGTTCATTTGTGCTGTCAAAATTGTGTACTGCTATTGAAAAAGACAAAATTATGGTTCGTTTTAATATGTAGATGGCCCCTTAAACAAAATTTATATATATCATTTAAAAGTAGACTTTATTTCCAATCGTTCGGTACCAGTAACTTTCTTTTACGATATTCGGTTGAGAAGTTAGTAGGGGGTGTTTACATTTTTTTTCCACGACTGTACATTTCGCAACACACTATATGTTCGAAAACATTGCCGTACACGTTTTTCGAAAGAGTTCAGAATCGAACAATACCTGGATAAAGAAAACTTGAGCTTCGCAGTCGCTTGTGAATCGGAAAAGACTCCGTAAGTAACCTTCAGTTTTTCCTGCATTCAAGGACATTTCGCAGTTTGAACGTTATGTTCTTTTTCTCTTTTTCTTGTTAACTATTAAAGTGACTGTTTTATATTGTGAGTTCAATTGGGAGCTGTGAGCTCGTGTGTTTTAGACGGCGTCGCTGTCAAGTGTGTAACCAAGAGGGTTTTTATTTTTTTTTAATTAAAGGTTTTACAGTCCACATGTTTAGAGTTGTGTTTCATGAGTAAATACATAATTAAGAGTGAACCAGTCGCGGAAACGTAATGGTCCGTTGCCGGAGTTTTTTTTTTTTTTTGAGAGGAAAAATAAAGATAAATAAGTGATTGACCAGATTTAAAGGTGGTTTAGTGTTCAAGATTGGGAATTTGAAGCTAGCGCTGGCGAAGTTTGGGTGCATGGTTGGTTGTATTGCGATACCTCCGCATTATTGATCAAGGCGTTTCTAAAGTTTGGCGAGTTCGTTCATTTATTTAGATTTTTATTCATTATGGATAACTTGAGTGATTTTTTGGTTAAAAAGTAGGGATTGAAATCGAGTATTACAAAATTGGAGAATAAGATTAATGATTGTATAGGCGAAGCCGATGTTAGTCAAGTAACATTGTTTAAAAATAGAATTGAAAGGTTAAATGAAGAATTGAGTGAAACATTTAATGCGATTTTTGTTAAATGTGATAAAAATCATATTGAGGCGTACATTGAGGAACAACAAACAGAACAGGATAAACTTGATAGTATGTGGCTTAGTGTTAACCGGGAAAAGTCGGGGATTACATTAAACGAAAGTAGTCACAATGCAGGCGTTTCGAAAGCTCAAGCATCTGAAATTAAATTGCCGAAGCTTACACTCCCCACGTTTAGTGGTAATTTGGAGGAGTCGTTGTCCTTTTATGATTTATTTAAGGCTAGTGTAGATTGTAATGAAGGTTTATCAGACTGTCAAAAGTTACAATATTTAAAATCAGCATGCCGAAATAGTGCACATAAGATTATTCAGTGCCTTCCAACTTCCGATTCAAACTATAAGACAGCGTTAGAACTGTTGAAGGAGCGATTTTCAAACATACGTGAATTAATTAATGCATTGATAAAGAGATTTATTGGAATACCTTGTATTTCGGATACTGCACAGTCTCTTTTAGAAAGTGTAGACGTTATAAATGAATGTGTCCGTTCATTGGGTGTACTTAAACAGGATGTTGGCGGTTTTTCAGAAGTATTGATGGTTTATTTAATTACAGAGAAATTAGATAAAAATACGAGATATTGGTGGGAAAGAACACTTAAAAAGGAGGAATTGGGAACACTCGAAAATTTATTGTCTTTCTTGAAGGATCATGCGAGAACACTTCAAAATAGTAAATCCTCAGTAAAAGAAATTAGAAAACCTAAATTCACTGCATTGCTGTCTGCTAGTAATCGTTGTGTTTTATGCAAGGAATCGCATCCACTTTACAAATGTCAGCGATATTTACAGTTAAATGTACAAAGAGAAATAGAGATAGCTAGAATAAATGGTTTATGCTATAACTGTCTTGTGGAAAAACACTATGCTAAAAAATGTAGGAATTTGGCTAAATGTAAGGTGTGCCATAGGCCTCATCAGAGTCTCTTGCATATTTCGCGAGACATTGGTCCTCAGGTACAGAGTGTGGCTGAAACACCGTTTGTTCCTCTTTCCCCGTACGCAACAGAATTTCGACCGAAACAAAATGAGTTATTAAATCAAATTTCTTGCACCGGCACCTTTGAATTTCGAAACAATTCTGGGTCGGGAATACAATTAATGAATAGAAAACAAACTTTACTCTGTACAGCAATGATAAAGGTACCTGATTCGAGTGGTAATCTTGTAAAATTGCCGAGCGTTGCTGGATAGTGGAAGTGAAGCCTCTTTTATAAGCGAAAATTGTATGCGAAAACTGTGTTTACCAAGGCGAAAAACTGGAGTACAGGTTACATGCCTAGGTTCTTAAAGTGCTGAAACAAATGGAGAGGTAAATTAGAATTTTACTCCTCATTTTAATTCTGAAATAAAATTTGCCACTAAAGCATTTGTGATAAAAAGAATAACGTCAAACGTGCCATACAGTTCTATTCCTTCAAATATTGTGAATAATTTTAATGATTTAGTCCTGGCAGACCCACTATTTTTTTAATCAAGACCAGTGGATATTCTACTGGGAGTTAATGTATTATTTACGTTACTAAATGGGAAAAGTGTGAAAAGAGGGGAAGCTCTGCCCTTCGCTGTAAATTCTAAACTTGGATGGATTATTACGGGGACTACCTCATTTGATACGAACCTTTGCACATTTGCCGTCAATAATATTCAATTAAAATTAGATAGCTTGGTGCAACAATTTTGGTCTATGGATTCTGTTCCGGAAGTGGTTCAGATTTCTAAAGAGGAGCAGGAGTGTGAGGATCATTTTAAACGCAATTATTTTCGAGATAGGTCTGGAAGATTTGTTGTGAAACTCCCATTTAAAGAGTCTCCATCTCGATTAGGTGATACTAGAGAAATGGCTATCCGGAGATTTCTTTCGTTAGAACGCAGACTGTCGAAACAACCGTCTATTTATGAAGATTATAGAAGGTTTATGAGAGAATATTTTGAATTGGGCCACATGGAATGTGTATCCAAGTCGGAGGGTGCTCCTTCAAATGTGGTTTATTTACCACATCATGCGGTAATTCGGGAATCGAGCACAACGACAAAATTGAGGGTTGTTTTTGACGCTTCAGCTAAATCTACTTCGGGTGTATCTTTGAACGACATTCTGATGGTCGGTCCACGTATACAGCAGGAGCTTTTCCCAATTCTTTTAAGATTTAGAACATTACCTATAGTTGTATGTGCAGATATAGAGAAAATGTTCAGACAGGTATTAATTAATCCTGAAGATAAAGATTTTATGAGTATTCTTTGGAGAGAAAGTTCCCGAGATTCTATAGAGGATTACCGTTTAAAAGCAGTTACTTACGGTACTGCATCTGCCCCGTTTCAGTCTACTAGAGCTCTTCATCAGCTTGCCTTGGATGAGAAGAGTGAATTTCCCTTGGCATCTGCGGTAGTGTTAAGAGATTTTTATGTAGATGATTTATTGTCTGGAGGTCAGAAGGAAGAGGAAGTTGTGGAATTAATCGATCAATTGACATTGTTGATGAAACGAGGTGGTTTTAAATTGCGAAAATGGATCTCTAATGTGCCTGGAGTGTTGAAAAACATTTCGGAAGAATGTAAGGTAAGTGCGGATTCATTGTACTTAAAAAATGATAGTGGAATAAAAATTTTGGGAATCCAGTGGAATTTTCTAGGGGATTTCTTTTGTTTCACTACTTTAGACCATGAAAAGAAAAATAGATATTCTAAGAGAGATATCTTTTTAGAAGTCGCAAGAGTGTTCGATCCATTAGGCTTGCTATCCCCTTGCGTCGTTTTCATGAAGATACTGTTGCAGGATTTATGGAAAACTTCACTTACCTGGGATGAGCCCATTAGTGAAGAGTTTGGTAGACGGTGGACGTCGTTTAGGGACGACTTAAGGTCAATTTCTCAGTTGAAGATTCCTCGATTTGCATTGGCTGTAGATAAAAGAGGACTTCAGATCCATGCTTTCTGTGATGTATCGGAAAGGGCGTATTGTGCGGTAATATATATGTGTTCAAGTTCTAATGATGAACGAATAACGGTAAATCGTTTGACATCTAAGACTAAGGTAGCACCGATTAAGACTCAGTCCATACCACGACTTGAATTATGTGCGGCTCTTCTTTTGGCAAATTTGCTAAAAATGGTTTTACATCATCTGAACTTTACGAATACTGAAGTATTTACCTGGACTGATTCTAGGGTTGCGTTGGCATGGCTTTCTTCAGAGCCTCATCGATGGCAAACATTTGTAGCTAACCGTGTTTCAAAAATACAAGAGACAATTCCTAATGTTCCGTGGATTCATGTTCCTGGACTTGACAACCCGGCTGATTGCGGAACAAGGGGTATGTTGCCGTCGGAACTAATAAATTGTGAACTATGGTTTAGTGGTCCTCAATGGTTAAGAGAGCCATTGAATAGCAAGCAGCCTAATGAGTCATTTAACGGTGAAGACATTCAGAAGATTCTTTTAAAAGAAGAAAAGCGAAACTCTGTTGTAAATATGGTTGAGCTTAGTGATCATGTGACTTTCAGATATTCCACTTGGGATAGACTGATACGAATCGTTGCGTGGTGTCTGAGATTTGTGGACAATGCAAGGAAGTTATTTAAGCAAACAAACGGTTTACTCTTGACGTCAGAGCTTTCAAGAGCAACGACGATGATTGCGAAATTGGACCAAAATCAGTGTTTTTCTGTGGAGATCGTTGCTTTAAGTCAACATAAATTGCTAAACCGTTCGAGTAAACTTTTAATATTAAACCCGTTTCTGGACTCTAACTGTATTTTGCGGGTTGGAGGAAGGTTGAGACATGCTAATGTTTCTGAAGATCAGAAACATCCAATAGTGTTGCCTAAGTCTCATCATATTACATCATTGCTTATTAGGCATTATCATGTAACTTATCTGCATGCTGGTCCTCAGCTTCTTTTAGCTGTACTTCGAACAAAATTTTGGATTCTGAGTGGTCGCGATGCAGTAAGAAAAATTGTGAAGACATGCGTAAAGTGTTTTCGTGCTGCTCCAGCTATTGGTACCAAATTGATGGGTGACCTGCCCGCCATGCGTGTCTTGCCCAGTCGTCCATTTTCGAAGACAGGAGTTGATTATACCGGACCTTTTATGTGTAAAGAGAGAAATCGTAGAGACATTAAAGCGTTTAAGAGTTACGTGGCCATTTTTTTTGTTTTTCGACGCGTGCTATTCTTCTTGAATCGGTCTCGGATTTGTCAACTCCGGCGTTTTTGGCTACACCGAAGAGATTCATTTCCCGTAGAGGCAAGCCAGCCGAACTATCCAGTGATTGTGGTGCAAATTTTAGGGGTGCCAGTAGGGATTTGAGAGAATTATACGAATTTATTTCCTCCACCATTAAAGATCAATCCTTACAGAACTATGTAGCTAATGAAGGCATTGTTTGGAAATTTAATCCTTCATCGGCTCCACATTTTGGTGGGCTGTGGGAAGCTAACATAAAGTCTCTGAAATATCATTTGCGTAGAACAATGGGAAATTCGTTGTTCACACTTGAAGAGTTCTCAACTTTATTGTCATAAATTGAAGCTTGTTTGAACTCGAGACCTCTGTGTCCGTTGTCAAATGATCCAAATGATTTACAAGTTTTGACACCAGGTCATTTTTTGACAGATGCTTCTTTGACAGCTATTCCAGAGCTTGATGTTACTGAGGTTCCGCATTCACGACTTCGTCGTTGGCAACTAACGCAAAGGGTGTTTCAGCACTTTTGGAAGCGCTGGAGTGTAGAGTATTTGTCTCAATTGCAACAACGCCCTAAGTGGTTACGTACAACAACAAATTAAAAAATTGGTGACTTGGTGCTCATAAAAAATGAACTTGTGCCAGCGCTTCAATGGAAACTGGGAAGAATTATTCAAACCTTTTCAGGTAGTGATGGCTGTGTCAGAGTGGCCATATTAAGGATTGCCACGGGAGAGCTTAAACATCCTATTCACAAACTTTGTCCTTTGCCCCTTGATTGAGACTATTTAATTGCAACCCTTGAAGGTTTCAAGGCCGGCGGTGTATGTTCGAAAACATTGCCGTACACGTTTTTCGAAAGAGTTCAGAATCGAACAATACCTGGATAAAGAAAACTTGAGCTTCGCAGTCGCTTGTGAATCGGAAAAGACTCCATAAGTAACCTTCAGATTTCCTGCATCCAAGGACATTTCGCAGTTTGAACGTTATGTTCTTTTTCTCTTTTTCTTGTTTACTATTAAAGTGATTGTTTTATATTGTGAGTTCAATTGGGAGCTGTGAGCTCGTGTGTTTTAGACGGCGTTGCTGTCAAGTGTGTAACCAAGAGGGTTTTCATTTTTTTTAATTAAAGGTTTTACAGTCCACATGTTTAGAGTTGTGTTTCATGAGTGAATACATAATTAAGAGTGAACCAGTCGCGGAAACACTATATATACATTTGCGCACCGTAGAATTCGGCTCTTCAGTCTTTAGCGCAGCGAGCTGGAATTTCTTTTTTTCTGTGAAAATAATGCTAATAAATTTTATTTGCTTAATAGAATCTTGGAAATGTTTATTCGATTTAGTAAAATATTGAAAAATGTTTAGAAATAGTTGCTGTTTTTAGTTTCTAGAATTTTAAAGTTATGTTTTCTTTTTAAACTAATTTTATTTTTCATTTTAAATCTTTCAGCGTTTGGTAATATGTGCGTAATATGTCGGCGATATGTGAGTTTTTATCAGTATGCATCCATCTGAAGTAAAATAAAATCATTTAAAAGAAATACAGAAGAAGAAAATGAATAAATTATTTTTATTTGTTAGTTCAAATGCAATCAGTAGATGTTTCAATACATGTGTCTAAAGGATGAAGATCATGTTGGACAAAGAAATAAATCACTTTTAATTTATTTAATAATCTGACACCGGCAAAAACATAAAATATAAATTTAAAATAATATTTTTCGTTACCCCTGAGAATGTCTAAATCCCGCTGGCAATAAGGCAAAATTTTGGATTCTATTGCCTTTTTTCATGAAAGTAGAAATTCACGAGTAATGTAAGCCAGTCCCAAAACGAATCTGTAAACAAGGGGTTAATAATTTATGTTCTGTTTATTTTCGAAATTGCTTTATAACATACGTCTGATGCATGATTTATCGTTCTTGTATAAATAATTGTCAAGCATCAATTATTTTTAAATATGCAGTAGAACCTCTTTTAACCGAAGCTCTCGGTTAACCAAAATCCATTTCTGCAGGGTTTTTGTTTTTTAATAAGTATGACATTCTTTGTGTGCAAAATCCCTTTTTTTTTTAACTATCATATTCCTCGTGTGTAAGCGGTCCATTCCAAGCTACGAGTAATATAAATATTTTTGATCCCCTTTTTTAGAGTTTCTTTGAATTTAATTTGATCTCCCGTAAGCTGCGGAGTGGAACGAACAAAGAAAACTAACAAATTAGCAATTATGAAGATTTTGAAAAAGTTTTGGCATAGCTGGAGCAGCAGAAAGACTAGTGAACTAATAATATTAAAAAAATTCGTGATAGAGTTTCAAAGCAAAGGCAATCGAAACTGTGACAAACAAAACATATTTTAAAACCCTTGTGAAATATATAAAAGGTACTTGATTTCAAAATTAAATTTCAGGTAATTTATTCTTGTTTCTATTTTGTATTGCTTTATTTTTATTAAGCACTTGTTACCATAATGAGAAATAGCGCATATATTTCTCTTTAATCTTAAAATTGAAACATTCTCGATTATCGAAAATTTCGATTTTCCGAAAGAGGGTCGGTCCCAATTACTTCGGAGAATCGAGGTTCTACTTTATACCTATCGGGTGCAGCACTATTACAAAAGTTTGCACTTAACCCCTTGAGGGGCAGTGTGATATATTTTATCCCACCTACGATTAATGAAGATTTGCACCAGAAAAATTTTATTAAATTTTAGTTTTCTAAGTTTGGTGGAAAGAAGTCGAAAAATTGCATTTCCTTTTTATGCAATAAATCTTTTTGCAGATTCGTTTGTAAATTTGATATTACAGAAACACAATTACTAGCCCGCCCCTCAAGAAGTTAATATAACGTAAATAGTTCATAGTTTGTTTACTTCCTATATTCCAGAACGAGATTAAAACTTCATCGATAAATTAAAAAATATAAATATAATGTAATGAAAATTTAACACAAATAAACATATGATCAAATTTCGCGTTTAAACCCCGTAAATTATGAGAATCAACAAAGCTGCATTAAGTAGCAAAATCTTTGGCGATTTCTTCGGCTATAAACTCCTGGCAAACCCTTTTAAGACATGAAGAGTTTGGGTAGAAATTTAAAGTCCTAAAGCGGGGACCCTAATTAATGGCATCATATTTGACTGAAAGAATTTTTTTTTAATTTCCGATGTCAGGTTACGTCAATGGAGGATCCATACAATTGTGTAGATCAGGCTCGGCTTTAGATAACGGAAAAAGAGGAAAATGTATTTTCCTTTACCTTAAGATCACCTATACAATTGTGAAGGTTAGATCTTAAAGGGATACGGATTATGCAAAAGTATGACATTTAATGAATTCCAAAGCTTTGTTTAAATACATTATTGATTTCTTTTTTTACGAAAATGTTTTTTCGTTTTGTTTATGGGGAATCAATAAAAATATAGTAAATGTAAAAAATCTATTAGAGTTAGAAAAAAAAAATTATGTTCTGTGACCCCGGAAGCGCTTGTTGGATTTCTTAGTTATTTTAAAAGTTAAGTTTTGTTCATCTGCCCATAAAACATTTTAACTTTGCAGAATTTTATATATTACAGGTTTCCGTTATTGGTCCGTTCTTTGAAAACCAATAATTTTTAAGAAAGATTCCATGTTAGGTTTCTGCAAAAAGTACCAGAAAAACACCCTTCCCGGTAAGTTATTACGAAAATTAGAAAGAAGATTTTTCTTTGAAAAAAGGTGCTGTTCAGAAAACGGACCAGTTGAGAGCCCTGATAATAGAGCGAAGGTCAATCTAAAGAACTTTTTATTGAATATTTTGAAAAATGGAATTTTCTCCCAGACCTTAATTCCCCTATTTTCAACGTTAAGTAATCAGTGTTGCCAACATCCACAAAGGATTTTTTCCAAAATGTTAAATTAAATCCCGCTAGATTCAGCTCGACTCGTCGTAAATAATAATAATAATAAAATTAACACCACCTCTTATAATAATTATTTAAATAGTGAACATTACTATTGCTATAAAGTAAAAAAAAAAAAAAAAAAAAAAAAATCCATGACATTGTATATCTTTTCCTATGTAATACGGGTAACGTTCTATCCCTGTTCACATAGCTTGTAATTATAAAATGTCAATTACATTTGAAAATCGTCTTGAAGAATTGATTTTCAGTTTCCTCTTAACACTAGAAGCACCGGAAACTTTGCTCAAGTTTAAATATATATATATTCCAGAATTTTTATTTCAATTTTTTAAATTTATTTATTTAACTTAGTTTTGTATATATAGTCATTTATATATATATATTTAACTCTGCTTTAAAGAAATTTCTGGTTCAAATTGAATTACACACGTTTGGTAGCAGTCAAATTGACTGTTCTTGGTGCTTCTAGTATTAATGGAAATCCGAAGAAACTGATAGTCCTTTAATTTTTTTTTTTTTAATCTTGGAAAAAACCTCCAAGTTCAAACATTGCAATTAGCTCCGTTCTTTTAGACAAATTATCGCAACTTAGTACGAAAATTCGATAGTAACGAATAATGCCTGGAATTAGAGAGGACGCGCACCGGGCCTGTCGACCCCGAACTTTTCAAAAATAAAATGCAGAAAATCAATCCCTCGGTGAAAAGATTCTACTGACACAGTAGAAGTCAAAATTCAAGATATTTTATTAGCCACATACTTTTCATAGAATTTCACCATTTTGTTTTAAGGCAAAACAGGTTGCCGGTCTAATGAGACATTATTGCGCCTTTATAATCTAACTTTTGAAATACTAGCTATTTTCATTTTATTTTTACATTAACTTTTTAAAATGTTTAGTTCTAAAAACGATACTTATTAGAAAATTATAGTTTTATATTTCATAATCTGTATTTTTGTGTGATAAATGTTTTCTTTATAGTAAATGTAGTTACTTATTTTGCATTTCGTTCAGTAAAAGCACTCCTCATCCAGGGTTACCAATTTAGACTCCATTTTTAGTCAGAAAATCCGAAATCGCGCCAGAAATTATAAATAGTACCTTTTGCTCTATTTAACCCTTTGAGGGGCACCGGTATATATTATATACCACCTACGATTAATGAAGTTTTACACCAGAAAATTTTTATTAAATTTTACTTTTCTAACTTTGGTGGAAAAAATCCGTAAAATTGCTTTTACTTATTTTGAAATAGAATTTTTGAAAGATTCCGGTAGGAATTCAGCAACTCATAAACGTTATTGCTTGACCCTCAAGGGCTTAATGACAAAAATTTTGTGATTCCCTAAAGTAGGGGTGCACAACCTGTGGCCCGCGGGCCACCAAGAATACCACTTTTATTATGCAGAAAAAATTTCCTAATTAATTGACAGAAACTTTGCTATTAAATAATTAAAATGTATTATTTAAATTTTTTGTGATGACAAACAATTTTCTGGCAAAAAGGTTGTGCAGCACTACCCTAAAGTAAAGATTTTTCTGTCAAAATATCCGGTATGAGTTGGATTTTTCGAAACAAAGATGGAGAGAAAACTGGCAACCCTCGAGCGTACGAAACCCAGTGTTGCCAGATAGTCAAAAGTCAATTTCCCCAAAATTCCTGAAATTTTCCCCAAATCAGTGTTTTTTTCCGTAAAAGTCCCCAACTCAGTTTTTACTCAAAAAGGGAATTTTTAAATTTTCAATTTACCACTATAAAAAATATCTAAGTAATTTAAGCTAAAAAAATTTCCCCAAATCCAGCCTTTTTTTGAAAAAATTCCCCATTTACAAAAAACAAACTTTTAAACTGGGCTGAATGCATATTCTGTAGCTACATGAGAATGAAAGATATTTTGCAGTGACAAGTTGTTTCCTGTTTGTTTCTAAAAGTATTGTCTAACAATGTCGGACTATTGTTACATTAGCTCCATAGCTTTAGACAATCTCTTATCAATTAGGATTTGAATGAATCCGAGATGGTACGCTGATTTAATTTTTTTGTCATCCCTATACTGAAGTACCTAATCGATGTGCTTTTGCATATCATAAGAGAAAAATATCTGCTTTCCACATATTTAAGTTAAAATTTTTTTTAAGTACGGCGAAGGAATTTTTCGTTAAAGTCCTGCAGATTTAAGCTGCTTGAGACTTTAGAGTCTCATGTATCCCTAATATGTGTAAACTGTAATGTAGTAAACAATGAATAAGACCACATCCAAGTAGAGTTGCAAAGGGTGGAAAAAACCCGGTTTATTCCCGGGAATAAACCGGGTTTTTTGGGAGGGAAATTTTGAAAATTCCCGGGAGTTTTCACGGAATTTTAAGCATGGAATTTTTTTATTTATTATTTTTAATTTTTTCAATTTTTGTCAATGTAAGCACTAAGCAATATATTTTTTTAGAAAATAAAAATTTAGCAAATAAAACCAATAAAATAGCTATAGAAAAATAGCACAGTTTACATGAAAACTAACGAAATAGATTTATAGCCGCAGCAATATTAAGTATGAGTTATTAAAATATCATAAGTAATTTAATATTTTAACAGTTGATAAGTAGAAAGTGAGAGAGCTAGATTACAGATTCATCCTGCCTGATATGAAAATGAACATTTCGCCAAATTATCCAATGTAAACAAAAAATAAAATAAACAAAGGTGAGAGAAATCAATGAAAAAATACAATGTAATTAACAGGAAAACAAATATGCCTGAATAGTAGATATACCAGCAAAAAGAAATTAAATAATTTTAATTTTTAAAGAGACATTTCAATCATAACTAATTTTTAACCGCTATTAATGTAAAGCTAATCAGTTTTAAGAAATTATAAAAATTTAGAGCTCACTTCTCTTTTCGGTAACTGAAATTTCTTTAAAATAAAAATTTCAAATTGAAAAAATGATTGGTTTTGTTTGCTTTCAAAACTCCTTCAAAATTTCCAATATTCCCCAAAATTCCGGGTTTATTCCCCAAAATTCCCGTCACTCAAAATCTGCGTGTTTTTTGCAACTCTACATCCAAGAGAATACTGATTGATATTACCGATTTCTGGTTTGTATTTTCGTTTTTCAAATCAAAATTGAGTTCGAGACTGTTCCAGTTTTCTACAGGACTAAAAGAAATCTAAAAATTCCCCAAGTTTTCGCCCAAAATTTTTGTAGTCCCCAAAAGTTTCCCCACGATCTACTTGTCCCCAAAAGTTTCCCCACGATCTACTTGTCCCCAAAAAATTCCCCTAGAGATTCAAAATTCCCCAAAATGGGGACAAAATCCCCAATCTGGCAACACTGACGAAACCAGCGCGAAAAATTTACCTTCCCTGCGGACGTTCATGAACTTATTCTACTCTTTTTCTAACTATGAAGCCTCTTATTATAGGTTTCATTCTTGAATGAAAGTTTGATTTCCGATAGATCTAAGGTTTACAATTTATAATAGTTGCAGTTACTTAAAAGTATTTTCTGGTGTCAGTTATAAAATAAAAAATCTCAGTATATCGTATATATACTTTCTTTCAAGATTTTATTCTGTATGAGCTGCAGTTAGGCTCCTACACATTTGCCCTTCAAACATGGGGGTTCTGAACGATTCTATTAGGAGTATTAAGTAATAAGTCACATTGCACTAGTAAAAAAGGCGTCTATAATTTGAACGTCGCACAGTGGTCCCAAATCGCGATCTAGTGGCCATAAATCATTTCTAGCTTTACTAGTGGTTGTATATGATTGATTTTTAATTTTATAACATTCTAAATGATATTACATTGTGAATTTAAACTAAATGTGATTGAGGTTCCGGGTGAGGAGATTTGGGAGGGGGGAATAGAGGGGGGCAAGGTTTTTTAAATTAATTTTTTTTTTTTTTTTTTTTTTTTTTTTTTTTTTTACAGGAATGAGGATTTTCCACTTTTGATTATGGTGAATATTTTCCCATTTTTAAGACAAATCATCCAATTCAGTCTCCCCTGAAATTTTACCCCCCCCCCCTCTCTCTCTCCCTCTTTCCCTGAAAATATACAGGTTAAAATCTTATTTTTTTCTCTTTTTAATGTTATTGCAAAGTAACAATAAAGAGTATAAGCAATCAATAAAATACAGAAATAATCAATCAGCTAAATTTTGCTCCCCCCCACCCCACACACATACACGTGAAATCGCCCCTTTTTCCATTTGCCCCAATAGCAAGGAATATCTAAAAATATTATTACTATTTTTTAAGTTTTTGATATATATTCAGTATGAATTAATAATAAAATCATTTAATTAATTAGATTAATTTTTAAAATTTCGGTTCCTCCCCCCCCCACCCCCCACCCTTCTTTTGCCTCTCTCTATTACACAGAGAATAATATCTTTGAAATTCCAATAAGAAAAATGAAGAATCTGCTTTTGTTACTTATTTTGGTAATATTAAATAAATAATTACCTATCTAATTTTCTAGTATATTTGAAATTTCCGCTTCTTAATGTTACTTAATATTTTCTCAAAGAAATTACAGACGTTCTTTGGTTTTCTTCAGGGAATGTGTAGGAAGCTCTCCCCTTCCACATGAGGAGGGTGTGGGGGATGAATGAACATAGGGACAGCGGGGATGTGAAATGAGGGGAGCCCATTGACTACTCAATGTGGGGATTACTTCTAGATGCATATCGAGTTTCAGGTCAACACATTTTTCTAGAATAGTAAAAGCGCAAAGGTTGGACTGTACATATTCTTTAAAATATATTACGATATTGATTCTTTGTTTAATGAGAATAAATGTAAATAAGTATGAAATCCATATAAATAAGTGTTTACATTAGAGTATTCATTAAATTTAAATGTGCATATTACTCAATATAATTAAATTAACATTCATATAATAAACTGAAAAAAAATATCGTTAATAATAAAAAAATACCGTTAATAATAAAAAAAAATACAATAGATTTATATGACGATACGTGAAAATTAAAAAATATATTTAATAAAAATTTTTTGTAAGTAGGTAAAGTATACTTTTCAAATAATCAGGAAATTTAAAACATTAAATGATGTTTTCCAGTTGATTGAATTTCCCATACATGCATGTTGATAAATTTAGTATATATATATATATAATTAATAAATTAAATATGTAAAATATTAAAATAAGGTCAAGTTTTAATATTATTTTTGATACAAACGAAAAAAGCAAGGGAAAAATTGTAAAATCAAATAAAAAATATATATAAATAAAAAAAGAAATATCCCCAACTCTTAGGTCCTCCCCCCCCCCTCCCGTGAATGAAAAAAATGAAATTGACAAGTTATGTTAATTAGAATGTTTCATTATATAAACACTGACAATTTTGGGTCAGTGCGCAAATTAGATTGATTTTAAACCCGATTACTGATTTTGGACTAATATTGGCATTATCCAATGTCCAACTTCAAACTACTAGTTCTCACAAAGTCGCAAAAAGTCGCAATAAATCTCTTGGGATATGATTTTAGAAACTTCATTCTACATTTTGTACTATAAAAGTCCGAGGAACTCGGAAGGACTTTTTTTATATATCACTTTTTATGTAAAAAAATTCCTTAAGACTATGTATTTAAAAAAAATTCTTCTTTTTTTAATTTTTGAGATTTTTGCAATCGAAAAATCAAATTAAATATGTAATTTAATGTTGTTTCAGAGAAGTACAAAGAAAAAAACTACAAACTATCTGAAAAGGTCTTAGTTAGGGTGTGAATGCAGCCCATTAGCCTGAAATTCACGCAACAGCAGAAAACGCTCAAAACTCCCAACTTCATATAAGCAGTGCGAATTCATGTGAACTTATAAAACCAAAATATTAAAGAATATACATCTTCAGATATTTCTAAATACTGTGGAATTTATTTCATTTCGAAATACGAAACTTTGATTTTCTGATTTTTGGCCACATAATCGCGATTTGACACCACTGTGCGTCGTTTAGTCTAAATAATGCCAATAAGCTCCGCATAAAGAAAGGAAGTTAATTTTAGGAAGCGTTTTAACTCTTTGTGTTGTGGGGGTGAATTTCTTCAAATTGGCCAAATGTCACATTGGCACCAGTATTTTATAAACAAAAGATTCGACTTATAATATACGCGAAAAAATGCATTAATCTATTTTCAAATAAATTTGGTGGAATATTCCGGTGCCAATGTGGTATTTGGAGATCAAATGTAATTGGGAAGAAATTCAACCATTAGAGATCAAAGGGTTAAGGAAATATGATCTGTAAAATGAATTTGTCTACCACAGGACATTCTCAATAATAATTATAATATTTAAAAATATTAAGAATGATCACTGATGAAAAAAGTTTTCCATAAAAGTTAATTATTTTCCACATAATTTTTTTCAACTTTTCCTCTTTTTTTGTGCTTGAGAAGGAAGAGTGCATATGTATTAAAGATAAGAAGGGCTTAGCCCGCCATCAAAACGAACTCGGGCTCTTTTTTTTATACCCATCTTCTGACTCGGGCTAAAAGGGATTGATTTGATTTTTGAAAGTTGACGCTTTTAAAAATGGCGGTCTTTGAACGAAAATAGTCCTTTTTGCCTTTTTCTAGGTTATGGGAGCTCTAAAAAATATTTAATCAAAGAAAACTATACTTTTCGTCAGTATAAGCTCCAGCAAAATTTATCAACGTTTTTAATACAAAAAAAATATATAGGAAGTCGATTGAATAGTTTTCGAGAAAAATGGTCGCTCAGTTTGAAAAACAGGGTTTCGAGTTTAAACCAGTTTAAAATTTTTACAATAGCATTAATACAACGCATTGCGTTGCATTCAATGAGTAAAATATACTATCAGGATTTCGAAATATCACGAAACTGCATCAGGGCAAGAAATTACCCACTTAAAAAATAAAAAAAAATTCTAAAAGTTTAATATAAAGAAATAGAATCTCCCCTTAAGCCAAAAATTATAAAACTTGCCAGGTACATAAAAAACACATCTACTTTATATCAAGTTAACTAGATGCTTTTTACGCCAGTTGATGAGGAACATACACATCCGACAGGCAGACGTCAAAAGTCTTGTCTCTCCAGTAAGCCATCACTTTAAATTTTGGTAATAACTAAATATGAAATGCACAAATTTCAAAGATAAAGTTTTGAGACTCCAAAATTTTCAAATTATGAATAGTAAAACACAGTTACTGTTGACTTCTTCGATATTTAAATATGTTTAACGATTATAATTTATTAAGCTTAAATGATTCGACTAGAAAGTACAAAGTAATATCCCGCTTTCCATTTTTATTTCTTTTAACCATGGCGTAGATTATGGCTAGGAGTTTTATTATTAATATTTTTTTGTAAAGAAAGGAATCATTTAACCCTTTCAGGGGAAAAGTATTTCTATTCGTAAAATGATGAAATAATTGAATGACACGAAGTTTTACAATCAAATGTAATTGAAAATAAGTAAAAGCTTTTCTTCACGTATTTCACAAAAGGAAGCTTATCATTGCAAAATTCAGGTGCTAATGTGTCATTTAGGAATAGAAATTAAGCTGTTCAAAAATGAACCACCATCCTTCAACGGGTTAAGATACATCTCAAGCAAGACATACTTTTAAAATAGAAATGTTTTTCTTTAGAAATTTATTTTACCCGAAGTACCAAACGATCAGATTTTTTAATAAATTTTAAAGCGTTTTCTTCTGGTTGTGTATGATCCCGACTTTTATGTACCACTATTTCTGAATAGAATTTTCCTTCTGATGAAATCGTAAAAAATTATAATATTTTTTAAGATTAAATTATGCGAAAATTTTTAATATGAAAAGTAGTGGAATACAGCTTTACAAGTTGTAAGGAAGGTAAAGCACGATAATCTTTAATATTTCGTTTGTGTACATTAATTAAGATAGCATTAATAATGAAGATTTGCTATCCTGAGAACCCTTTATTATGTTTTTAAAAGCTGAATCTTTCACTCTCCGAGAAAAATTGTTTATTACAGTAATGAACTAATTTCACAGATTAAGAAAAAGTAAAAATATCATTTTTTTTAATTAAAATATTGATTAACCCTATAACTACCAGAAATTTTACTCAAGTTTTTATAAAAATGTACTACAGCAGATTTTTCTTAGCTGTTTAACCCTCTCGTTGCGCAGCCGGAAATATGTTCGGGCATGCATTTTTCTGTCAAATTAATACTATTTGGTTGTTCCTACCAGTTATTTTTTAGCGTAAACTTTGCCTGATGTAACCAGGACATTTTCCCCGATTACGGTAGTCAAAAATTTCTGCTTTAAAGAACTGGTGATAAACGATTAAACATTCTGTAAAAGACACTCCTCGCGAAGAACTACTTACGTAGCGAGAGGGTTAGCTTCTAATTTTCAGGTTTATATATTTAGTTTATTTAAAAAAAAAATCTGGTTTAAATAAATATTTTGAATGTACCTGTCTGGTCAACATGCATTTAAGCATTTATTACAAAAACGAAAAAAGGTTCAAGGTGATATTTTTCAAATTCATAATACCTTTGTTTTTCAGATATAAGAGAAGATCTATTTCAAGATACCCACATACTTATAGTATTATACAGCACAAACCTGTCTGTAAACTCAAGTCTACGCGGTGCTTAAGGAGTACCAACGTGCATCATGGTGTCATCATCAGTGTTGCTAGTAGGCTCCTTTTTTTTAATTCAAATTTCTTGGTTGGCACCACTTTTTTGAAACAGTAAATCTCCCCTTATTCTCTCCTTAATTAATATGTCATTAAATAACAATAATTTTACCAGTTCAAAAAGTGGTGCTAAACAAGAATTCTGGATTTAAAGAAAGTAGCCTACTGGCAACAATGGCCGCCACGCGTCACCTCCAATGAAATTCAGAAGAGCCATAATTTAAATTTAGAAACAACAAAACGGTGCAAAAGGAAATAAGAATTTTGAAAACTCTGGTGGAGAACCCCTAAGTGCAGTTCCAAAGATTTGAAGAACCTGAGGTACATTTTTGCCTCAATATAAAATTGCGCAAGTTTTAATTTGGGTGCCCTACACTTCGTTGACAGATGTGATATCTGACTTTACCAGGTAGCTGACTTGATCAGATATCTGAGTAAAATCGGAGAATGTACAGGGAGGAGATGCGAGGAGTCATAGCAAAGCTATGCACCCAGGGATGCCAGAAACCCTATGTAAAGTTTATCCTGAGAGCTAAAGAAAAGGGGACACATAGCTCACTATAATTTGGATAGCCTAAGTCTAGTGCTCAACATCATTCGAGGTTTACCAGGGTGAGCTCGGATCATTTAGCCTTTAAAAAGGCATTTTGCTGCACCATAACAAGTTCACCACAACTGAAAATAAACATTTCAGTGTCGACCAGGCTCGAAAAAGGGAGGGAAAAGTTAAATTCAAAACTTTAACAAAAACTAAATATAACTAAAACAGAAATTGTGAATCTATGACCAGTTCCAGTAGCAGAAAACTCCGAGTGAGTCCCTAAAACAGCTCGATTCGTTTAGTTCTGAAAATAACACTTTAATCTTTGGGTCCCCACACGACAGACACGTGCACACACCAGCGGTTTTTAAGGAAACTGGGGCAGAGTGGTAAAAACTGGTTCTTTAATAGATTTTGCCGGGGATCTCGTGAGCAAGTTCTCCTCAGCTAATGAAATTTGCGGTGACTGGTTGACCTCAGCAAGCAATTTGATTGGAGCTAGCTTGATGAGGTAATGAAAATAGCATGGACCAGAGAAGCGCAGTCGGGAAAAAACAAAAGAAATTGCAAATAATTGTTAAATTATGAAATTAAATCTCATTAACAAAAATTTTAGAGTACAAAATAATAATAATAATAAATTAGGAAGGTTGAATTCGCGACTGTAGGAATATTTACAGAGGGTTGAATGCCGTTAGTGAAAAGCCAATTCCAGATTTCTTTCAGCCTAGGGAAATAGTGAATTTTCAGGGGAATTCTGCGTTTAAGTAACTCCAGAAGAATTTCTTCGCGAAGTTTTGAACAACTGATAAAATTATTCTCCCAACCTAAGATTGCCAAGTGACGTTTTCGCCCTTTACCCACCCTTGCATCATAAAGACGTATAGAGTTTAATCCCTTGAAGAACGGTGATGCCGTAACGGCATCACATAATTTTAATTCCTAATTGCCTCATTGACACACCGAAATATTATAATGAACATTTCATTTTTCTTAAGTACGTGAAAATATACTTTTACTTGTTTACAAATAAATTATCTTGTAAATATTGGTGTCAATAAATGATTTCAACATTTTACGAATACAAGTACCTTGCCCCTGAAAGGGTTAATGCAGGATTCCTTAGTGATTCATTACCTGTGAATCTTTATCGCAAGTTTTTTAATTTTTCCAAAAATAGGTATTTTAAGGTCATGATGAATGACATCATTGCGAACATAACGTGTCGCTTGAGTAAACCTACGTAAAAGTTTATTCTGGAATATTTTCATTTTTTTAAGATGAGTTTTAGTGGCGCCACCATAAGCAGCCGGACCATAAGTTATGATCGGCCGAATCATAGATTTGTACAACAACAATTTCTTTTTAATTGACAGGGGGTTATGATAAGCCAAGAGGTAGTGTAGGGAATACACAGCAGCATTAGCACGACTCAGAGTTTCAGTGACGTGCTTGCTCCATGTTAATTTAGAATCCAGGTTATTACCCAGATATTTATAATCAGACTTCCACAGACTTTTAATTTAAAGCAAGATTAGTGTCAGGGGTGAATCTGTGATTCGTGATAAAGATGGCGGCACTTCTAGCTTTATTTAACTTCATTCTCCACTTTTTTAACCGTGTCGAAATTTGTCAAGATAGTTTTGGAGTTTAATGAACACTTGGAGTGCATGTTTAAGTTTGTGTAACATGGCAGTGGCGGCTGCAAAAATACCCAATTGAACGTCAGGCTATCTAGGAATGTCATTAATGTATATACGGAACAACACCGGCCACGAGAGGTAACCGTGGGGAACAGAGCTTAGAATGGATTTAAGGTTAGAGAACGCTGTGCCGACTGTGTGCCGTAGGATCTATTTTTAAAGTAGAAAGCAAATTTAAGTTTAAAAAATGTAAGTTTAAGCTCAATTTCTTTGAAATCTGTATCGAAATGTACTCATTTATTGTGGTTTTTGAAAGAATTTTCAAGCGTGATTTTCTTAAAATCTATCTCCAGTGCGTGTAGGCTCCATTTCTAAAGAATAATAACCATTTGCAGTTAAAATACTATAAATATTTCGGCATGTTGCCGGCTAATTTTAAATAACGAAATTAAAACTTCACCAAAAACACATGAATAAGATAAAATACAATAAAAATAAATAAAATAAAACAATATCTTGGAATGAATTTTATAAGATAATTGCAATTTTTACATCGCCGAATGGAGCAAAAAATGTACTTTCAAATGTAATTTGTTTGAAAATTGCATCTTAAAACCCTCCGACTGTCTTGGAAAAGAGCAAAATTGTAATCTTGTTTTCTCTGCATTTTGTTTTAAATGCTAAAAAAAATGATTCTTTGAACATTTTATATATAAAAAAAAAACTTAATAACGAATATGAATGCAATCCTTGGAATTATTAATCATTATTCAATTTATTTAAAATACATTAAATCAATAGAACCATATTACTTTAAATATTGCTTGTATTGCAGTGAAACCTGGAGCTTAGTGAACGTATTAATACGGGCTTGTCAGTGAGGGTGTTAATGTACTGATTATTTATGATTTTTGACACTTTCCAACATAGCTGAAAAGTTCAAATATTTTAACAAAATCAACTGATTCCAAAATAAATTACACAGGTAGTAATTTTTTTCAACTGAGTGAAAATAAGCGCAGGGATCGAATGCAGAACATTTGTTTGAAAGGTTGTTTATATTTGGTTTGGTTTCTGAGTGAAAACTCTGTTGGAAGCGATATCGTCCAGATATCCTAATTTCAAGAGCATTGGCAATTAAAACCAAAACTTCTGAGTTCGATTACCGGTCTTTACATATTTTCACTCAATTGGAAAAAATTACTAGTCGTATATTTAAAAAGTCTATGAATTCGATTTGTCTGTCTACCGTCTATTTGTGCTTTAACTCTCGTAACTACCCGGATTGCCATGAAACATTTACATGTTATTCATGTTTCTTATAGAATGTTCGGCATCAAAAATAAAGTGTCTAACATTTTTCGACCGTTTACAGAGGCACACAAAAGAATTGATATATTATGGTCTACAGGGGCAAATCGTTTACGATACATTTTAAAGATGTAACAATTATTCAAATATAATGAAATTCATATGCACCATTAAGATAGGCTAAAATATTCTTTGAGATGTAAATATCCAACCGGGCAAAAAATGTCTGGACCAGGATTCGAACCAAGGATTTCTTGGTTCAAGCTGCCAATGCTCTGCCATCTGGGCTATCCCGGACGAATGTTGTGGATCTAATTCACCTAGCTAACTTTATTTATTATACAGTAGCGCTCAAAAGTATTTTGACAACCTTATATTCTCTCTTATTTTATTTAATATAAAAATGTAAAAGAAAATATATTCCCTATAACTGAGAACACTATGACTGCAGTTATTCAAATGTATCAAGTTTCTACTTGTTTGTTTACATTCGGCGCCACCGAAGAAATATGTGTCCCTTAGCTCAAAAGTATTTTGACAATTAGTTTCTACTTAATTGTTGAAGGTGTCAGTGGCGCTATAGCTTCGATTAGTGTTTATATTGACTTATTCTGATTATTTTTAAGGATCAGGAATATCGAAATGTAAAAAAATATTGAAGTGATTCTAGAAAAGCTGCTGTAAATGCACTTAAGAAAGGTATACTGCAAGCAGAACTAGCTCGTTCTTTTAACGTGTCTCGGCATTTTTTATTACATAGAATAAAGTTTTTCATAAACAGAAATACATCGAAAATAAGCCTCAAAGTGGGCATCCGAAAAAAAACAACTTGCAATGTTGACTGTATTATAAAAATGATATCTAAAAGTGATTGTCGTAAGTCCGCTGTAATAATAAAAAATGAATTGAAAGAAAATTACGGCATAGACATACACGTTTCATCAGTCACACGACGCCTAAAATTCTATTGTTTACATGGCAGAAGACCAGCAAAAACACGTTTGTTATCTACTAAGAATAGGAACGCTAGAGTTGCATTTGTAAAACGGCATAACCCTTTCAGGGGCAAAGCAATTCCATTGCTAAAGTGAGGAAATTAATGATTGACACCAGAATTCGAAATCAAATTTATTTGTAAATAAGAAAAAGCTATATTTCACACACATAATAAACCGAATTTTTTTTAACCAAAATTCTGGTGTCAGTCATTAATTTCAACACTTCAGCAATGGAATTGCTTTGTCCCTGTAAGGGTTATGCTGTTTTACAAATGCAACTCTAGCCTTCTTATTCTTATTAAATTAGATACGCGTTTTTGCTGGACTTCTGCCATGTAAACCACAGAGGTTTAGGCGTCGTTTGACTGATGAAACACGTATATCTATGCCGTAATTTTCTCACAATTTATTTTTTATTATTACAGCGCACTTAGACAATCACTTGTAGATATCATTTTTATAATACAGTCAACATTGCAAGTTGTTTTTTTTTTTGGATGGCCACTTTGAGTCTTATTTTCCGATGTATTTCTGTTTATTAAAAACTTTATTCCATGTAATAACAAGTTGCCGAGACACGTTAAAAATCTGCTTGCAGTCTACCTTTCTTAAGTGCATTTACAGCGGCTTTTCTAGAATCACTTCAATATTTTTTACATTTCGGAATTCCTTATCCTTAAAATTAAACACAATAAGTCAATACAAACACTAATCGAAGCTATAGCGCCACTGACACCTTCTACAATTAAATGCAAACTAATTGTCAAAATACTTTTGAGCTAAGGAGGAGTCATATTTCTTCGGTGGCGCCGAATGTAAACAAACAACTTGAAACTTGATACATTTGAATAACTGCAGTTATAGTGTTCTCTATTATAGGGACTATATTTTCTTTTATATTTTTATATTAAATAAAATAAGAGAGAATATAAGGTTGTCAAAATACTTTTGAATGCTGCTGTAGCATCTGGTCTGATATCTGAATCAGATCAACAGAATAAATCGAAGTTAATGGAGCTTCAGTAAATGCTGGATACGTAATTACACTAGATTAATTTTAACATAAATATTCAAATTCGTAAATGCATATTCAGAGTTTTCTGGAGTGCCGTTACCTTCAATTCGACCTTTGATCTGATTCAGATATCAGACAAATGCTATAATTAAGAAGGTTAGCTAGGTGAATTAGATCCACAAGATTCGTCCGGGAAAGCTCAGATGGCAGAGCGTTGGCAGCTTGATTCTAGAGATCCCTGGTTTGAATCCTGGTACGGACATTTTTCGCCCAGTTGCAAGTTTACATCTCATATGATTTATTTACCAATTAGAATAATTGTAACAAAATTAATCTAGTAAAATAAGCTTTTTATGGAGTACAGAATAAGTAGCATTTATAGTTCGTTTACAAGTGAGCACAAAGAATTCCATTGCATTACAATATACGGGAAAAATCGTTTACGATGCATATTAAGTATGTAATAATACCTCTAGCATAATGAAATTAAAAATGTTCAATGATATGCGCTGCAACTTGTTTTAAATCGATCTAGTAGTGCGTAGCATTTATCTTCTGTTACAGAGATGCACAAGAGGCTTCTGTTATACTCGTATAGCGGCTATGATAAATTTCATTGCATGGAAAAATGAAATTTCTCATAATGACCTGTACGTTTTGGAAGGTGTTTTATAATCTATGCGTGATGTTTCGTTCTTGCTTAAATAATTACTAAGTATGAATTATTATTAAATCTACCACTATCGCTTGCAGTCGGATTACAAAAGATTAATCCGTTTGCATTTAAAACAATATAAATAATAAAGCATTTGTTTAAGGTTTATGTTACAGAACGAGATTGAAACTTCATCAATCAGTCACTTAATACAGTAATATAATGTTAATAAAACACAAATTTAACAAACATGTAATCAAACTTCGCTCTTAAATCACCTAAATTATCATAATCAACAATGCTGCAGTAAGTAGTTTATTCTTTGGCGATTTCTCCGGCTATTAACTCGTAGCATACGGCTGATACAAAACTATCACTTTTAATAAATTTCAAAAAAATATTTGTATCCGTTATTGATATTTTATTATACGAAAATGTTGCTTAGTCTCAATGGCCAATCTAAAAACAACTATGTTAAATTAAAAAAAAAAAAAACTGTTAGAGTTAGAAAAAAAATTATTTTGTTTTCTGTAACATTGCGAACTCGGGTAGGATAGCCTAGTCTTTGTAAAAGTAAAGTTTTATCCCGTCTGCCCATGAAAATTTATAGATTTGCAGCATTTCACGTATTAGAGCAAAATTTAGCCTAAAAACAATTTTCTTTTTTTAAAAGAAGGGGCTCAGCCCTCCTGCTTGCTACGTTCACCAGCCCCCCACGTAATCGCTTCGCAATTCCTTTCGGTATCGCGCAGCAATCCCTAGTTTCTAGCTAACCACAGACGTAATTGTTTTGCTTTTCCATTCTGGATCGCTTCGCGATCCCTTATTTTGTATGCATTCAACTTTTAGATTCCAAACGCAGATGACACCCTCCCCTTTCTCATTAGTTAATGGAAATTATCTCCTTTCTGTAAAAATCACTTTTGCCATACACACTAAAAACCCCGCCCAAAACAGAAGTTTATCGAAATGAAGAAGTTTCTTCCCTTTCCCCGCCCATCCTATCTAAATTCTCTACTTTCATGGTATTCGCCAAGCACAATTCCCGATAAGAAAAGACAGAAAGCTCTGAGCGATCAGATGCGCATCGCGGTATCTATGCAGATTTTCATTGGTCCATTTCCAAATCTTTTGGCCCGTTTACAAATCGTTAACTTTTTATATATATAAAAGGATATTTTGAAAAATAGAATTCTATACTAGACATAAACCTTAATGTCGCCAAATTTGGCGCAAAGGAATTGCCATCAGCCAGTGTTTCCATTCGGAGTTGCCAGAGGGCTACTTTTTTTTAAATTCAGATTTCTTATTTGCCACCAGTTTTTTGAAATAGTAAAATTCGCCGTATTTAATGACACATTTAATAAGGTGAAAATAAGGCGCATTATACAATTTCAAAAAAGTGATGCCAGTTAATTATCTGAAATATAAAAAGTGGCCCACTGGCAACACTCAGGCCTCGCAGCGTTCCTAAAATTTTCTGGACTTGCTGCCTCTATCTCAAATAAAAAATCTGCGAGCAATGTTTTTTTAATAACTGTAATAGATATACAGGGTGTTTCATAAAAGATGGGCAAAACTTTTAGACTTGATAGTACCCATCAAAACAAACAATTTTCATTAAAGAATGTATGGTCGGAATTAAAACGCAAAGGTGCTAGAGGCAGCCAAATGAGATATTCAGTCTTGCCAATGGGCTATTTTTTTAAGGGGACCGGGTAAGCAAAATTCAACCAAAAAATCGATTTTTATTTTTTATATCATTAAATATTTTAAACTTTTATCTTTTCAACGATGTATTACACATGTTTATACATAAAAATGTGTTGGATTCTTTCATTCTTTCTAAGAGTACTTCACAGCAGTGGGCTACTTTTCAGATTCTAATTCAGATTTCTTGATTGGCACCACTTTTCTGAAGTGGTAAAATTCCCATTGTTTTCGCCTTAATTAATATGTTATTAAATAAGGCAAATTTTGCTATTTCAAAAAAGTGGTGCCAATCAAGAAATCAGAATTTAAAATGTAGTCCACTGGCTGGTAATGCTTCACAGCTTTAATTGACTTTTTCTCAAAACTTCGATTTTTCAGGTTTGCGTTTCTTTTTTTCAATATCTATTTAACTTAATAACTCAGATTTTTCTAAATACTTATATTATGTTATAGTGCATACTTTAACACAGGGATTTAATGATTTGTTGAGAATTATTTATTTTAGGCAGTGAAACCTTGCCAAAAATACTAATTTAAAAATGTCTTTCAATAAATAATTAATAACTCATTTTCAGTTTCACTTAGAAAGAAAATGGTTCCTTAAAATACGTAAAGCATGTTATTAAAACTACTCTAAAAAATCTAGACCTCTAACTTTCATCATTTCTGAGAAAAAGATACATAAAGTTGGTGTATTTTAACAAGACCGAAATAGAGCTTACCCGGTCTACTTAACCCTTTGAGCTCGGGGGATGAATTTCTACAAAATGCCGAAATGTCACATTGGCACCAGTATTTTGTAAACAAAAGATTCGACTTATAATATGCACGAAAAAAATGCATTAATCTATTTTCAAATAAATTTGGTTGAATATTCCGGTGCCAATGTGACATTTGAAGATTAAATGTAAGCGGGAAGAAATTCACTCATAAGAGCTCAAAAGGTTAACACGTTGAGTGCCACGTCAGTCATCGGTCACTGACACTGAACTTTACATTTAGGCCGCGTCAGTCATCGGTGATCGCCATTATTAGATTGTGCAACGGCAATCTTATTTCGTTGCACAAACGGAAATACAGACAAAATAGCCTTGGCACTCAACGTGTTAAATTAAAATTTAATGGTTGGCACCACATTTTTGAAATGGTAAAATTCCAATTGTTTTAGGTTTAATGAATATATCATTAAATAAGGCGAATTTTACAAATTCCAAAAAGTTGTGCCAATCAAGAAATCTGAATCCCACTGGTAACACTGTATATGTTATTATGCGAGGAAAAAACAAGCAAAGAACGAATAAGTGACAAAAGCAAGGTGGGAACCCCTCTCCGTACAATCGTTGAGTCTTTGAGCCATTTCCATCTGCAGTTCCATTGATAAAATGCATACTAGCCTTTTCCCTATTAGCGAAAGGCAACATCTTCCATTATGTTTTTATTGCGATTGACAGTTGCACACTCGGATCAGCAGCTTTTATGTATTAACCCCCTCACTGACAAGCCCGTGTTAATACGTTCACTAAGCTCCAGGTTTCACTGCAATACAAGCAATATTTAAAGTAATATAATTCTGTTGATTTAATGTATTTTTAATACGTTGAACAATGATTAATACTTCCAAGGATTGCATTCATATTAGTTATTAAGTTTTTTTATAAAATGTTCAAAGAATCATTTTTTTAGCATTTAAAACAAAATACAGAGAAAACGACATCACAATTTTGCCCTTTTCCAAGACAGTCGGAGGGTTAATCGACGCGAAAACTTGCATTCGCGTTCTTCTTCTTCCCCATATCACAAATGCATGCTATTAGTGTCATGCTTCTCCCGATAACTCTCAAAAGGAATGGAGCTTTAACGTTTGCATGGATCAAGCCAGTGTTGCGAGTCGGCTGCTTTTTTTAAATTCAAATTTTATGATAGCCACCATTTTTTTAATTGATAATTCACCTTGTTTTCACCTTATTTCAGCTGTCACTAAATAAGGCTAATTTCGCTATTAAAAAAAAGAATGGTGGCAATCAGTAAATCTGAATTGAAGCCAGCAACTTTGCTATTTATTACTGACCATGCATTCTTTGATGAAAGTTGTTTGTTTGGATGTGTACCATCACCCCTTAATTCCCCCCCCCCATCTCTTATAAAACACCCTGTACACAATAAAGATATCTTTTTAAATAGTGGTAGTAAAGTGAGAAATTTTTAGGAACGCCGCGACCCCAGAACACTGTTTCCAACCGTAAGCGGCGATTTTCCTCTAGAATGCCGAAAAATGTGTGATTTCCTTTTTTTCTCTGAATAGAAATAAAGATTTTAGGTCCGGGTATTTTACATGTTATTTATTATCATTTTCAGAATATTTCAAAAAAAGTTTAATAAAAAATTGATGATGTGGCTCGAGTTGTGTGTATGGCTGTCCTAGCGTGCGCGCCGTGCAAACGATAGTTCACCAGAGTCATTGTTTACAATCAATTTTCGTTAAAGATTATGAAAAAATAGATAACATTGCGTGGAACTTCAAGAAGTTTTGGGTCAAAAAGTAGAAAATCGAAAATGTGGCAACGATTTGTATAAAAGGTTTATTTCTGACCCCTTTGTTCACACTTTGGCGTGTTTCTGAAAATATTTATTTTTTAGAAAACTAACTTTATTTAATGGCAGATAAAATGATACGAGAATAAAGCAAATTACACTATTTTAAAAAACTGGCGGGAATCAAATAATCGGAATAAAACAAAGTAGCCTACACTGCCCGTGAAAGTCACTGGCGCGAGTAGGCTACTTCAGTCAGGCGAACAAACGAGAATGCCAATGTTAATTCTTTGGGGGCGTTATTTTCAATTTTCTCAATGCTTTTTTTTTGCATAGGATAGCTGAGGACGATCTACAACCAGCTCAGTTTTTACTTTTTCAAATTTGGTTTCAGATTTAAAAAAATATTTTCACTTTCGGAACTGGTTCTCAAATTGAAACTATCCTAATATTAAAACAAGTAATATAAAAATTTTGTTTTTAAAGTCGATTCCTACTTAGGTCATCAAAGAAAAATTTAATATAATACCTTAAGCTAATATTAGTTTTTGTTGCATTAAAATATCTCAATTTATTGATTTCCTATAAGCAAGTAGGTTTACAATGGAAGTCTATGGGAATTTGGCGAAATATTAGAGATATTGCCAAGTTGGCGTCACTTTTGGCGACTCATTTTGGTCGCCAAATTTAGCGATATATCTCCAAGTTGGCGACATAACAGGGTCCCCCCTATGGTAACCCACTTATAGATATGAAGATGCATTAAATGCTTCAATAACCAATGGCCGCCATTTTGTCTCCCATGTAAAACTAAAATTAATTAATTAAAATTTAATTAATGAACTAATATTTGAAAAAACTGTATTAACATCAATTGTCATCCAGTACAAGTTTTAAAAAAATTATTTCCACTTGATAGAATGAATAATAATTATTTTATTAACGATTCAAAATTTGAACAAGATATATAAATAAATAAATAAATTTAGGGAGAGCGTGAACTAATAGTAGGAATTGAAAAAAATAACCATAATCAAAATCCAAAAAATAAAAACTAATCCGGTTATAGATCATCCTCAGCTATGAAATGCAAAAAAAAAAAAAAAAAAAAAACATTAAATTTTTTTCTTAAATCAAAGCGAGAAATTTGAAAATAACGCCCCTATAGACTTAACATTAGCGTTCTCGTTTCTTTGTGTGATTGAAGTAGCCTCTTAAGTGGTTAACTGGTGCGTTACTTTTTGCAAGTTATCTATATCAATAGTGATCAACTGCAGCTGATTGAACTTTTAAGCTGAGCCCACGGTCATTAAGTTAAAGGTCATCGCCACTTGAATACTAGGCTTGAGCGCTGGCAGAAAAATGGCGGTTGACATTGGCAGATTTGATTAAGAATTTGCACGGCCCCCTGAAATTACACACCAGTGTTTTACCAAGTTTTTTACAAGTTTTTTTTTTTAACCAAGTATTTTACAAGTTTTTTTTCGACTTATTTAATCTGAGAAAAGTGAAACCGAAAAAACTTTTAGAAATTATTGGTATTAAAATTTAAGGGACCATACAAATGCTGAAATAAATCCGTCTGCGATAACTGTCGCGGACACCCTCTGTATCCCTTTGCGGTGACAGTGACACATGATTTTAATTAAAACTTTTACGTACCGAAGTGAACTGAATGGAACTGAAAAAAACTTTAGAATAATGTTTTGTTTTTGTGAACGGAGTTGCGCCTCCGTTATGATTCGATTGAAGTTAAAACGTTTAAATGTTAAAGTCTTATAATCTTGTAAATATTTTGTAATATATTTGTAAATAAGTATTTAAGATTAACCCTTTCCGGCACAGTGTGCCCGGGTCGGGATACCTAATTTTAATTCCGAACTTACGAACGGCACCAAGAATATTTTAGTAAAATTTTGCTTTTACAATGAATAGTTAAAGTAGCATGTTTCTAATTTCTAAAAAAGTCGTTTTAAAACTCCGGTGTCAGTCAACCATTTCATCATTTTACAACAAAATGTGCCCGTGCCGGAAAGGGTTAACCGAGTAATGTATTATTTTAGTTGAGTGAGTTACTGAATAGAATTAAGTTAAATCAAATTCGGCAGTCCCAACCAGAAGCAACCGGGAGCTTACCTGACGGAAAGGGTAAGTTAAAGATTTATGACATTATTTTTTGTCTAATTTGAAAGCTTTTTATCATATTTTTATGGCGCCCGGGAACAGCGACGCCGGTTTAATTTGATCCTAATTGAATGAAAAGTTATTTATAGACGAAAGTTTTGAATATTTAGTTCTATTGAAAACAATATTGTTGATGGTTTGTTTTGATCTTGAATATAATGAAGACCTGAGCAATAAATTAAATAAACGTCTCGAATACTTAATTCTTTTGAAGATGATACATTAATAATATTGATTGATAACGTATTTTGAGAAAGGGATTATTTTGAAAGTTATTGAATATATTTTGAAAGTTATGTTATTGTTCTTATATCAAGTTGCTGTAAAATTAATTACATTTAAAATTACGGATTAAATATGTCTGATATTGAAAAACTAAAGAAGAAACGTGCTGTTTCTAGAACGGCGACGACGAAATTAATTAATACTTGTGAGCAGTATCTTGCAGAATCAGTACAGGAAGTTCCTCTTCTTACGGAACATATTGATCAGTTAAATTGGAAGTATGATAATTTAATAACTTTAGATGAGCAGATCCAAAACTTAATGGATGATGACGGTGAATTAGAAACTGAATTTGAAACTGCCGAAGGTTATTCTGAAAAAAATAATTTCTATGAAATCGAAACTAACGTATGCTTTAAAAATGAAAGTTGAACCTGAACGTTCTTTTAAGAAAACAAATTCGGTTAACGAAAGTATTTCAACAGAGAATTTGACTTCTTGCTCTCGTTCTAAAATTAAATTACCAAAGTTGGGTATTAATAAATTTAATGGAGATCCTGCTTATTGGTTATCTTTTTGAAACCAATATTACAATGCGATACATCAAAATGGTAGTTTAACTGACATTGATAAATTTTATTATTTGCATTCCTTCCTTACTGGAGCTGCTTCTAGTGCAATTGGTGGGTTTTCGCTATCGAGTGAAAATTATATAGCAGCAATTGAACTAATCAAAAAGCGTTTTGGTCGTAAAGACCTGATTATAAATGCTCATATGGGAAAATTATTGAATTTAGAAACAGTTAAAAATGTAAATAATACTTTTGCTTTGCGAAAGCTTTATGATAATATTGAGACTCAAATAAGAAGTTTAAATTCACTTGAAGTAACTTCCGGAACATATGGTACGTTACTAACGCCAATTTTGCTCCTAGTATTCAGCAGGCAATGGTAAAAGTCGTGCAGTTATTATCGTCTAAAAATGCATACATCTACCCAGAAGTTAATTTTGATTAACGCACGGGCATGCGAGACAACTGCCCCGATCAGAGTTCACTACGATTTCCGAACAGTAACCATCGTCTTACATATACTCAGAAATCTATTATAAATAAACAAATATTACTATAAAGGCATAGTGGTGTTTGTCCGCTCCGGATCCCAAAACAGCTTTATCGGAAATTCAAAGAACCCTGTTGAAAGTTTATTCTTTTCTATTTTACATTACATCTCTTATAAAATATTGCAATGTAATAAAAAAATGCATTATACGAGGTGCATGTGAAAATTAAAACTGTGACAATAAATTTTGAAATGTAAATTTTTAAACTATAAGAAGGGAAAATGTATTATTAAACGTCAGAACATAAAATGCAAATACCCATTGAATCAAAATATCATATGAAATTGATATGGCAAAATATATGTGAAACCCCACCCTTGAAAGAGAAACTTTATTCTTCGAAGGCGTTGTGTTACAGCATATTTTAAAAACTGTTCAAAAATTAAAATAAAGATAAGAAATATTATTAAAATAGTACCATTAATTAAGCAAAAAACTGAAGAAAAAATTAGAATTTGAAAATTTTTTCATAAGAGACAGTGGCGCCAACTTATACGAGCCCATGGAACGCGAGCCCACCAAATAATTTGATCTCTCCGCCCTCCAAATAATTTGATCTCTCCGCCCACCGAATTTCAACTGATTTAATTCGTAATTTAGTTTTTTTAATTATTTAATCACTGAAAGGAAATTTGATTTTATTAACGTTCTCAAAATATATGTGTTTTAAAAATAGTAAAGACATAAATGAGACTTACAGGAGCACTGGAAATCCCTTCAGCGGATGATAATAATTTCTCACGAAAACAAATTTCCTGCATATTTTACCATCTGTTTTTATGTCTTGAATTGATAAAGCAATTAGTTGAGTAAAATGTATGCTTTTTTTGCACTTTCAATACTTAACAATTACAATGTTATTTGAAATAATTATTAATGCATTTATAAGAAAAACTTATAAGAATATAATTTAATAAAATTGTTTATAAAATTATAACTAAATTATAACAATTAAAAAAATTGCTTAGAAAAAACATAATTTAATTTCGAGTTATCTTTAGCCATTCGCTCCTCCCCCCTCTCTCTCTCCACACACATACACTAAGGGAAAAAATTATACGTGTTATTTTACTCAAAAAGTTTTGAGCCCACCCAATATTTTTGAAAAGTTGGCGCTACTGATAAGATATGCTTTTTATACAAGACATAATGCTTGTGGCTTGATCCTTATGTCACAAATATTTTATTGGCAGCAAATTTTTGTATAAATATAAATGTAATAAAATATAGTATATTTAGGTTATTTTGGACACCGTTTAATTTGGACGAAATGTTAAAAACAAAAATTCAAGTTATTGTAAAATTTATATCTCATAACTGGGACTTCTGCTTAATCGAAATAAATCGTGCCAAGCCTACGTGTCGCAATAAATCGGAATTTACTGTAAATCTATAACGAAAATCATGGCATTCGCAATTTCTTTACTTAAAATATCGAAGAAAACTCTTAAAATTTTCGGATGCGTAAATGATAGTTTAAATAATTGTATCACATGATTTATTTATTTTTTTATTGCATGAATTTTTGCATTCCTAATGAGGTGTAAAACCAACAAAGTGAAAATGTGTCCAAGTCAAGAATCGAATCCTGGTCATTAGAACATCGCAACAGTGCTTCACCAACTGATGCTTCTCGGACGATACCCAACCTGGCTTCTTCCACTCTTATATGTTTGCAATGGTGCATCTGAAGCACAATTTTTATTGCATGAATTTTTGCATTGCTAACAAAGCCAAAAGCAACAGAGTGAATATTGTCTAAACAAACCAGCACTCAAACCAGGTCGTTGTTTGGCGCATTGTTTTGGCACCAATGCTCTACTCGGACAATACTCAGCTGGGAACCTCTGAAACTTATATGTTGGCAAGGCTGCATTAATAGCACATAAGCCAACATATAAGAATGACTAAGCCAATGACTCGGGTTCGAATTCTGGCTTGGGCACTTTTTCACTCTGTTCGTTTAACGTGTTGTTAGCTGGGCAAAAATTCATGCAATTTTAAGAAAATAAATATTTCAGGCGACATATCCACAAAATTATAACTGTTCTAAATTATACAGATTAATGGCGAAAATTCATAGTATTACCAGATATTGTGACCATTAATATTAGTTCTTAAAAACGGAAATATATTTCGCATTTTCCTAGATAGATTCTGCGTCCCAAATCATGGTAATTTATATTTAGAGCAAACATGATGTTTTATCTAACTGATAATAAATAGTTTGCTAAAAAAGGGACATTATAATTATTTTCATAATTAGCTGTTGGAAAAAGTGAAGGATTCTCAGAAAAAAATATTTGAAACATTATAATTATTGCAAGCTTTGTTATTTAATATTTATCTGTAAACAGTCAAACTTAAAAGAATAAAGTACACTATTATTTAAAATTTTACACCAGATAAATTTCAAAGTATATATTTATAAATATTATTTGCTTAATTCTTTCTTTATTTTTGTTAGGTTCTGTGTATTAATTCTTGGAAACGGTCATCGCATGGAGACCGTCGTTTGAATAATGAACCACTGCGTCGGGCCACTGTTCGACTGTTCATATACGACAATGGGCCCCGGACAATGAAGATATCTGTTTTTCCGGGCCTGGTTATCGATTGGTGTGGTCGGATCGCTGAAACCGGTTGGAAAGAGCCGCCTTAGCGATTATTTGCTATTCTGGTGTAGTAGAGTCAAAAGTTTGCCGGCTGGAGTGGGGTGCTTTTTTTCTTCCCGAGTACTTCCAGGCGGTCCAGTTCGCAGTGGGAAAGGTTCGGAAAGAGTTTTTGCTCTGCTTTGGAGGTTTGGGGCGCTTGTTTAACACATTAAGGACGAGTTTCTTTTACACTTCTTTTAATATCTCGTCACCAGTTTTTTTTTTTTTTAACCTTTCTAATTTTAACTCATTTAATCGCTCGGAGTTTGGGATTAGCAAGGTTCGCACACTCCTTGGAATTTCCAAGGACTCTGGCACCAATATTAATGATAAGAAAATTTACATTTAATATTTAAAACACAGAATTCGCAAACACCGCCTTTATTCACAGATTTTGCAGTATTTTTCTGCAGTGAAATACTTTGAAAATATTGTAAAAATTTAGAGGTAAAATTGTGTGAAACCTGGATTAGGCAATATGAAAATTTTCTTTCTAAAATACTGGTTTTCCCATTTAAAAATTTCGTAATACGTCAATGGCAACTTTTCATGCTAACCGGCTTTAATGAGTTAATATTAAAAAATAGAAAGAAGGCTTAGTTTTTCAATTACCAGGGTTCGTAAATATCATGATTTTTTCAAAAATATAAAAAACATCTGATGTTTTTTTTTATATTTATTAGATATTTTCCAAAAAGTCAACTTATTGATAATTATAAATATTTTCAGACTTAATATAAATTAGAAATTAAAATATATTGCAGTTAGCATGAAAACTTAATAAAATATTATTCTAAATGTGTGTGTGTGTTTTTTTTCTTTTTGTTTCTCTTAACCCCTTGGGGACGAGCGACACGTATACGTGCCGCATGAAGCGCTCAGAATCCTTGTTTTTCCTCACCAGTAAAATTTTACTGTAAAATTTGCCTTATTTAATCAGCTCATTTTCTCGATTCAAGAAGACACAAATTTCTGTTTTTAAAAAACGGTGACAAAAGATTAAAAATTTCGTAAAAGGCTCCCGTCCCGAAGGGGTTAAGTAACAAAATAGTAGAGCAACTAAATGAAAACAAATACAATTTGCTTAAAAAAAAAAAAATCTGTAAGATTTAGTATTAAGAAAATTTTGTTGTATAAAGCTCAATTTGAAATACAAAATAATTTGTTTTAATTTTTAAAAAATGGAATATAGTTGTAATTTTATCGCTCTTTCAACCTCATAACCTGTTGTGCATTTTAAACTGCGGTAAAGCAAAACCAGAAAAAGTTATTTTAAATGAAGATGTAAATAGCTTATCTTAATTAGATAGTTTATCTTTCAATGGGTGTCGTAAGTAATATTGTGTGACGCAATTATTGTCATCTAAAAATTCACCTTCAAACGTAAAGATTTTTTTTTAGGGGGGTGTCAAAAGTCACTATCAGGGAAAAAGTTCCATATCTATAGAACGATACCGTTAATAATAGTCGAAAAAATCATTTACACTTGTTTTCACTGAAAAAATCAAATTTTGAAATAAAATGTAAAATATCGAAAATATCAAACATGACATTTTGAAAGAAATATCGGATATATATCATGGTATATCTGAAAAATAAGCTATTCGATTTCTAAATACACCCATATAAATATATATACCCATTGATATATATATATATATATCGCCGATCCCTGTTAATTACAAAATGCTATTTTCTTACATAAAGCTATTTTACAGATCCTTTAAAAGTTTTTTGACTCAGAAATCTGTTTATTCTTTCTTTCTTGCAAAAAGGGTCAACTAATTTCTTTACAAAATTTAAGTATTATATGTGTCTTAATTCAGACCGAAAAAAAAAAAATTCTTTCGATTTATATGGAAAGATTCAAAGTTTAAACATGGAAAAATTTCTGAAATAAAAGCATGCATTTCGGCCTTTTAAACAAAACCAAAAGTTTCGGCAAGAAGCAAGATAGCTGACATTTTTTTTTCTGTTTAATATTAAAGCTGTTCTCAAATTAAAACTCCCTACTTTCTGACACATTCCTGAAATAATTTTTATTCAAAAACGCAGAAAATTGCTGGATGTTGCTATTGAGAAACAGCGAAATCGAATAGCATATGCCATTTTTCGATAAAGGCAGAAGATCCTTCAGAAAATGCAGGCAAATTAGGCATTTTGAACCCAAATTACTGAAGAGACTCTCGATAAAGTTCGTCAAGAGACAAAAAATGCTTATAATTCAAGATAATGCATTTATATACTTCAAAAATAAAAATAAATAAAAGACGCTTTTCGATTCCTAATCACTTCAATTGTCATATCTTCCAGTTTCATGCTTTTGTGTTTTAAAATGAGTCTGTGAATGTCCAGGATTCGGTGAAACAAAAGAGAGGACGAAGGCTTGGTATTCATTACATGCCTATGCTATCACAAAAAATTAACCGTGTTCTATGCCTTAAAATACAGATATGGATATATAAATACATATTTAGGTTAATATATTATTTTGTTTAATCCTTCCCGACTCACTCCAATAGCACAAAATATGCAGTGTAATCTGTAGACGATCGAATTAGATTTTAAATATTAGCTTTGTAAAATTTGCTCACCAAGTTTGGCATCCCCTAAAATCAAAGAGGTTCAGTGCCACGGTCCAGTTAGAACGGTTTTTTTTTAATCAGCCCTTGTCTTTGTGTTCGAAAATCTTGCGTTGTTGAGCGGAGAAAACAATCTTTTTTAGATCCTTTTACAATAATAAAACCCGTGCGATATCCCTTGTCTGTGATTGCTTTCTATTTGGGGGACGGAAAACAAAACTCATATCCTTCTGCTACAGCTCTACAATGACATGAATTGTGACATTTGTAGATTTCTGCCTAAACTTTGGTGTAATTAAAACATTTGCTATTTGAAACAGATTTTCAGCCACAGGAAGCTCACGAAACGCTGTAATGGTCCCAAAATTTTGATTAGTTCATATTTCTATGCAAGATGGTTTTTTTTTTAAAGACAAGATTAATCTGGAAACAATTTCAAAATAACATTAACACTTTTATATTGTGTACTTTTCGTATCGGGCTCGGGACATGCTAAAACAAAACTTTTCAGGTTCCTGAAACATAGCCTGGACTCAGCTATTTGTAAAACATTTTGTAAAATATTTGTAAAATATTATTTTCAATCAAATATGATCCTATTAATTAACCCCTTGATTCTCGCTCCCGTCATATTCACGGGCTGTGTCTTTTTTTCAGATTATTCAGATTTGTTTTATTGCCACCAGTTTTATAGAATAGTGTAATTGGCTTTATTATGATGTCATTTTATCTGTCATTAAACAAGGCGAGCATTTCTTTTTCAAAAAAGTGGTGCCAATAAGCAATTTGAATTTTTAAACTGCAATTTAATGCGACCATTAAGGGGTTAAGGTTAGAAACCAAGACTTTTTATTTCAACCAAAACTCTTCTACTTATTTTAAATATCAATAAAATATTATAGTAACCATAAATTTATATTGGAATTACGTACATAATATAAAAAAGGGAATTTTTGCATGGAAAAATTCAGTTGAGTATTATTAATTTTCCGGTCACAAAGATTTTGATTTAGGTTTTTGGAGGTTTATAATTATTTTGCAAACGAGAGTAGAAATAGAAATTTTTTTTTCACTTTTTAAAAAAGGCAAGACGCAGTAATTAATGTTAAAAACAAATACGAAGTTTATTAAAATACTAAATTTTCCTAATGAATGAATAACTGAATTTTTCGTTTGTTTGAATCAATAATTTTCTTTAATGGACAATTAGTTTAGTCAGTCATATATTCGAATCATTTGGTAGTGAATCCATTTTTTATATTATTTTTCATGAAATCATATCGTTTTCTGTACACAGATAAAACGCACAAGAATAATGGTACTATTTTTCTAAAGTTTTCTGATCAAGCTTTTGAAAAAGCATACTCGCATCTCATTAAAATACGTTATTTTGAATAAAATTGCAGGTAATTAAAAATTAATAAAAAGACGCATTTCAAAGTATATGCGGTACGAAAATCTCGCACATAGGTTTACTGGTATTTAGTAATATAATACAAAATATAATCTGAAATCTCTGATACTTTGAATAAACCTGCAGATTTTACTTACTCGCCAGAATGCTTAGATAGAAAATAGTTTTTAACTGTTAGTTTTCGAGAATTATTTTATTAAAAAAAAATTACATCAGTCTTTTTTGCGCATAAATAAAATTTACGTATAGGCCAGTTATTCTACTTTTTACGTTTGTTGAATTTATTTGCTGGTTATATTGTTGTGCATGTGTCCTCTTTCATGATATATTTATATTTAATAAAAGCACGGGCTCATTAAAAAAAAATAGCATTTTTACAATCTAATGATAACAAGAAAAATAATATTTTATGCAATAAGCGAATATTTGTCAATATGAGAAAAATAAATTATATACGATGCGTTTTTTCTGACTAGTAAAATTATGCAATTGACTTCGGCTAGTGAACTTCCTTTTTTTTCTTCTTTCTACTTTCATTCTATCTTTATTTTATTTATTTATTTATTTTTAAATTCTGTTTCATCAATAATAATTTCTGGAACCTTGATTTTGGAGAAAAAGAACATTAGAAAAACCCTCTAAGCAACAGTGAAAAGTTTCTAATTAACGAATTTATTTCAAAGCGAAATTTTAAAGTTATAATCGTTTTCCTCCAATCAAGCAAGCTTGTATCTAAAACCGTTTCATTTTTATATTCAATCATCATATATTACAAAATTAGACATTCTATTTACGACTATATTTATATTTATATTTAAATTCCTATCAAAGAATCCTAAAATGGCAAAAGAAATAGTTTCTAAAACTTCATTTCAAAGAAAAATGTTTAAAGTTGTCGAAACAATTTGGGTTGAAGCAATGTGGAAGGTGTTCGCGAAAATGTGTTGAGAGTACTTCAGATCTATTAAGGTTACAGTGAGCGAAATTTTTTTTCAAAAGTGTGCAAAACGAACTTAAGAATTATTTTAAAAAACAGAAAAAAATGGAAAATTGTTTCAATGGCATCTACCGCCTGCTTATCCTATTGAATAACTACATCCATCAAACTTCTATCAACCTAAACATAATCTTATATCATACTTGCCAACTTTGCCCTAAACTTTCGTAATATGTGAGTTAAATTGACCCAGGTTAAACACATTTCGAACCGGAAATTTACAAAAGAAATTAATTCAAATAGATTTAATAAATAAACATGATTGTAAATATATAATGATACATCAAATAAATTTTCTGGGTAGTAACGCGCATAACCTGGGTCAACTTAACTCACATTTTATGGAAGTTTAGTTGAATGTTGGCAAGTATGTTATATGCATACACGGGTTAACCCTTACCGGCGCGGAGTAATACTGTTTATAAACTGATGACATAATGGACTGACACCGCAATTTATAAACGAATTTATTAGAAAAAAAGAACTTGCTTATTTTCATGTACATTATAATAGGAAAATTTTAGTTAAAAATTCTTGGAACTGTTTGCCAGTTTTGGAATTAAACTTAGGTGTCCTTTTTTAAGAACACCGTGCCGGAAAGGGTTAAAGGAAAACCGAAAGACTGATAAAAACCGGTCACCTTTTTGAGTTATGCATAGGTGCCAACACCAAACTAATCTTCCGTAATACGTGCATTAATTTGACCCTGGTTCAATAAGTTTCGAACCAGAATTTTTTTTAAGAAATGAAAATAAATATGCTCCACGTAGCAACCTCGAAATAAATAAATAAAGATTCATGAAAAAAGTTTTCTGGTTTGAAAGTGGTTAACCTGGGTCAAGTTAATCCAGATATTACGGAAGATTAGTGAAAGGTTGGCAGCTATGGTTATGTGGGGTTTCGATTCGAGATCATTCGATTATTTAAAATTGTTGAATTAACAAAATAACTCGTTTTATCTACTACAACTTATTCACTTTGCAGGTCCACAGGAATCCACTAGCGTGCTCTTGATGCTGTTAAGACACATTCCATCTCACTTTTTGTGAGAAGGATTTCATGATTCTGCGTTGATGCAATATGGTACGTTAAACAAACGCTACATATTTTACGCCTAAATTATTTCTGTATTATTTTTCCGGTTTGAGTTTAAGATTTTAAACTTCGTACAGGGGCCATTTTGTTTCCGGATTTTTATATCAGCAGTTTCTAAACAGTGATAAATTCTGTGATTAAACGCTTGACAGTTTTGGTTCGGTGCACGGGCAAAATTTTTATAGCAATAATCAATTGATTTCCTCATAAAAATCCCTTTTTTAATAAAAATTAGCATAAATTAATAAATTTTATACCTGTAACAGTTTATACAGTATTGAATAACATTTAATAATATGACAAATGAGTAAAATATTCATATAAACATTCGTCGAAAATATTTTGAAATAAGTTAAATAATAATATGGAAATTCGGAAAAATGTACTTGTTGTCTCTTTAAAATGATACAGAAATTAATCGATAAAGCGACAGCAAGATATAGCAGAATAATACAACCAGCTTAGAAAGAAATTAAATTTACAATTCAATTCCTTCCATAAAAGGAGTTTCGTTGAAACTCAAAAGAGATTAAAAAACTAGGAATGAATACCCAGGTAGCAATAAGATATCGGCCAATGCCCTGATCAGTATTGGCCAATATTTCGCAAGTCCCTGAATGTCAGACTTCTAATTTACAATATCTGTCGATATTCAGAGATGTAACTTAAAGTCACGTTGGCCGTTGTACTGGAGTGGTTATTACAAGTTATTAAGTAAAACACTTTTATTTATTTTTATTAAATAAAGGTTAAGGGGAACCGGGTAAGCGAAATTCAACAAAAAATCGATTTTTACTTTTTTATATCATTAAATAGTTTAAACTGATATATTTTTAACGATGAATTGCGCATGTTTATACATAAAAAAAGAAAAAAAGTGCTTGCTTTTTCCATTCTTTCTAAGAGCACTTCACAGCAGTAAGCTACTTTTTTAAAATTCAGATTTCTTGATTGGTACCAATTTTCTGAAGTGGTAAAATTCCCATTGTTTTCGCCGTAATTAATATGCTAAATAAGGCGAATTTTACTATTTCAAAAAAGTGGCGTCAATCAAGAAACCAGAATTTAAAAAAGTAGTCCACTGGCAACATTGCTTCACAGCTTTAACTGACATTTTCTCAAAGCTTCGATTTTTCAGGTGTGTGTTCCTTTTTTTCGATATCTATTAAACTTAAGAACTCAGATTTTTCTAAATATTTATATCATGTTTTAGTGCATACTTTAACACAGGGATTTAATGATTTGTTGAGAATTATTTATTTCAGGCAGTGAAATCTTACCAAAGATGCTAATTTAAAAATGTCTTTCAATAAATAGTTAATAATTATTTTTGAGTTTTACTTAGAAAGAAAATGGTCTGTTAAAATACGTAAAGCATGTTATTCAAACTACTCTAAAAAATCTAGACCTCTATCTTTCACCATTTCCGAGAAAAAGGTACATAAATTTGGTGTATTTCAACATGGCCGATAAAGAGCTTACCTGGCCCCCTTAAGTGTAATATATTTCAAGATATAAAAGTTTAAATTAATTTTTCTTATTCTGTTATTGAGCTCTATTATTTCTTACTGTTTATCTCTTAAAATTAAAGTAAATGTTAATATATTTAAAGGTTACTAGTATTATTGTTAAAAGCTCATTTTTCATTAAAAGTAATGGTTAATAAAGTTTATAATATTAAAGCTTTTGTCCTCTCCACGTATAATTAAGAGTAATTTATTTAAGGTATAGAATTCTGTCTTTATTTTAATTAGTGGTTGGGTTCACAATATAGTTTCAGAGCTTTTTAATGAATATCTTTTTAAGTTACTTCTTGAGCTTTTAACTGTTTAAATATATCGGATAATTTTACAATCTCCGGGATCCAGTGTCCAGTTTGTCTTTATGACATTGTCATAGACATTTTTTTTTGTTAAATTCAGGATTAATGGAAATCCTTGTTTAATTGTCTATTTATTGAAAATGCAGAGTTAAGTATTTAGTCATTTTTTTACATTTGTTATTTTTGTTTAATAACTGTTTATTTTTAAATATAACTTTTCCTTTTTATTCATTTTTTCACACTCACATTATGTAGATATTTGCACATATTTTTATTTTCCAGCTTTGATTTATCTTTAGCTCAGCTTTTATATTGTTCTGTTGGATTTTGCCTTCTAGTAATTGCGTTTTCAATCTGCATACAAGAGAACTCTACTGCTTATTTGTGCAGAAATTTTAGTCCGGCTTTTACGTAAGTACTGGACATAATTTATCAACGTCAATTTGATAAGGAGGACAATTTAGGGGCCAACGAAAAATCAAAGAAAAGTAATAATATTTGGGATCATCTTGTAAATTAAAATGCACGAAATGATCTATCGCTGCGCTATACAAGTATGTAGATACTGTACAACATTATAATGATTTCTGTAAGAATAACACATTCATGGAGATACAGGGATTTTTTTTTTTTAAGTTCAAAAGATTCTTGCATGTTTTTAGCTTATATCAGCAGGGTTTTCAACCAAATTTCACGCCAGCTTCAGACAAATTAGCAAAATATACTAGAAAAAAATTAGTGAAATTGAAACATAAATATATTAAATACTTTACGAACTATGAGCAGTTGTATCATATAATTTGTATCTACGCACAACGCCTTATTACCAAAGGGACACATTCCTACCAGTAAAAAGAAACAGAAATTTTTGCCTTATTCTTGGCAGAAATTTTCTGTGAATACGACGTTCAGATAAGGCTATTAAAATTTATTGGTGTAAGCGTGCCTGCCCCGTTAGTATTCAGGTCCTATCTGCGCATGCGCGAACGATACAAATAATTTTTTTACATAGTTTAATAGTCAACTCTATGGAGCAACTCAAAAAAAAATTCAGTCAAATATCGTAAAAAATCAGAAAAATATCGGCGATAGAAGGAGCTAATTTTTAGTTGTTCTCTAAAAGCAGCTGAATGATCATAGATTTTCCAGATATTTTCAGATTTAATTTAATTTTTTTCATTTGTTATTGAAGCTTCAGTTCTTCTTATATAACCATCAGAACGAGCTTATTCCATGATAAAAAGAAGTATCAGAATTGAAGCATTTGTTCCTAATTTACACGTCGATATTCACTGAGTAATTTTTTTCCCTATAAACTTGAACTAACTTCTTTCTGAAAGTCAGGTAATAAAAAATGACAATTTGTGGAAAATCCCTTATTATTCAGCTGCTTTTAGACAACAACTAAAAATCAGGTACAGCCGATATTTTTCTGTATATTTACGATATTTGACTGGATTTATTTTTATGAGTTGCTCCACAGAGTTGACTATTAAATTATGTAAAATAATCTTTGTTATCATTCGCTCATACGCAGATAAAAATTATTTTATACAACTGCTCATATTTCATAAAATATTTAATATATTTATATTCTAATTGCACTATACTATTTCTACTACATTTTGCTAATTTTTCTCAAATTGCCATTAAATTTGATTGAAAATTATTTTGTTATTTTGTTATTATGTTATTTTCTTTTTAAAGATGTTGAAAACAAACATTCAGTTTTATTTAAATTATTTCTCTAAAAAACGATTTAAATGTAAATGAGATTTCGAATGATGCTATTGTAGTAACTTGAAATGAGTGCCGCGACCTTAAAATAGAAAAATGACCTTCGGAAATCAAAAGAGTGTATTAACAAAATAATAAATAAATATGCATTTTAGTATAAAAAATGGCGTTTTCTCCTTCATCTGAATCTTCTGCTTCTTAAATCTAGGCTAGCCTCTGGAAGATCAGTCTGAAAATACATCAAAATATCATTAAATTACGACCGATGTTAAAGTTGAATGCAATGTAAGGGAAATTTCACAGCTCTCAAAATATCTCTCTAAAATATTTAAAGTGCTTCGGTTAGAGTTGACCTGCACACCGACTCGAAGCTGCGTATATTAAGCCTGGTTATAATCTCCGAATTTAACATTGCTTTTTACATATATGTAAATTTGGAAAAGAAAATCAGTCTAATGGTTTAAACATAGCAATTTTCCATATATAAAATACTTAATACCTAATTAATCAGTAATTTTGGATAGGTATAAATTTCATCCCTCTGAAAATATCTCTCTAAAATATTTTAAATGCTAGGCTTATAGTTGTCCTGCAAACCAACTCGAAGCTGCGTATATTAAGCCTGGTTATAACCTCCGAATTCAACATTGATTTTTACATATATGTACGGAAAAGAAAATCAGTCTAATGGTTTAAACATAAAAATTTTCCATACATAAAATATTTAATACCTAATTAATCATGAATTTTGGATAGGTGTATTTGTCGCGTTTAACCCTTTGGGTACGGATTTATTTCAGGGCTGCCACTGGCTTTTTTCTTAAATCCTATCTCGCACAACTTTCTCAAAAAAAATATTTCATATACACTTTGACAGTAAGTGCAAGAGAAAAATACTATAAAATACACAAATGCTAGGCTTATAGTTGTCCTGCAAACCAACTCGAAGCTGCGTATATTAAGCCTGGTTATAACCTCCGAATTCAACATTGATTTTTACATATATGTACGGAAAAGAAAATCAGTCTAATGGTTTAAACATAAAAATTTTCCATACATAAAATATTTAATACCTAATTAATCATGAATTTTGGATAGGTGTATTTGTCGCGTTTAACCCTTTGGGTACGGATTTATTTCAGGGCTGCCACTGGCTTTTTTCTTAAATCCTATCTCGCACAACTTTCTCAAAAAAAATATTTCATATACACTTTGACAGTAAGTGCAAGAGAAAAATACTATAAAATATTTTCCTTTAAATAGTGGTATGAATAGAATATAAAAATAGGCGCCAGTGGCAAAATGCATGACGAGTCTCTTTGGAATTTCTAAGCAAGGTTGCGATTTGACCTCCTTTTTTAAACAAAAATATCGAATTCACAGCAAAAACTTTTAATAATTGTTTTTTTGCTTTATTTAATTGCAGACGTTACGCGATTACTTAAAATAAAAAAGGACTTCATTCCTTCATTGAGGATTTGTGGTATTAATTTGGAATTTCTGATTCCAAAACACGGTGATCAATTTTACCACCTTTTTTAATAAAGGTGGCAACATTGACTACCGTGTTTCTGAGTCGTCTTGCATCACTATTTCAGATAAGACAGTTTCTATTTAATATTTCAATCTCAGAATTCGCAATTAACTTATGTAATTGTAGAGTTTTCAGTTTTTTTCTGTGATGAAATAAGGTGAAAAATTTCTTTAAAAATTTTTGTTAAAATATACGCACCTGCAAGATCGTCAGCGCAAGTCACACTTATTTTCAAAATTGCAAAAGATTGAGTTTTAAAAAATAACCTTTAATTTTCCAGAGATGAAATTTAATTAATTTCTAATACACATTACAACAACAACAACAAAGAAAGAGACTAATTTGCTTTCTAAGTTGAAAACATTTCTTACTATTGCAGTGATTTTCTCGTTTGCGGAACAATCACATTATGCGCATGAGTAAACTCAAAATGCATCTTCATACGTTTCTGAAACACTGAGAAAAAAGTATTGTGTCCCAGCCTTTGTAGAATACAGCAATAATCTAATATTGTTTAGGCTCGTACAAATCTATAAAAAAATCTTTGTGTTGTTATAGATTAACGTGTGATATTGAAAGCACATTTAACCCCTTCGCGACGGGAGCCTTTTACGAAATGTTTATTACTTTGCTACCGGTTTTAAAAAAAAGAAGTTTGTGCCTATTCGAATCGGGAAAATGCTCGGATTAAATAAGGCAAATTTTACAGTAAAATTTTACTGGTGAGGATAAACGAGGATTCTTAGGCCTATTTCCGGCACGTATACGTGTCGCTCGTCCCCAAGGGGTTAATGACACGATAAGTTTCATGTCCAACTATAATGAAAGTGAATGTTTCTTACATTTAGTCTTTTATAAATGTAGAAAAACATTGCCATGAATATTTAAATTTCAAATTTATTATAAGACATAAAAATAATCAAAATAATCGGCTGTTAATGTTAAAGTAAAATGTTTTAACTTCCGATACAAAATTTTACGATAAAATATTGCTAGAAATATATCTTTCAAAAAGTAAGGAAGATTAATTTTACTTCATCAATAAAAATAACTTTAAATATTTCTAAAACAGAGTGAATGCAGATTTCTTGAAGTATTTAAAAAAAGGTAAATAAATACAAAAATATTAAATTTAATCTTTCATTTTGTTACCAGGAATATTTATGTATTTGAAACGTGAAATGCTTTAAATGGTCCATTAGTAAAACTTATTTATGTTCCAGACATCGCAGTCGCTTATGATTGAGTGCGATGAGAGAGAAAAAAGAAGTCTTCTTAAAACCCCTGTTCACAACCTGGCTTACAAGAAACCGGGGACGAGTGACAGGATTACGTGCCGCGTAAGGTGCTCAGAATCAGTGATTATTTTCACCAGTATTTTTTTTTTTTTTTTGAAAATTTTGCCTTATTCAATCCCAACATTTACCCGATTCAATTAAGCAAATATTTCTGTTCTGAAAAACCGGTGATAAAAAATGAAAAATTCTGTAAATGACGTTCGTCCAAAGAGGTTAAGTGCATGATTTTTTATTTTATTTCGAAAATATTACATATAATTCTCAGAAATGTTTATTACGCAGGAAAAAATATCAGCTATACATTTTTCTTATAATACGTCAACCTTTTCTTACGATGCACATCTGCAATATAAGAAAAAACCTACTGTCATAACTAAAATATTGCAAATTAGCAAATATTTTAATAAGTTTGAATCTAAATACTTTATTTTATACTCCCTATCCCAAATTAGTTGCGACATTTAGGTCGAAAATTTTGTCCCAAATTAGTTGGGTGTCCCATTTCAAGTGGGTGGAATCATAAATAACTTCCGATGCAGTTTAGTAGATCGATACAATTTTGTAAGGACTCTACCACCAATATACCATAAAGATAATTTTCTTCCTAATGAATTAACGAGTCATTAGCTAGAAGGTAGTTTTATGCGATTATTGGTGGAAGAGACATTACAAAATGGGGCGTGGCTTAAGGGCGTGCGAACCCTGGAATTTTTAAACTAATTTGGTACTTATTTAAGGAGAGACGGAGGGAATGCTTGGTAAGTAAATGTTGTTGATTGATAGCATAGTAATCTGAAATCTCTGAAGAAGGTTCAAACAAAATCATAAAATCAGCTGTATCAATAATCAGTACAAATGTAATCAAATGTAGCAACTTATTTGGGACAGAGGGAGTATAAATTTTTATTTTGTAAAACTTAACCCTTATATGCATGAATTATTCTTTTAGAGTTGTGTTTTTTTTTTCTTATATTAAGGATTATACATAAGAAATTTTAAGATAGATTTTTAACTTTATTTAGTACACTCTCCATCCCAAATTATTTGCTACATTTAGGTTCAAAAATTTGTCCCAAATTAGTTGCTACATTTCAAGTGGATGAAGTCATAGATAACTTCCGATGCATTTTAGTAGAAAAATAAAATTATACTACAATGAATATAACGCGGTATACTAGGAGTTAGATGAAATATTAGCTTGAACGTGAAGTAATGGGACGATATTTGTAAGTATGAATAATAATTTAGAAATACCCTAAAGAAGGAAATTAATCAGAAAGTGCGAAACGCTGTATTGCAATTTTTACTGCAATATTTCAGAAATGATAACTTAAGTCGTGGTGCTATAAATGCTGCAGCGATAAAATTTAATGTTCATCGTAGTACAATATCGCGTTTGTGGAAGCAAACAAAGTCGTAAAAATAAATGATGATGAAATTTACAATTTACGTTCACAAAAAATTGGTAAATACGGACGAAAAAAAGAGATTTTTCTCAGCAGTTGAGCAAAATCAAAGATGTCCCAATAAAACGAAGACAATCACTGCGAAGTTTATCATGTGCGGTTAGTACTCGTAAATCAACAATACACACACAAGATTTTCAAGGAGGGAAAATTATTCAGGCTTACTTCATCAACAATTAAGCCGTCTAACATGGCAAAATAAACCCGACAGAATTCAGCTTTGTTTACAGCATGTTCGAACTAATGGATGCTTTTCGGAAATGTTGGATCGTATTCATATCGATAAAAAAAGATTTTATATTACGAAAACCAGTCATTCGTTTTACACCACTCTAGATGAAACTGAACGTTTCAGACATAGTAAAAGCAAAAGGTTTATTACCAAAGTAATATTTATGGCAGCGGTGGTAAGGCCAAGATGGGACTCGAATAGAAACGAAATATTTGATGGAAAATTGGAATATGGCCTTTTGATTATTCAGAAAATGCAAAAAGAAACTCTATAAATAGTACAAAAGGAGCTGCTGTGCCAAAAGTTGTAGAAATTTTTAACAAAATAGAAACTCGAAAAATGATTATAGAAAACGTTTTGCCGGCTATATCTGAAAATTTTCTAAGTAGTGAAAAATCGAGTCCTATATAGATACAACAGGACAATGCCAAGCCTTATTTGACAGTGTGCCAATCACAGAAGAATGTTTAAAAGATGGATGGAATTTGCAACTACAATGCCAACCTCCAAATAGTTCGGATTTAACCCTAGAACTACCGGAAATTTTACTCAAGTTTTATAAAAACATTCTACACCAGAATTTTTACTTAAAACTATTTAATTTGTTTATTTAACTTATTATTGTCTGATTTATACATTTAGTTTGTTTTGAAGAAATTTCTGGTTTGAATAAATATTTTGAATGTACATGTCGGGTCCAATGGACCCGTCTGGTAGACGGAAGGTTAAATGTACTTGATTTCGGGTATTTTAACGCAATACAGTAATTGCAACATCAGATGCTCACAACGAATATTTACGACTTAATTGATGCTTTTGAAGTCGCTTTTGAAAATATAGAAGTAGAAAAGCTTGACAGTATATTTTTAATTTTACAAACATATATGGAAAACATTATGATGTCAGGCGGAGGCAACTCGTACAAAGTAACCCATCGCAATAAGGAAACACTTCGTAGTCAAAATCTTCTTCCGCGAAACCTGGCAGGTAATCCCGAAGTTATATTATGAGCAAGATATTACTTAACCCCTTAATTCTCGCTCCCGTGTTATTCACGGGCTGTGTCTTTTATTCAGATTGGTTGATTTCCACCAGTTTTATGAAAAAGTGTAATTAGCCTTATTATGGTATCAATTTACTTGTCATTAAATAAGGTGAATATTTCTTTTTAAAAAAAGTGGTGCAAATAATCAATTTGAATTTTTAAACCGTAAATTAATACGATCATTAAGGGGTTAAAAATCAATTAAAACTGTTTTATTTGCGATTAAAATTTTCACAACTTGGTATTTATACATTCATTGTTTACTTTCCACAAATCTAGCACATATTTTGGGACTAATTTTTCGAAGCAAATTTACAGGGTTCGCACGCTATTAAGCCACGCCCCATTTTGTAAGGACTCTTCCATCAGTATACCATGAAGATAATTTTCTTACTAATGAGTTCACGATTCATTAGCTAGAAGATAGTTTTACGCGATTACTGGTGGAAGAATCCTTCAAAACGGGTGGTGGCTTAAGAACGTGCGAACTCCGGATTTTTAAAACAATTTTGGTACTGTTTTAACCCTTTCCGGCACGGGCAATATTTGTTATAAAATGATGAAATGTTTGACTGACACCGCAATTTTAAAACGACTTTTTTAGAAATTAAAAACGTGTTACTTTAACTATTTATTGTAAAAGCAAAATTTTACTAAAATATTCTCGGTGCCGTTCGTAAGTTTGGAATTAAAATTAGGTATCCGGACGCGGGCACACTGTGCGGAAAGGGCTAAAAAAAGACTGATAAGTAAATGGCTGATAGCATAGCACCCTGAAATCTCTAAAAGATGTTCAAACAAAATCATAAAATCATCAGTAACAATAATCAGTACAAAAGTAATCAAATGTAGTAAATAATTCGGGACAGAGGAAATAGTATTTACTCACTTCGCAAACACAAAGAAGTTTGCAAATTACATTTTAAACGAATGTGGTACAAAATGCAAACTCAGCAAATGAGAACAATTAAAATATGATTAATATATTCTTTAAAAATAAAGTGGTATGGGTTTAGTTTAAAAACTGTATATGTTAACATAAGAGTTATAAAATCTATAGATAAAGTAAATTGATGCTAACTATTTTTCGAACGGCTTTCTACTTATTAGATAAGTTTATACGTACAGAAGGTACAGGTGGAAGAAAAAAGATCTCACCTAGTTAACCCTCCGTCTACCAGACGGGTCCATTGGACCCGACAGGTACATACAAAATATTCATTCAAACCAGAAATTTCTTTAAAATAAACTAAGTATATAAACCAGACAAAAATAAGGTAAATACATAAGTTAAATAGTTTTAAATAAAAATTCTGGTGTAGAACGTTTTATTAAAACTTGAATAAAATTCCCGGTAGATCTAGGGTTAAGAAGAACAGCAGTGGGCTATTGTTTAACACATCCATATCAAGATATATAAATTTTGTAAACTTTTGTTATAAGTAATAGTTGCTAAAAATTATTTTAAAACTGTTATTATAATTGGATTTAGACTGCTATTATAAAATTAACATACACACACAAAATAAATAAATAAATAAATAAATAAATAAATATATAACGCATTTTTGTGTGGAGGCAAATGTTGGTGAAATAATCTTAGCATCAGAGTCGTTCAAAATTTCTAGATTTTATATCACTCGAAGCAATTATGGATGTCCTCGTATTCACGTCAAGAGTTTATTTACACGAACACTTACACATCACAATACTACAAATTACATCACAGCACAATATTACAGAAAATAATCTTATAATTTATAACTCGGCGTTTTACCGGATTATTTTAAATCATAACGTCGGCCTCGGATGGATCCAAATACGTTCTGCTGTTTTTTCCCTCGGGACGAGATGATTGCAGTTCGAAATCCCCAATAGGGATTACTCCTTTTCCCTAAATGAGTTGCAACAGTTTGTTCAAATTTATGAAAAGGGTAATAGTGGCTCATCATAATAAGGGCCGGCAAAATAAACAATGGATTCACATTTACTTGACTACCACAAATTTTGTATATTAATTTTTACCTTATTTAATTCTGGAATGTTTCACGATTAACACTTTATGGACCGACGGTACTTTAAATGCCATTAGAATAATTTGTTATAAAATCCATTTAATGCATCGGTTAGTTGTAATGCAATTCAGAATGAATTATAGATACTTTACTTTATCATGTCCCAAAGGCACATGTTTGGTTACACAAACCAAAAATATTTTTAAAGGGATGATTTCTTTTTCATTTAATTCTTTTCAGCTTTATTGACATTGAAATATTGAGGTTGGGCGGGGGAGGGGGGCGGTGTTTTCAATTCGGAAATATTTTTATACTTCTATTGCAAGGGCATTATATTTGTACATTTCCGAATTATATAAAATATTTAAAAATATATTCCAAATAAATGATTTGAGTGCACTTATAAATATTGCATAAAATCCGTATAAATTCAAATTTAATTAATTAATTTTAATTGGTATAATTCTTCTAAAATTTATTAAATTATTGTGTAAATCTCCAAATGTAGTTTCAAAAATTTACGAAAAGTACTTTAGAAGATGAAATTTTCATGAATTCACAATTTGGGAATTAAAGGATTAAAGAAAGAGAAGTTTAGTTTACCCTTTGAGGGGCGGTGAAATATATTTTATCCCACCAACGATTAATGAAGATTTGCACCGGAAAACTTTTATGAAATTTTAATTTTCTAACTTTGGTGGAGAAATGACCAAAGATTGCTTTTCCTTATTTCGAAATAAATATTTTCTAGATTTCCGGTGGGAATTCAGTATTACACAAACGCAATTGCTTTCCCTTCAAGGGGTTAAAATAGTGGTGTCAGATTGCGGACTTTTTAAATTCAGATTATTTGACTGTCACCACTTTTTTAAAATAGCATAATTTGCCTTATTTTTTCAAAATTTTTAATCTATTTCTAAATATGCCGAATATTTCTATTTCAAAAAAGTGGTGACAATCAACAATCTGGGGACAAAAAGGTCTTCAATCTGGCAACACTGCATTAAAAGTAAAAGTGAATATACGAAACAAAACAAAAGTAGAACTATCTTTAAATAGCATAATTATATAAAGTACACTATTACAATTGTGATTCCATTTTAAAACGTTATTAAAATTTCAAAAAAATATGCGTAAATTACCTTTATTTTTTTGACGATAGAGGCATGTTGTTTGATTTCGTATTCACTCAATTTTTAGCTGAAAGGTTATCAAAGCCAGACAGCTTTTGTGCCCGCTGCGCCGGTTCTCTATGTTCGTACGTACGTAACGCGATAACGTTTGATAGAAATATCCGACTTGCTTCAAATCATTTTTCTAGGTTCATTCTGATAAGGCTGTTCCCTGATTAATTTTCGGGGTTCATTGGTTAAGAATAAAGGGGAGAAAGGGGGACTACACCCCCCCCCTTAATTTAGATAAATGGGTTTTTCATGCAGAAATATTCAATTTGTTCGAAATTTGGTATACCGGTTTATTATGCTAAGGTGCTTCCCTGATTAGATTTGGAAGCTCATTTCTTAAGTATAAAGGAGGGAAAGGAGGTGCTAGCCCACCCCCCTTAATTTAGATAAATGGGTTTTTCATGCAGAAATATCCAATTTGCTCCAAATTTCGTATAGCGATTCATTATGTTAATGAGCTTACCTGATTAGATTTGGAGGTTCGTTAGTTAAGTATAACGGGACGAAAGGGAGGAGGCTAGACCCCCTTAATTTAGATTAATGGGGTTTTCATGCAGAATTATTCGATTTGCTCCAAATTTGGTATACCGGTTTATTATGTTAAGGAGCTTCCCTGATTAGATTTGGAGGTTCATTAGTTAAGTATAAAGGGAGGAAAGGGGGGCTAGAACCTGGATAAATGGGTTTTTCATGCAGAGTTATATCATTTGCTCCAAATTTCGTGTACCGCTTTTTTTGTTTGTTAAGGAGCTGCTTTGGTTAGATTTGAAGGTTAATTGGGTAAGTATAAAGGAAGGACGGGAGCTAGTCCACCCTCTAATTTAGATAAATGGGGTTTTCATGCAGAAATATTAGATTTGCTTCAAATTTGATATACCAGTTTATTCCGATATGGTTTTCTTCATTTGATTTGAAGGTTCATTGGTTAAGTATAAAAGGGGGAAAGGGGGGCAAGAAGTTCTCTCCCCTTAATTAAGATAAATAGGTTTTCATGCAAAATTATCTAATTTAGTTTATTTTTTTTTCTAGGTTTATTCTAATAAGCAGCTTTTCTGATTAGATTTGAAGGCTCTTGGGTTAAGCATAAAGGGAGAAATGGGGGAACTGATACCCCCCCCTCTAATTTAGCGAATTTTTTTTTCCTCGCAGAATTATCTGATTTGCTTCAAATTCGGTATGCCAGATTATTATGTTAATGAGCTTCCTGATTAGATTTGGAGATTCATTGCTTCAGTATAAAGGGGGTAAACAGGGGATAATCCCTTCATTTATTTTTTGAGGGGCAATATTCTTTGAAATAAGAGTATAACATAAAATCAGTGTGAATAGCCTGTGATTGATTGAGCTCACAGGCTATTGCCTGTGATTAGCTCACAAGCTATCAAAGCCTGAGAGCTTATGTGCCCGCCGGTTCTGTATGTACGTACGTACTTATGTACATACGTACAAAACGCGATAACTTTTGATAGAAATAACCGATTTGCTTCAATTTTTTTCCAGGTTCATTCTGATAAAGCGCTTCACTGATTATTTTTCGGGATTCATTGGTTAAGGATGAAGGTGGAAAATGGGGGGGATAGACCCCACCCCCTTAATTTAAATAAATGGGTTTTTCATGCAGACATTCATGCAGACAACTTACATATTCAATTTGTTCAAAATTTGGTATACCGGTTTATTATGCTAAAGAGCTTCCATTATTAGATTTGGAAGCTCATTAGTTAAGTATAATGGGAGGAATGGGGACTAGCCCCCCTCCCCTTAATTTAGATAAATGTTTTTTTTTTCATGTAGAATTATTCGATTTGCTCCAAATTTGGTATACCGGTTTATTATGTTAAGAAGCTGCCTTGATTACATTTTGAGGTTCATTAGTTACATATAAAGGGAAGAAAGGAGGGCTAACCCCCCGCCATATTTAAGATAAATGGGTTTTTCATGAAGAAAGATCCGATTTGCTGCAAATTTGATATAGCGGTTTATTATGTTAAGGAGCTCACCTGATTAGATTTGGAGGTTCATTAGTTAAGAATAAAGGGAGGAAAGGGGAGCTAGACCCCCTTCCCCCCTTAATTTAGTTATTTGGGTTTTTCATACAGAGTTATTCGATTTGCTCCAAATTTTGTGTACCGGTTTATTATGTTTAGGAGCTGCCTTGATTAGATTTGGAGGTTAATTGGTTAAGTATAAAGGGGGGAGGAGGGCTAGTCCACCCTATAATTTAGATAAATGGTTTTTTTCATGCAGAATTATCCGATTTGCTTCAAATTTGATATACCAGTTTATTCCGATATGGTTTTCTTGATTTGATTTGAAGATTCATTGGTTAAGTATAAAAAAGGGAAAGGAGTGGGCAAGTGTCCCCTCCCCTTAATTGAGATAAAAGGGTTTTCATGCAGAATTATCTAATTTAGTTTAATTTTTTTTCTAGGTTCATTCTGATAAGGAGCTTTTCTGATTAGATTTGAAGATTCATGGGTTCAGCATAAAGGGAGAAAAGGGGGAGCTAATACCCCCTTAATTTAGCGAAATGATTTTTTCATGCAGAATTATCTGATTTGCTTCAAATTTGGTATGCCAATTTATTATGTTAATGAGCTTCCTGATTAGATTTAGAGGTTCTTTGGTTAAGTATAAATGGGGAAACGGGGGCTAATCCCTTCCTTTATTTTTTGAGGGGCAATATTCTTTGAAATAAGAGTATAATATACAATTAGTGTGAATAGCCTGTGAGCTCAAGGCCACCAGTTTAACTGGGCAATTTCCTTTTTATTACACCTACTACAACGCTCTTTTTCCACAAAAATGCGGGAATTCTATTTTTATACTTATTTGTGATTATTTAAGATGTCAAATAAAACACTGTTTGACAGATAGTGCCATTTAGTGATTAATAATAAAATTAATTCGGTTTGGTAGATTTTTGTACCAACCGATATTAATGGGTTAATTGGGATGAAAGATATAATCATATAATCATATAATCATATAATCATATAATCATCATCATTTCATTTCAAAAATTAAAAAAAATTCAAGATGCAATATTTTCATTTACAGGAGGCTCCAAACAGTCAGACATTTGACGAGTAGAAAATCGGCATAAAAAGATTACGCGCATGATTACAAAATAAATTTAACTAGAATGAAAATTTGTTGCCTGCTTATACTTCAGATTGCAATATTTACCCTGAACCTAAATAAATTTTCATTTAAAGCATTTTTCAAAATTTTTTAATAGAAAGTGATATTTAGCTAATTCAAAATTTAGAAAATTTCAACAGTTTAACAACCTAAATAAATATATATATTTTTTTTTTTTACAATGAAAAGGAAACTTTAGGTTCAGGTTATACAGACTAACATGAAACATGTTTTCAAAAGGTTAAAAATATATATTCATAAGTTTTTGAGATATCGCGCGCGTTATGCACGAAAACGTCATTTGGAAGAAAAAAAATGACTTCAAAGTTTCGGAAACGCAACTTGAGCTATTGAGCTGGTATAATTTTAAAAGCCTTAACTTCTATTCTAATGAGAAGTTCAAGGAAAAAATTCTATCAAAATGTTCAGAACAGATAAGAGTTCAACATCTAAAAAAAATTAAATTTCGAAAATTTTAGAGCTTTAAGAGTCCTTAAACCATCTTTTTGACGTTTTATAATCATAATTCTAAATCTACTCGAACCTAAAATGTGAAATTTAAAATTCCCATAAAGCAGGAGATAATAAATATAAATCTATCGAAAAAATTGTAGGTTTCAATTCATATTTTTTTTAATATCAATTTCATAATTGATAATTCATACTATAATTTTTTTTAATTACAAATACAATGAATGTATTTGTGTTTGGGTATTTTAGTATTATAGTACTCACAAAAAATTGTCACAATAGGATAATAATCCGAGTAACCCAAGATTCCGAAAAGCGTTCTTTATCTTTATAAACGTCAAAACAAATAAATTTTCGAGATTCAAAGAAGTAGTTATAAAAACAAAGTTTATTTTGCTACCACTGATTTAATGAAACGTTATCGAGTGGCTTTTAAGCTGAATTAATCAGTTACTTGAAATTATTTTATAGCTTTTTAGGTTGTTGTCAATTCTCACATAAACATTTTCAGCTGAGTAACTGAATTGATACATACAAGAGTAACAAAATAATATTAATTTTAATGCTGTTAATTTATCATGTTTGTTGAACATGAAAATAATTACTTGAGAATGGGTAGCATCATAAAAACCGATGAAGCTTTTCATAACGCTGCTTAATGCGCTATAAAAACAACAACTCGGAAACCTTTTCTGTAAGTCAGTGGCAGCAAAAAAGTTGTGTTTTTTGAAGTTCTCCTTTGAGTCTGAAAAATATATTGGCTTCTGAGGTTTCTAAAGATACAGGCCTTACTGTATACTGTGAAAAAAAGAACAAATGTTTCTAAATCTACGATAATCTACCCTATATATATAAAATCCTAATGAATCGAATTGAAACGAATTTATGTAACGATTCTATGAAACGGATGATAAAACGGCTGATGAAACGGCTGATTAAACAACTGATTACGTTTCACGGCAATTTCTCCTAAAATATGGAATATTTTGAGATGAAATTAACGCCAAAAATCCGTAGTTATCCACAGATCTCAAAACTGGTATTAGAATTTTAAAATTACAATTAGTTTTCGAAATATTAATTTTTTTCTAATTTTAAATACTTTTTTTTCTAATGATGGCAATTAAAATTTAATACATAACAGATATTTTTTTTCTATTTTAGAAAAGGTTATTTTAAATTAATTTGGGGACGGGTTTGGCCTCCCTTAAATGTATGCTAATAAATGCACCATATTACTTTTATTCAGAGTTCAATTTGTATTTCATTATCATTTTATTTAATACAAAACTTTCATTTAAAATTGAAACCTTTAAAATAAATGGCTTTTACTTCATTTTTTTTAAACGAAACGAAAAGAAAAATATTAGACGCAGATGTCCTATACGCAACGGGGTACCTAATTGGCACCAAAATGCGGTTATTTTGTCTGACACGGTAACCCAGCTATAGTTGCTTATTTATTAATAAATGTTTATATGAATTTATTTTCTTTTTATTTACAAAAAATGTCATAAATTGTTTTGTTCTATAGCTATTAATTAATTTTTTTTATTTATTGTTATTTCATTTTAAAAATAACAGAAAATAATTTAAAAATGCATATGTAACAGGCATTTGAAAACGAGGTTTTTGCCAAATAGTCGTAAAAAAAAATCACGCCAAACCCAGTGCGTATGTGACAATGCAACAAATCATGAGGTTTAATTTCCATTTCAAAGCAACGTTTTAATGTTATTACTTCTCCCGTCGACCAATTTCGCCAAATTATACAAATTGACATATTTGTTTTTTATTTTAAATAACAAAAGATGAAATAAATTACTATAACATTAATAAAAATACAAATAAAACGTCGAAATAAAAATCACTTGATGGCGTGAACATGTGTAACTTCCTTAAAGTCAAGTGAATGTGACATGTACGATCAACCATTATTGGCATTTAATCTTATAGTTTGGCGACAAATTTTTGGTCGATGGGATAACCAAGTAGCGCCGTTTTAATTTACCACTCGAAAAATAAAAAAAATGCTAACTGGCGAGTTAAAAAAAAAAAAAATGCTATTGGCGAAATTTTCACCCGGCTAACGGAATTCTTTGTGATCATGGCAACTTTTATGTAGTTTTATTCGAAAAAATAATTTTGATTCTTTAATCAAAATGGAAACCTTTCTTATGAAGAGCGAAGGAATCAGCCCGTTGTTTATGGCAGTTACATGACTTGGACTATTATAATATAAACGAAATAATTGGGATAGAATAATATTCGGCGACTTATCACACCTGTGACTGGCTAACATTAAAGTACCAAAATGGCCGCCTGGAATATAAAAAGCGAAGGGATCCGCCTGGAGCTGTTGATGATAGTCACATGACTTAGGCTATTATTATAGAGATTGTTTTGAATTTTAAAAACAGGACAAAGAATAATATTTCCTAACGATTAAAAATTTATTTTCACGTGACTATTAAAAACAGAAAAAAAAACTTTAAAATTACTATTAAATGAGTACGTGTTAAAGGCAGGAAAATATTGAAAATTATGTCCTGAAAATTGTATTTACACGTGAATATTAAAAGGGAAAGGAAACTTTAAAATAATAAATACATTAATATGCGTTTAACCCTTTCACGGACAAGGCACTTCTATTCGTAAAGTCTTGAAATCAGTGAATGGCACCAGAATTTACAAACAAATTTCGAAATACAAAAATGCTTTTGTTCACTTACTTAATAAAAGGGAAATTTTCATCCCAATATTCTGATGCTAATGTGGCATTTAAGAATTAAAATTAAGTGGTCCAAAAATGAACCACCGCCCTTAAAGGGGTTAAAGCAGCAAATTTTAGTAATTGTATAATGTCAATCGTTTTATAACCTTGTTAAAAAATACCGAGAGACAAAGTCTCTGTTTACTTAATTCATTTTATTTTAGCTTTTTTCAAATGTTTAACTGATCTTCTTTAACCAAACACGAAAACAACCATTGGATGTCTTAACAGCAACTGATTCTATCTTAAATTTTTGCAATCAAAGGGGATTGAATGGAAAACCGTTTACTGGGAGATCGCTACAGTTTCTTTTCAGTATAATTCAATCTTTTCTAATCTTTTTAAAACTGATCAGATTAGCGTGCTCTTAGATTCTACAGTGTCTGAACGGGGGTTGGCGAGCGTAGCTTGCAGGGGGCAGAGCCCCCTAGTATAATATAAAAACCTACACAACAAGCAAAGTAGTCAAATTAAAAAAAAATGTTACGAAGTTTAAAAGTTTGTGCGGTGCTTTATTAACTATAAATTTAAATGGTGAATACTTTAAATTTTTTTAGACACAAATAATTTTTAATTAATTTTTCATTTAATTTTCAGCAATGAAATTATTGAACATTTAATACGTGATTTATCACATTGCAAACTAAGCGTAGAAGCAACGTAGGCTTGGACATTTTTCACTCTGTTGGTTCTACGCTTAGTTAGCAATGTCATAAATAGGGATTACAATCCCGGGATCCCGTATCCCGAGATCCCGGGATGCCGCATCATTTTGAATCCCGAAAATCCCGGGATTTTCGGGATTGTCCTTTTTTTTAAATGGAACAATATTCAGCTGAAATAAAAAATATATATTTATAGACTTTCTCTTTTACAAAGAAAAAGAATTAATTTTTATGAAATTTATATATCCTTGAAAAAATATACATATTTCAAGTATTTTTTGCATATTTCAAAGCGATTAAATCTTTTAACATGGAAATCTTTTGATTTGCAAACAGATGTAACCCGCTCGGCTATTATTCGGTAACAATAAAATCATTTCTTTATTTCGTTTTCGCCGCGTTTAGAAAGCTGGTCGTTTCAGCAACTGGGAATCACAAAATTTCGAATTAGCGTTTACTGATAAGCGTCGCATTTAAGTTTTATATTCATTATTATGTGCTAACTTCTTTGCTTTTCGGGCGTTTATACTTAGTTTGCTTTAAAGATGTCTAATGAAATGGATTTTGTAGCTCATAGGAAAGAAAATGATACATCTTCAGTATGGCACTGATATTTAAGGTCAAAAGATGAAAAAATCACTAAACTTAAAAGATGTAGCCAAGTGCTTAAAACGTTCGGTGGATCGACTAAGGGTTGCATGCACATTTATCGACGAAACATGGTACTAAAGTTTAGAAAGAATTTAATACATCATCTCTTCCTTCCACACGTCAGGATTGCACAGAAGATGCATTGCTTTCTAAAAAGCGGAAAATAGAAAATTCTTTTAGTAGTGATAAGGTATCACTGGATTTAATTTTATTGCGAATGACAGCTAAAGACTGTTTTTCATTTAACTTCAACTGATTTAAGAAACTTACTGATAGCAAAAGGCTATAATGATTTGCCAAAATCTTCAGTATCAATTCGAAATCTTGTAGTGAACTATAATAAAAGAGTTAATTGCAAGTGAAATACAAACTTTTAAAAATTCTGGAAAAAAATTTAGTTTGACTTTTGACGAATGGACATTTACTGCAAACAAGCGATTTATGAATATTAATGTCCATTCAAGAAATTTAAATTTGAACAAATTCAGGAATTTATGTCTTATGCGCATATATGTATCTTTTACAGCAAAAAAGTGCATTGAAATGCTAACAGAGCGCTTAAACCAATATGACATTTCCCTAAAAACAGACAATGTTACTATCATAACTCGGACTTGGAGATGAAACTTTAGATGCCGTCATATTTCTTAGAACATATTTTCAAAGGAATACCGATTAGTTAGGAAACAGTGAACTATTCAAAATAATCTTTTTTTTTTTTTTGACGTGGTACGTAATAATTTTTTATATTGTACAACGTTTTCGAATTTTAACAGCTATCGCTATTTAGAAATTTAAACTACACATTTATGTATTATTTTATTCTATGTGTGTGTGTGCTAAGTTCTTTTATTTCAAGAAAAAAATCTTCATGTTGGGGAAAATATTGTATTTGAAATATCCTAGAATTATAAACTTTAATTACGTGGGTATGAGAATAATTCATAATTTAATTCGTGATATTAATTAGTTTTTAATATTGTAAATATTAAGCTATTCAAAACTTGTTTAACAGGAAATAAAACAAATTATCTAGAACTATCTCTAACTATCTCTACCACTAAGCCACGAGGACGGTTGGAATTATTGAATATTAAAGACGAGAATTATCATATTCTTAACTAAGCATAAACCAACAGAGTAAAAAAGGTCCAAGACGTGAATCGAACCCGGGCCCTTGGAATAGCGCCCAAGTGTTCTACCACTAAGCCACGAGGACGGCTGAAATTATTGAATATTAAAGACGTGATTTGTCACATCCTTAACTAAGCGTAAACCAACAGAGTAAAAAATGTCCAAGCCGTGAATTGAACCCGGGTCCCTGGAATAGCGCCCCAGTGCTCTACCACTAAGCCACGAGGGCTGTTGAAATTATTGAATATTAAAGACGTGAATTATCACATTCTTAACTAAGCGTAAACAAACAGAGTGAAAAATGTCCAAGCCGTGAATCGAACCCGGGCCCCTGGAACAAAACTCCGGTGCTCTACCACTAAGCCACGAAGATGGCTGAAATTATTGAATATTAAAGTCGTGAATTATCACATTGGTCACTAAACGTAAAACAAACAGAGTGAAAAATGTCCAAGCCGTGAATCAAACCCGGCCCCTGGAATAGCGCTCCAGTGATCTACCACTAAGCCACGAGGACGGATTGTGAGTGAGAGATGCCAAGCTGGACACCGTCCTCGTGGCTTAGTGGTAGAGCACTGGAGCGCTATTCCAGGGACCCGGGTTCGATTCACGGCTTGGACATTTTTAACTTTGTTTGTTTTACGCTTAGTTAGCAATGTGATAATTCACGTCTTTAATATTCAATAATTTCAAGCGTAATTTCACTGCTGAAAAGTAGTTGAAAAATTAATTAAAAAATTGGTATATTCACCAATGCTGGGTTCATTTGCGTCTCAGGTTACGCCGCAAGATTGTGTGCCCATGAAGACTTTTCCATCTAGTAGCTGCGCTAGCAGTCTTACCGACTTTTGTGAGTGAGAGATGCCAAGCTGGATACCGTCCGCATGGCTTAGTGGTAGAGCACTGGAGGGCTATTCCAGGGGCCCGGGTTCGATTCACGGCTTGGACATTTTTCACTCTGTTGGTTTACGCTTAGTTAGCAATGTGATAATTCACGTCTTTAATATTCAATAATTTCAAGCGTAATTTCACTGCTGAAAAGTAGTTGAAAAATTATTTAAAAAATTGGTATATTCACCAATGCTGGGTTCATTTGCGTCTCAGGGTACGCCGCAAGATTGTGTGCCCATGAAGACTTTTCCATCTAGTAGCTGCGCTAGCAGTCTTACCGACTTTTGTGAGTGAGAGATGCCAAGCTGGATACCGTCCGCATGGCTTAGTGGTAGAGCACTGGAGGGCTATTCCAGGGGCCCGGGTTCGATTCACGGCTTGGACATTTTTCACTCTGTTGGTTTACGCTTAGTTAGCAATGTGATAATTCACGTCTTTAATATTCAATAATTTCAAGCGTAATTTCACTGCTGAAAAGTAGTTGAAAATTAATTAAAAAATTGGTATATTCACCAATGCTGGGTTCATTTGCGTCTCAGGTTACGCCGCAAGATTGTGTGCCCATGAAGACTTTTCCATCTAGTAGCTGCGCTAGCAGTCTTACCGACTTTTGTGAGTGAGAGATGCCAAGCTGGATACCGTTCGCATGGCTTAGTGGTAGAGCACTGGAGGGCTATTCCAGGGGCCCGGGTTCGATTCACGGCTTGGACATTTTTCACTCTGTTGGTTTACGCTTAGTTAGCAATGTGATAATTCACGTCTTTAATATTCAATAATTTCAAGCGTAATTTCACTGCTGAAAAGCAGTTGAAAAATTAATTTTAAAAATATTTTTTAAATATTCTTTTTAAGCATTCATTATTTATCTTGATAATAATGCCTTATTTCATGGTTGCAATTCAAAAAGTTTTTTTTAATAACGAAAGTAAAATTACATACCCATAAATTTGCAAATGAAATGGTTATTTATAAAATAACAATTATATTCCAATAAGAATTCAAGTTAAACATTTATTAAATTTATCAAAATGTTATGAATGAATTATGAATAAAAAGTTGTATAGTTTGGACGTGATAAATTCTACTGTCTTTGTATTGAAAAATTTGATAAAATATCACTATTAATTAATATTTTATTACAATCATTATTTCCTTAACTATCCGCCCTTGGCGACCAGTTTGGTCTCCCTTAAATGTATGCTAAGCATCGTATAATGTTATTTTTATTCATTATTTAATTTATTTGCTAAATATCCTTCGAAAAATCGGAAGAAATCAAGCACTCGGTATTTTTATATTAGCCGGCCGCAGGTGATAAATCGCCAAATACTGTTCCAGTCGCACTTATTCGTGTTTCATTAATTTTATTTAAAATATAATCCTTTCACTCATTTTATTTAAAAGAATATCATAAACTGTGACATTTAATTTCAAAATGAAAGCATTTTCTTAATTTGCCAGACGAAGAATACAAAATACTAACTGGCGAGTCTAAAAAAATCTATTTGCGATATTTGTGTCATGCTAACATAAAAGTACAAAGAATTCTTTACAATCACAGCAAATGTTATGTAGTTTCTTTTTCAAAAAAATGATTTTGATTAAAATCGTCGCCTTGCATATGGAAAATGAACGGTTCACCCCGTAATTATTTATGACAGCCACATGACTTAGTCTGTTATAATATAGATGAAATGAAGGCGATGGAACAACATTTGGCAATTTAACACCTGCGCCATTTTAACGTTAAAGTACCAAATTGGCAGCTTATCATATAAAAAGCGGAGCGGTCAGCCCGGATGACAGTCACATGACTTAGGTTATTATTATAGAGATAATGTTTTGTGTTGAACTTTACTCATATGCAACTTTATTTGCGTTATTTAAGTAACATTTTGATTTGTACTTTAGGAATATGTAACAATGTTTTTCGTCATGCTTTTAAATCCAAAGTTATTAGGTAAGAAATTCCCAAATTTAATTTATGGACATGGTATATAAACTATATGGGTATGGTATACACACTAAATAAGTTCCCTTTTTTCTAAATAGAAAATATATAGTGTTTTACCCAACCCATTTGATACTAGTATCCAATATGTTGATCAAGTATGTAACAATATAAAAGATATGCCCGAAAATAGGGACAAAAACATTCTCAATAAAAAAAGGAATGTTCCCTAATTTCAACAAAGCTCTGTGTAACTGAAATCAAGAAAAAAAAACAATACGTTGTTTTTATAAGAATTCATTTTGTTCAGTGCAAGGGAGGTGAATTATTTTTACTAAAAGATTTATGTTATAGAATATTGCTGCTAATGAAAATAAAGTAAATCATGTGAAGGACGTGAAAGAGGAAAAAAACACGATGGAACTGTGTTGTATATTCTTATTTGTGTATTTTGTGGAATAAACATACAAGATATCTTGAACATCGTTTTGTGTATTCATTTCTTTTCTATAGAATTTTTGTGAAAATAAAGTAATATTTCGATAAAGTTCTTTTCTCTTTTAGGTAGATTCACATTTTATCATACAAGAATGAGTGAGTTTTTCCATGAGGAACAAAATATTTTTTCTCTAGCAATCTTTTTTTTTTTGGTGAAAATCACTAAATTACGTTATAAACGTCTTTAAAAAGCAAATGAATGTCGTATTTAATATGGATAAAATTTCTAATTTTACTTTGTTTACTTTCAGTTGTACTAGACAACAAAAACATTCATTTTTTTTAAAATAAAGAATCAAACAAATTACACGAAAGGCTAGAAGTACACGAAAGTAGAAGTTCGACCCCATGTCGCGCTCGTCGATCTAACCGTTCGGAGTTTATCGCTGTGAATTTCATTAAACCTGCATAAACGTTACTGATTAGCTTTCCTCATATTTTCACACAGTGTTAAGTTATATAAAAAATGTTTTTCTCTCTTAGTTTATCATGGACTCAAACAATGCACAATCTGCTTTGATCAGTTGTAGATTCTTAAAAAAATCTCCCATTCACCTCATTTGCATGATTTGACATCAACGGACTTTGGGACGAAAACATTAAACAACTTGTAAAATATTCATTTTTAAAATTGTATTTATCTTGTTTGCAAAGAAAAATCTTAAATCTCATGTATATGTTTTTGAGATTTATTATTGGGCATACCTATTGCTAAAAAAATGTATTATTCACATATTATAAAAAAAAAAGTTTTAAAGCAGCTGTTGAAAGATCCGCCGATAACATACAGGATATAAATTGCTTATGTAATGACAGTTTACAGGTTCCAATAATGAACTTCCAGACGAGCGTAGTAATAATGAGTCAATTTGTGGTGGGTGGGGGGGAATGCGAGTAATATTGGATCAACATCGATGAAATCCGCTGTAGTAATCCGCTCGAATTTGAAGCTGAAAACTATTAGGGTACACCAGCATATACAATAGTGGGGAAAAAAAGTAAACACCACCTACTAACTTTGAAACAAATTATAATAGAAGAAAGGTACTGGTACCAAACGACTGGAAATAACGTCTACTTTTAAATGATGTATATAAAATTTTCTTAGCGGGGCATTTACTAATCAAAACCTGACCTAACATTGTTTTTCAATGGTAACACCCGATTTTGACAATAGATTTTAAATCTTCGGCTCAAACTATATCTAAAATCGAAATTTCTAGTCATTTGAATGATAAGTTATAAACATTCAAAATTTAGAACTTCTAATGTTAAATTACATTTTCATATTTTTATTACTATCTCCTGAAATTATAATCCTAATGTGGTACTTTTGAGTGTGGTAATAATACTGAAAATCTCAAACATAAATACATTAATTTTTTTATAATATGAATTATGAAATATAAAAATAATATTCGAAAAAAATCTAATTTGCATCCTACATTTTTTGATAGATTTATATTTATTATGTCTTGCTTTATCCAAATTCTCAGTTTTCAATTTTTTTCAAGTAGTTTTCCAATTACCATTAAAAAACTCAAAATGATGCTTTAACGGGCGTCTAAGATGTGTAGAAAAGCTTAATTTAAAAATATATATTTTACTGATTTTATTGAACTATTTGAGCTGTCAATAGTCGATGTATTAAGCGAGTGAAATGGTCATATTGGCATGGAATAATACACCAACAGAAGTGAAATATCCCTTCTGTAGCATTTTAACAATCCAGTACTGAACTTCAATTTGGATACAGCCCCTAAAATATGCCCTGTTTAAGAGAATTAATTTATCGGAAACTAATCGTGCGAATTTCATGAGAATTTCAATTTAGGCTAATTGAAATGTGCAAAATTTATTTATGGTGTCAAACTTGGGTATTACTATAGAAAAAAAAACAATGTTTGGGTTCATTTTTATGTGTAGATAACCCCCTAATTTTATATGCATCATTTAAAAGCAGACTTTATTTCCAATATTTTAGTACCTTTAACTTTCTTTTACGATAATTTTTTTGCATAATTAGCAGGGGGTGTTTACATTTTTTCCACGACTGTATATGTACTTTATTTGTAGAAAACATGGAAGAACTTGTCCGATTAATTCTGGTCAATAAAAATAAGAACGAAGCATCATGCTTGAAGCATAGATTATGAAACACTTCCCAACCCTTCCAGAATAATTAAGAAACTCCAGAGTTTAATAAGGTGAATGGTGATACCTGAGTAAACATATTGAAAATCGCATAAAACATTTGAAAACCCATTTCACGAATTAATATAAAAAATATCTGGATTCCTTTGGGAAGTTCTGTATATGACCTAAACATTTGTATGTATACGAGATAGTATGCTAACACTTAGTTCAGTTAGGAAATGCACAGCATAGCTGAAACTTTTAGCAATAGCCGCAATAAATGGAACTGTACTCCAGATTTTTTGTGCTGCCCTGTATATGATCTATATAATTTATGCACACTAAAGAATATGAAAAAAATTCGTTAAATTTAAAAACGCGTATCACAACTGAAAACGCACTTTTAGCAATTGTTGTTAATAGGCTGTAATTTAACTGGATTATTTTGTATGTCCTATAAATGAACGTCAAATGCTGTGCACACCATATTCTAGTAAACCTATTGTAGTTAACCTCAGTGTCATATATCAATTTCAATAGTTTTGAACAAAGCATTTTAATTTGAGTGTAACTTTAATTAAAATGCTCCGTAAATGAGCTTTCCCCATACATTGTAATGTAACGAAATTCTTTTGAGTGTCTCTGTAAATAAACTATAAATGCTGCACACCAAATTTCATTGCCAAATATGCAATACTAAACCGCAATAAGATTAATGTCATCTCAATCCGAGTATATCCGGAGTTAATGCATGGGCAGATATATGCTAGACAGACAGACATACCAAATTCATAAACACTGTTCAACTTTGTTGGAAATTATTAAAAATCGATTAAGCTGAAGCAAAACTAACGATAGTCCAGGCAATAGAGGCCGTATAGGGAGTCTACCTAGCAAAATTAATGGTAGTACTGGAAATCGGCTTTCTAGATGTTTTTGGGGTCTCTGAATCCGAATTTGTAACTTCCCACCAAAATTTCCCCCGGCAACCCCCCCCCCAGATTTTGGTAACACCCCCCCCCCCAAAAAAAAAGGTTTTTATTAAAAAATTCTATTCTTTTATTGTTTTAGGGGAAAAATAGCTAGAAATTCAGAAAGTAGACAAAATTTGCAACAAATTAGACATATGACATTATGACATAGGATGAAGGGGAAGGGGTGATCTACCTCGGAACATGCGCCGCAGTGCTGCATGGACTAAGTTGCGCAATTCCACTTAACCACTCACATGTTTACATTAGCCCTCCCATCTTCCCTCCGAACTTTCTCTATAACGTTTACTTTAAGATTTTTGGGTCGCTGAATCCGAATATTTAACTTTCCCCAAAAATTTCCCCTCCGAACCCCCCCCCCCCAAATAGTTGTTTTTAACTTAAATTTCTTATTGTTTTAGGGGAAAAGCATTACGAAATTCAGAAACTAGACAAAATTTGCAACAAATAGGATATATGCCATTATGACGTAGGGTAAACGGGGAGAGAGTGGGCTGCCTCGGAACATTCCCCGCGCGCTTTTCTAAAAAACCAAATTTTTCAAAAAATCAATTTTTTGGTGATGTTGCCGGGTGCAATTTTGGTGGGAAGTTACAAATTCGGGTTCAGCGACCCAAAAAACATCTAGAAAGCAGATTTCCAGTACTAAAATTAATTTTGCCAGATAAAATCCCCTATTGCCTGGACTTCATCATTTTGTGCACATAACGCCGCAGTGCATGTTCCGAGGCAGCCCTCACCCTCCCCGTTCATCCTAATTCATAATGTCATATATCCTATTTGTTGCAAATTTTGTCTAGTTTCTGATTTTCGTAATGCTTTTCCCCTAAAACAATAAGTTTAAAACAACTATTTTGGGGGGGGGGGGGTTCGGGGGAAAAGTTTTGGGGGAAAGTTAAGAATTCGGATTCAGCGACCCAAAAACCTTAAAGTAAACCTTATAGAGAAAGTTCGGAGGGGAGATGGAAGGGCGAATGTAAACGTGTGAGTGGTTAAGTGGAATTGCTCAACTTAGTTTACGCAGCACCGCGTGCATGTTCCGAGGCAGATCCCACCTTCCCCTTCATCCTAAGTCATAATGTCATATATCTAATTTGTTGGAAATTTTGTCTACTTTCTGAATTTCTAGATACTTTTTCTCTAAAACAATAAAAAAAATTGATTTTTTGAATAAAATCCTTTTTGGGGGGCTTTTTACCAAAATTAGGGGAGGTTGCAGGGGGAAATTTTGGTGGGAAGTTACGAATTCGGATTCAGCAACTCAAAAAACATCTAGAAAGCCGATTTCTAGTACTACCATTAATTTTGCTACGTAAAATTCCCTATTGCCTGGACTACAAAGCAAGTTGAAGTTTTTAATATAATCCACATTAAACTAAAGTGTTAATATATACAAAATTGTACACACAAAATAGAAATTGAACCTAATTTATAAATTTAATTACCATGTTTAAAACGGTAAGAATATAATTATTAGTGCACAAACAGTTAAACCAATGTCTTAATAAAATACATAAAAGATTATTGTTACAATAATTTTTTTTTTTTTTAATTAAACGGCAAATGATTATCTGGTCTTAAAAATGTTTTGTTTTAATTAGTATAGAAACTTATCAATCCGTTTTTACCATTCTTTGATCATATTTTTTTTTAGTTTACTATATTGCATAAATTAATTAAGGATCAATATTTGCTAATTATACTTAATTAAATACCTTCTTGCAGAAAATATTTTAACAAGCATCGCTTGTCTTATTTGCTTTTTAAATTTCCCAAGTAAAATGTAAATATAATCTTTTAATTCAAAATATAATCCTTCGGATTTTTTCTATTAACCCTAGAACTACCGGAAATTTTACTCAAGTTTTATAAAAACATTCTACACCAGAATTTTTACTTAAAACTATTTAATTTGTTTATTTAACTTATTATTGTCTGATTTATACATTTAGTTTGTTTTGAAGAAATTTCTGGTTTGAATAAATATTTTGAATGTACATGTCGGGTCCAATGGACCCGTCTGGTAGACGGAAGGTTAAGTTTATGTAATACATTTGTTCGGACCTTGTGCGCATGCCGAACGAGCTCCGTAGCTTTGCGGTCATGTGACCCAGTTCAGTTGTTGCTTAGCTGCCATTGCGGCACGTTGTGTATTCGAGCGGGTCTTATCCCCAAGTATATAGTTGTTCTTTAGCTGCCATTGCGGCACATTGTGTATTCGAGCGGGTCTTATCCCCAAGTATAGTATGTTGTTCTTGATCTGCCATTGTGGCACATTATGCTATAGCGGGTCTTATCCCCAATTATTCTGTTGCTTATAGCGGGAGTATTCCCCAAAAGATGTTTTACGAACGCCACTTGTTTTAACAGCGGGTTATTACCCCAAAGTCACCGCCTCATTCTATATGTTTTTCAGTGTTTGTGATTGTTGTAACATTTGTGTGCTGTGTGATATAAAAATGTGAAAAAGAAAACTATTTGTCTTCAATCTTAAAGTTACGCACAGTATTCACATACATTTTTGTAGTCCGTCGATTTCGCAGCGAAATAGCTGCTATGGAAAAATTAAATAGAACAAAAGGTGCTCTAAAAGGTGCTATAACGAAATTAGAAAATTTCGTAAAAGATAATACAGACGAAATTAATTACTCGAGTACCGAGCTCGAAATAAAGATTCGAAAATTACCTGAGCTTCAAGCAAAAGTATCGGAAATACGGGATAAATATTATGATATCCCTGATATTAAGGACTTACCAGAAATCGAAAACGAGTTAGATGAACTCGAAGATCGTCTCGAGAAACTTGAGGTAAGTCTCGACCTATTTCTTAAAAATCTTAAAGTTTCTGAAATAAATGTGCATGCTGATAGTATTGAATCTATAAGTTTGAATAATATTAAAGTTAAGTTACCTGAAATCCCACTACCAACATTCAATGGTAAATATGAAGAGTGGTCAATCTTTAAAGTACAATTTACAAATTTAATTATCAATAATGCCCAGTTAAATGACGCTCAGAAGCTGTTTTATTTGCGAGCATCGCTAAAAAATGAAGCAAAACAACTAGAGAGTCCAGACGATTCCTTTGAGTCATTGTTTACAGCACTTACTGAAAGATTCGAAAATCAACGTTTGCTCATTGACACTCATTTATCAGCCATAATTAATTATGAAAAAATACATTACGAGTCTTCTAAAGAATTGAGATCCTTTATTGATTGTGTAAATAAAAATTTGAGGGCCTTAAAAGTATTACAATATGAACAAAACAATCTGTCTGATGCTATCCTTATCAATATTATGTTGCAAAAGGTAGATAAGGAATCTCGAAAATTATTTGAATATTCGATTAAAAAATCAGAATACCCGCAATTTAATGAATTAATGTCATTTTTGGAAAACCGCAGTTCTACGTTAGAAAGCGTAAATAGATACTCTGCTTCAAAACCCTTAAACAAAAACATTCCTCTTTCGAACAAACAAAAAAATTTCATGCTAAATTCGAATGATAAATCGAATGGAAAAACTTGTATTCTGTGTAAATTGGCTTTTCATAATTTGAACAAATGTTCTCAGTTTCTAAAAATGAATGTTTCTGAACGATACGATTTTGTGAAGAAAAATAAACTGTGTATTAATTGTTTGAATAATTCTCATTTCGTAAATTCTTGCATTTCAAAATATAATTGTAATACCTGTGGATTGCGACACAGCTCATCGCTTCATCGAGATAAAAAAAATAAATCCATAAATGAATTGGCTTCCCCCCAAATTTCCTCCCCTCTTGCAGGTGCGGTAAATAGAGAAACGGAAAACATTTCGTTAAATAATGAATCTTTAAAGACCTTGAATAATATAAGTAAAGAAAGAAAATCAATTTTATTGAGTACATGCTTTGTTTTTATAGAAGATAATTTCGGAAATAAACGAAGGTTTAGAGTCATTTTGGATAATTCTAGCAATGTCAATATTTTAACTAAGGATTGCGCTGACATGCTGAAATTTAAAAAAAGGATAATTAATGTACCCGTTACAGGATTAAACGGTTATACTTATAATGTAAAAAATAAAATTTCGAGTGTAATTACAAACGAAGATGGCTCTTTCAGGGAGAATATAGGTTTCTTAATTGTTCCCAAAATCACGGATGTAATTCCATCAAAGCAATTAAATGTATCGGACATTAATTTACCGAATATTGTGGAATTGGCAGACCCCACATTTTTCAAACCGGGAAAAATTCACGCATTGGTTGGCGCTGAATTATTTTATAGAATTTTAAAGCATAATTCAGTTAAGATAAATGATAAACTTTTTCTGCAAGACACTGTTTTTGGATGGATCCCAACTGGGGCGCTAGAGGAGAACACGCAAACAAACAATATTACTATGTGCAATTTCGTTAGAGATTTCGATGAAATAAATGATAATTTAAAACAATTTTGGGAGCTTGAGTCTATAGGCATAAAACATGATGATCCAAAAATATCGGAAACTGATCAAGCACAACAAATATTCGATAAAACTGTCAAATTTGTAGGCGATCGTTATGAAGTTCAGTTACCGTGGAAAAAAGACTGGAAGGATTTAAATGATAATTTTAATGTTGCGAAACAGCGTTTGGAAGGTCTAAAAAGAAAATTTTATCGAAACCCAGAGCTTTTTCGACAATATTCTGAAATAATCACGGAATATTTAAAGCAAGGAATTATAGAGCAGGTGCAAGAAAATGAACCTGTTTTAGGCAGGGCAGTTTATTATTTGCCCCATCATGCGGTCTGTAAAGAAGATAAACTTACTACAAAGGTCCGAATCGTCTTCGATGCCAGCTCTCATGATAACAATGATTTGTCCCTTAATGATTGTTTATGGCCCGGCACCAACTTAAATCCACTTCTATTTGATATTTTAATCCACTTCAGATTATACGAAATTGCCTTTATTTCTGATATCGAGAAGGCGTTCCTTCAAATCTCACTAGCTGAAAAAGATCGGGATTCTGTCCGTTTTCTGTGGTATGATGATGGTTTAAAATCTTTCAAGGTCTTCAGATTCAAACGTGTTATTTTTGGAGTCAATGCCTCTCCATTCCTCCTATCTGCTACCATAAAGGAACACATCAAGCGGTTTATGAACCTACACCCAAGAACTGTTCACCTACTCGATAAATATATTTATGTGGACGATTTTATATCTGGCGAAGATACGCTGCAAGAAGCTCTTGATGTTTCCCTGAATGCTAACAAAATAATGTCTGAAGCAGGAATGATTCTTCGAAAATGGATAACCAATGATGAAGCGTTACTGCAGTTCTGGCAAAAGGAAGGTTTAAATATTCAAGCAGAACATGCTGCAATAAGCCTAGGAAGCAATCTAAGCAAGGTATTAGGAATGTCCTGGAAAACAGAAGAAGATTGTCTGACATTCGAAGTCAAAAGTTTAATAGAATTCTTGTCATCGCAAAAAAGCTCAAAACGTCTACTATTGCAAGCAGTTGGTAAAATCTTCGATCCGTTAGGCATGCTGACGCCATTCACCATTAGAATAAAATGCCTGTTCCAAGAACTATGGCTAAAGAAGACAGCATGGGATGAACAGTTACCAACTAATGTGCACGAAAAATGGTTAAAGTGGCTCGAAGAACTTCCAATTTTAGCAGAATTAAAAATTCCGAGGAAAATTCTTGGTAGCTTGAATCAAGTAATAGCTGTAGACATACATGCCTTTTCTGATGCTAGTAAAATAGCGTATCGATCTGCAATTTATCTGAGAATAAAAAGAGAGAGTGGTGTGGAAGTCAATCTCGTGACTTCAAAGAGTCGTGTTGCACCGATAAAGGAGATAACTCTGCCTCGGCTAGAACTTCTCGGAGCCTTACTAAGTGCAAGACTGACCAATAAAGTAAAACCCATCCTAGATCAAAAAATCACATCGAAAGTGTACTATTGGACGGATTCCAAAATAACCTTATTCTGGATCAAAGGATCATCAAAGCGATGGAAGCAGTTTGTGGCTAACCGTGTCATAGAGATTAATGCACTTTCAGATTCGAACTCTTAGTATCACTGCTCCAGCAAGGACAACCCTGCCGATCTCTTGACCAGAGGTGCGAGTGTTAATTCCCTTCTAGAGAATCCAATGTGGTTTAGGGGACCAAACTTCCTAGCAGCTGATGACTTAGTGACTGAGCAAGAAACTATTTCTGTGCCAGAAACAGATTACATTCCAGAGACTAAATCAAAATATAAAAATAACTGTAATGATTTCAATTCTAATATTTCTCTTTCTCTTTTCAGGAATCCTGAAGAAGTAAATTTTTTTCTCAACATAAGTGGTAAATACTATAGTATTCTTCGCATACTGGCATATGTTTATAGGTTTTTTCACAATTGCAAATGTAAGTTAGCAGACCGGCGCAGAGGCAGCCTCACAACCCCAGAAATAAAAAATTCAGAAGTTTCTCTAATTAGATTAGTACAAAATGCAGAATTTCAGGAAGAGATCAAGGGTTTAAAACGGGAATCAAGGGTTCCCCCTTCCATTAAAATTAAATGTTTATCCCCCTTTTTGGATCAAGATAATATCTTAAGAGTTGGCGGTAGGTTGGAAAATTCAGATTTAAACTTTGATAAGAAGCATCAAATCATTTTGCCGAAAGGCCATAAGCTCACAAAGCTCATATTTGAGCATTTTCACAGGAAGTATTTTCATATTGGTCCCCAAACTTTAATCCATTACGTACGTATGCGGTTTTGGCCCGTAAGTGGAAAAAATTTAGCGCGAAAAGTAGTGCATGATTGCGTTGTCTGTTTTAGGAACAACCCAGTTACTGCTAAACAAATCATGGGTGACCTCCCATCAAAAAGAGTAACTCCAAACTTTACGTTTAACCATACAGGAGCCGATTTTTGCGGCCCTTTTGAGATTAAATATAAAAATCAAGGAAAAGGGATTTTTCATAAGGTTTATATCGCGATTTTCGTTAGCTTAGTAACAAAATATTTCTTCAGAAATTTAATGAAATCTAATGTATATACTTATTTCTCATTGTTTATGTATTTTAAGGTGCACCTAAGATTTACATGTTATTTTACATTCAACTTTTCTTAAGAACAATATAGAACTATTTTTAGAAAATAGCTTAAATTTTGTAACAAAGAATTTAATTTAATTGTATTGTATAGTCCTTATTGTTGCTACTTATTATTATTGTATTTGTATTGTAATATTATTTTGTGGTATTGGTATTTTATTTAGTTCTTGTATTTATAGTGTATTTTTAATATTTTGAATGTGCTACGCACATTGCAACGCGGGGCGGCATGTTCGGACCTTGTGCGCATGCCGAACGAGCTCCGTAGCTTTGCGGTCATGTGACCCAGTTCAGTTGTTGCTTAGCTGCCATTGCGGCACGTTGTGTATTCGAGCGGGTCTTATCCCCAAGTATATAGTTGTTCTTTAGCTGCCATTGCGGCACATTGTGTATTCGAGCGGGTCTTATCCCCAAGTATAGTATGTTGTTCTTGATCTGCCATTGTGGCACATTATGCTATAGCGGGTCTTATCCCCAATTATTCTGTTGCTTATAGCGGGAGTATTCCCCAAAAGATGTTTTACGAACGCCACTTGTTTTAACAGCGGGTTATTACCCCAAAGTCACCGCCTCATTCTATATGTTTTTCAGTGTTTGTGATTGTTGTAACATTTGTGTGCTGTGTGATATAAAAATGTGAAAAAGAAAACTATTTGTCTTCAATCTTAAAGTTACGCACAGTATTCACATACATTTTTGTAGTCCGTCGATTTCGCAGCGAAATAGCTGCTATGGAAAAATTAAATAGAACAAAAGGTGCTCTAAAAGGTGCTATAACGAAATTAGAAAATTTCGTAAAAGATAATACAGACGAAATTAATTACTCGAGTACCGAGCTCGAAATAAAGATTCGAAAATTACCTGAGCTTCAAGCAAAAGTATCGGAAATACGGGATAAATATTATGATATCCCTGATATTAAGGACTTACCAGAAATCGAAAACGAGTTAGATGAACTCGAAGATCGTCTCGAGAAACTTGAGGTAAGTCTCGACCTATTTCTTAAAAATCTTAAAGTTTCTGAAATAAATGTGCATGCTGATAGTATTGAATCTATAAGTTTGAATAATATTAAAGTTAAGTTACCTGAAATCCCACTACCAACATTCAATGGTAAATATGAAGAGTGGTCAATCTTTAAAGTACAATTTACAAATTTAATTATCAATAATGCCCAGTTAAATGACGCTCAGAAGCTGTTTTATTTGCGAGCATCGCTAAAAAATGAAGCAAAACAACTAGAGAGTCCAGACGATTCCTTTGAGTCATTGTTTACAGCACTTACTGAAAGATTCGAAAATCAACGTTTGCTCATTGACACTCATTTATCAGCCATAATTAATTATGAAAAAATACATTACGAGTCTTCTAAAGAATTGAGATCCTTTATTGATTGTGTAAATAAAAATTTGAGGGCCTTAAAAGTATTACAATATGAACAAAACAATCTGTCTGATGCTATCCTTATCAATATTATGTTGCAAAAGGTAGATAAGGAATCTCGAAAATTATTTGAATATTCGATTAAAAAATCAGAATACCCGCAATTTAATGAATTAATGTCATTTTTGGAAAACCGCAGTTCTACGTTAGAAAGCGTAAATAGATACTCTGCTTCAAAACCCTTAAACAAAAACATTCCTCTTTCGAACAAACAAAAAAATTTCATGCTAAATTCGAATGATAAATCGAATGGAAAAACTTGTATTCTGTGTAAATTGGCTTTTCATAATTTGAACAAATGTTCTCAGTTTCTAAAAATGAATGTTTCTGAACGATACGATTTTGTGAAGAAAAATAAACTGTGTATTAATTGTTTGAATAATTCTCATTTCGTAAATTCTTGCATTTCAAAATATAATTGTAATACCTGTGGATTGCGACACAGCTCATCGCTTCATCGAGATAAAAAAAATAAATCCATAAATGAATTGGCTTCCCCCCAAATTTTCTCCCCTCTTGCAGGTGCGGTAAATAGAGAAACGGAAAACATTTCGTTAAATAATGAATCTTTAAAGACCTTGAATAATATAAGTAAAGAAAGAAAATCAATTTTATTGAGTACATGCTTTGTTTTTATAGAAGATAATTTCGGAAATAAACGAAGGTTTAGAGTCATTTTGGATAATGCTAGCAATGTCAATATTTTAACTAAGGATTGCGCTGACATGCTGAAATTTAAAAAAAGGATAATTAATGTACCCGTTACAGGATTAAACGGTTATACTTATAATGTAAAAAATAAAATTTCGAGTGTAATTACAAACGAAGATGGCTCTTTCAGGGAGAATATAGGTTTCTTAATTGTTCCCAAAATCACGGATGTAATTCCATCAAAGCAATTAAATGTATCGGACATTAATTTACCGAATATTGTGGAATTGGCAGACCCCACATTTTTCAAACCGGGAAAAATTCACGCATTGGTTGGCTCTGAATTATTTTATAGAATTTTAAAGCATAATTCAGTTAAGATAAAGGATAAACTTTTTCTGCAAGACACTGTTTTTGGATGGATCCCAACTGGGGCGCTAGAGGAGAACACGCAAACAAACAATATTACTATGTGCAATTTCGTTAGAGATTTCGATGAAATAAATGATAATTTAAAACAATTTTGGGAGCTTGAGTCTATAGGCATAAAACATGATGATCCGAAAATATCGGAAACTGATCAAGCACAACAAATATTCGATAAAACTGTCAAATTTGTAGGCGATCGTTATGAAGTTCAGTTACCGTGGAAAAAAGACTGGAAGGATTTAAATGATAATTTTAATGTTGCGAAACAGCGTTTGGAAGGTCTAAAAAGAAAATTTTATCGAAACCCAGAGCTTTTTCGACAATATTCTGAAATAATCACGGAATATTTAAAGCAAGGAATTATAGAGCAGGTGCAAGAAAATGAACCTGTTTTAGGCAGGGCAGTTTATTATTTGCCCCATCATGCGGTCTGTAAAGAAGATAAACTTACTACAAAGGTCCGAATCGTCTTCGATGCCAGCTCTCATGATAACAATGATTTGCCCCTTAATGATTGTTTATGGCCCGGCACCAACTTAAATCCACTTCTATTTGATATTTTAATCCACTTCAGATTATACGAAATTGCCTTTTCTTCTGATATCGAGAAGGCGTTCCTTCAAATCTCACTAGCTGAAAAAGATCGGGATTCTGTCCGTTTTCTGTGGTATGATGATGGTTTAAAATCTTTCAAGGTCTTCAGATTCAAACGTGTTATTTTTGGAGTCAATGCCTCTCCATTCCTCCTATCTGCTACCATAAAGGAACACATCAAGCGGTTTATGAACCTACACCCAAGAACTGTTCACCTACTCGATAAATATATTTATGTGGACGATTTTATATCTGGCGAAGATACGCTGCAAGAAGCTCTTGATGTTTCCCTGAATGCTAACAAAATAATGTCTGAAGCAGGAATGATTCTTCGAAAATGGATAACCAATGATGAAGCGTTACTGCAGTTCTGGCAAAAGGAAGGTTTAAATATTCAAGCAGAACATGCTGCAATAAGCCTAGGAAGCAATCTAAGCAAGGTATTAGGAATGTCCTGGAAAACAGAAGAAGATTGTCTGACATTCGAAGTCAAAAGTTTAATAGAATTCTTGTCATCGCAAAAAAGCTCAAAACGTCTACTATTGCAAGCAGTTGGTAAAATCTTCGATCCGTTAGGCATGCTGACGCCATTCACCATTAGAATAAAATGCCTGTTCCAAGAACTATGGCTAAAGAAGACAGCATGGGATGAACAGTTACCAACTAATGTGCACGAAAAATGGTTAAAGTGGCTCGAAGAACTTCCAATTTTAGCAGAATTAAAAATTCCGAGGAAAATTCTTGGTAGCTTGAATCAAGTAATAGCTGTAGACATACATGCCTTTTCTGATGCTAGTAAAATAGCGTATCGATCTGCAATTTATCTGAGAATAAAAAGAGAGAGTGGTGTGGAAGTCAATCTCGTGACTTCAAAGAGTCGTGTTGCACCGATAAAGGAGATAACTCTGCCTCGGCTAGAACTTCTCTGAGCCTTACTAAGTGCAAGACTGACCAATAAAGTAAAACCCATCCTAGATCAAAAAATCACATCGAAAGTGTACTATTGGACGGATTCCAAAATAACCTTATTCTGGATCAAAGGATCATCAAAGCGATGGAAGCAGTTTGTGGCTAACCGTGTCATAGAGATTAATGCACTTTCAGATTCGAACTCTTAGTATCACTGCTCCAGCAAGGACAACCCTGCCGATCTCTTGACCAGAGGTGCGAGTGTTAATTCCCTTCTAGAGAATCCAATGTGGTTTAGGGGACCAAACTTCCTAGCAGCTGATGACTTAGTGACTGAGCAAGAAACTATTTCTGTGCCAGAAACAGATTACATTCCAGAGACTAAATCAAAATATAAAAATAACTGTAATGATTTCAATTCTAATATTTCTCTTTCTCTTTTCAGGAATCCTGAAGAAGTAAATTTTTTTCTCAACATAAGTGGTAAATACTATAGTATTCTTCGCATACTGGCATATGTTTATAGGTTTTTTCACAATTGCAAATGTAAGTTAGCAGACCGGCGCAGAGGCAGCCTCACAACCCCAGAAATAAAAAATTCAGAAGTTTCTCTAATTAGATTAGTACAAAATGCAGAATTTCAGGAAGAGATCAAGGGTTTAAAACGGGAATCAAGGGTTCCCCCTTCCATTAAAATTAAATGTTTATCCCCCTTTTTGGATCAAGATAATATCTTAAGAGTTGGCGGTAGGTTGGAAAATTCAGATTTAAACTTTGATAAGAAGCATCAAATCATTTTGCCGAAAGGCCATAAGCTCACAAAGCTCATATTTGAGCATTTTCACAGGAAGTATTTTCATATTGGTCCCCAAACTTTAATCCATTACGTACGTATGCGGTTTTGGCCCGTAAGTGGAAAAAATTTAGCGCGAAAAGTAGTGCATGATTGCGTTGTCTGTTTTAGGAACAACCCAGTTACTGCTAAACAAATCATGGGTGACCTCCCATCAAAAAGAGTAACTCCAAACTTTACGTTTAACCATACAGGAGCCGATTTTTGCGGCCCTTTTGAGATTAAATATAAAAATCAAGGAAAAGGGATTTTTCATAAGGTTTATATCGCGATTTTCGTTAGCTTAGTAACAAAATATTTCTTCAGAAATTTAATGAAATCTAATGTATATACTTATTTCTCATTGTTTATGTATTTTAAGGTGCACCTAAGATTTACATGTTATTTTACATTCAACTTTTCTTAAGAACAATATAGAACTATTTTTAGAAAATAGCTTAAATTTTGTAACAAAGAATTTAATTTAATTGTATTGTATAGTCCTTATTGTTGCTACTTATTATTATTGTATTTGTATTGTAATATTATTTTGTGGTATTGGTATTTTATTTAGTTCTTGTATTTATAGTGTATTTTTAATATTTTGAATGTGCTACGCACATTGCAACGCGGGGCGGCATGTTCGGACCTTGTGCGCATGCCGAACGAGCTCCGTAGCTTTGCGGTCATGTGACCCAGTTCAGTTGTTGCTTAGCTGCCATTGCGGCACGTTGTGTATTCGAGCGGGTCTTATCCCCAAGTATATAGTTGTTCTTTAGCTGCCATTGCGGCACATTGTGTATTCGAGCGGGTCTTATCCCCAAGTATAGTATGTTGTTCTTGATCTGCCATTGTGGCACATTATGCTATAGCGGGTCTTATCCCCAATTATTCTGTTGCTTATAGCGGGAGTATTCCCCAAAAGATGTTTTACGAACGCCACTTGTTTTAACAGCGGGTTATTACCCCAAAGTCACCGCCTCATTCTATATGTTTTTCAGTGTTTGTGATTGTTGTAACATTTGTGTGCTGTGTGATATAAAAATGTGAAAAAGAAAACTATTTGTCTTCAATCTTAAAGTTACGCACAGTATTCACATACAACATTAATTAATGATGAATAAGCTTTAATATCGGCATATACAGGGTTTGGAAACACAAGTCTCATTCATATTCATATAACTTATTACTTAATATATTGTTTTATTTTTCCACTGTTTCTTATAAAATTAAATTTTGTTTCTTTGTGTTCTTGTAACGTTTCTGAAGAGTTTTGAAGAGTTAAGAAGAATGAAATATTGAAATAAAATAAATGAGTAAACAAAGTAAAGTATTAATTTCTTTGTTATTATAATTATATTCCGTTCAAAGAAAATCAACGTTTTCTACAATCCTTTGCTTTTTAAAATGAGTCAAGTCTATTAGCACTACCAACAGCATAATTTTGTTTCAGCTAACACGGATAACTGTTATTGCGTAATAAATTTTGATGAAATACGGCCACAAAAAATGTAAAATAAGTCTGATGGATTGCAAAATGTCCGTAAAGTAAGTTTACAATTATTTTTGAACCCATTCAAATGGAGACACTAGAAATAACAAGTTTGAAATTGTACTTAAAACGTGTCAAATGAAGAGCGTTCGTACTATAGCTAGTTTTATAAATATTCAGAACTTGGTGCAATAGCTGTTGCACTCGTGCAAAAATTCATGAATACAAAATTTATTACGATTATATAGAGTAAATTCAGTAAAACGAAAATAATAGGACTTCATTCTCAATAGGACGTAATCATCTTGGCAACCTAGAATCATTACCTATCATGGGATATTATTGAATATATTACGTATGATAGGATTTAATAGAATGAAGAAAACTTTTGTTAATATCTTTTTTAAGTTTTGATTCAATTTTCATAAAATTTGAAATGAATCGACAAAATTCTCTAACGGTAATATATACTAAATTTCAAACCATTCGGTTGGGCATTTTTGCGCTGTTAAATGCGGATAGGCGGCCAGGCCGACGGACGGACAAGACGACGAATATAGGTATTACGTATTTATATAATTAGGAACGCACCTAAAAATAGAGTTAGTCCACTTTAAAAATTAACATCTCATTTATAAAATAGATTTATTTCTTTAGTTGATAATGATACATAAAATGCATTGGTGACCCAAATTACGCTTAATTTTAATAGGGATACATTTACCACAAAAGAAAAACTTTTAGAATAAAAATACATTTTTTTTTTATTTCTTTATTTGTCCATTTGTATTTACATATTAAGTTGCTTTTTTTGTTAGTCAAATTCTTTCAAACTGCCGAAGGAAATTAAATTTAATTTTTAATAGACAGAGAAAAAATGTGAACTTAGAATATGTTTTGAAATCTAATTGAGAGCAAGAAATAATATGTATAAAAATGCTTTCTAAGAACAGTAACAATTTTTTATCTGTCTAATCATCAAGTATTTTTATGAAACTGTCAAAGTACACTGAGAAAAAAATTGCCTGCAAAAAGCTTTTAGTGAAATTAAAACCAACATTTCATAGTTTTTTCGAACCTACTTTAATTTTTCTTTTATTAATGTAGATTAATTTGTTCCCTGCATAACATAAAAATGTTCGTTTCTAAATAATGTAACTATTTTTTTTTTCTTCCAGCAGGCTTATTAAATTAGTAATAAATTAATGTGCGCCCTTTAATTTTAGTTTTAGAACATTTTTTATGAAGTTATTATTTCTACATCAAAATAAGAATAACTATAGTATAAAACATTTTCGAAATTAATCCTATGTATAGAAAAGAAAAGCAATTATGTTTTGAACGTACGAAAAAAAAAAACAAAAAAAAAAAAAAAAACGTAAACTGTTTCATTGAAGAATATTTACATATTTACAAAGAAATACTCGCTAATTTTAAATGTAGAATTATTTATTACTACGTACGTCAGTGTTTATAAAACATCATCGATTATTAAATTTAAGATATTGTTATGTTTGCTAGTGTTGCCCGTACACTGCATATTTAATTTTCAAATTTTTTGATTGCTAAAAGATTTTTGAAATATTATATGCGTCTCACTTAATTACAGATTAAATGGGTGAAAATAAACGAATATTACAATTTTTAAAATGTAGTCGCAATCAGGTAATCTAAATTTTCAAAAAAATAGCAGAATAGCTACTCTTGCCCTTACTACTTACTATCTGCTTTCTCACATACTAAAAATGATAGTATGTAGTTTAAATGATTTAGCACCAATATATTCAATTTGATTTCTGTTTCAATATACCTTTGTCAGGCCTCCCACACGGTCCTTTTTTTAACACCACATTTTTCAAAGTAGTTTCTTTGTAATTTTCGCCTAAATTTATCTCGACAATGGAGTTATAAATAAGAGCAGGAGACATATAGTGTACTGTCTTCCAGTTGCGAGTGAATCTGAGGAGGTCGTCACAAGATGGTGGCTGCTTTTTAGGTGCGTTCGTAATTATATAAATACGTAGCACCTATAGTCGTCGTTCAGTCCGTCTGGCCGTCTGTCCGTCTGTCCGTCTGGCCGTCTGTCCGTCTGTCCGTCTGTCCGTCCGCATATAACAGAGCAAAAACTACCCAACCGAATGGTCTGAAATTTTAAATATAAGATTGTTGCAAAATTTTGTCGAGCCATTTCAAATTTTATGAAAATCGGATGTATAGATTAATTACAGGGACAGTCAAAATTTTTTCTTTACATTACGGCCAATGGGAAAAATTATTGCAAGTGCATTTTAATGATGTTACAACCTTCCGAATGGTCTGAAATTTTAAAGATATAATTGTTGCAAAATTTTGTCGAGCCATTTCAAATTTTAAGAAAATCAGATGTATAGTTTAATTACAGGGAAAGTCAAAAGTTTTTCTTTACATTACGGCCAATGGGAAAAATTATTGCAAGTGCATTTTAATGATGTTACAGCCTTCCAAATGGTCTGAAATTTTAAATATATAATTGTTACAAAATTTTGTCGAGCCATTTCAAATTTTAGGAAAATCGGATGTATAGTTTAATTACAGGGACACTCAAAAGTGTTCGGGGAATGGGAAAAAAATATTGGGAGTGCATTTTAATGATGTTAAAGACTATGTAATTTATGAAGTGCAAAAAATTATACATTCAGTACAATATGGGGTGCAAAAAATAATTATAAAACTTGTTATAGTACGAACGCACCTCATTTGCCACGTTTGACGAGCAATTTCCAACTTGTTTAAAAATCGGATCTTCAGTTTCTGATTACTGGCAGGGCAAACATTCCACCTGTAAAACTGGATACAAAATTCTGTCTTATTTGAGCGTCTCTTTCATGGAAATTTTCCTGAAAAATGTCATAATAATTTCTATTTGTTTTTACTGATGTCAGTATGCCTTGTAAAACTGTCAATTTATTTCCCTAGTTGTCACAATATGGCGGAAACGCAGGACATAACTACCGCCAAAGTGAACTCCTACCAGTAAAAATGAAAATCTGTTTCTACCATTATTTATGACTGAAATTGTGTAATAATAAAGCGTTTAAATAAGTCGAAGATTTCTGTATATATATATATATATACTATATACTATATAACACTGGCGCCCGTATTATCAAAAAGTACCCTGAAACATTTAAAATTGATGGCTTTCACTTCCTTCCTTTTTTAAACAAAACGAAAAGAAAAATATTAGGCACAGATGTCATATACGCACCGGGGTACCTAATTGGCGCTAAAATGGCATTATTTTGATTGACATGGTAACCCGGCTATTGTTGTTTATTTAATAATAAATGTTTATTACTTTTATTTCTTTTTTAAAATTATATAAATTATTTTGTTCTATAGTTATTAATTATTATTTTGTTAATTCCTTTTGAAAATAATAGAAAATAATTAACTGGAAAACAGGAATTCTGTTTTTCCAGAATTTAGTGTCGCCCCCGATAAAAAAAAATATATATATGTATATATAAATAGCACAAAACATATTTCGATTTTAAAACTTAAAGCACACACTTATATTTTATGTAAAATGATGCCATTCGCATCCGTTTAAGAATTCCACATTTACGATCCACTCTTAAAGATCTACAGTAAAGCATGCATAGGATGTCACTATCGCAAAATGATACACAAATGCATAGCTGCCAACTTGTACGGATTTTTGCTACCACTAAAATTTAATAGAAAATTTTGCCTAATTCAATCGCCGAATTACAGTGAATTTTGATAATTAAATAAGGCATAAATTACTGTTAAATTTTAGTGGTAGCAAAAATCCGTACAAGTTGGCAGCTATGCAAATGCAGCAAAAAGATGCCGTCATTAAAGAAACTCGACAAAAAAATGGCTGCCTAATCATTCATAGGCCTTCATTTGTTTGTAGCATTAATATTGATAGCTTAAAATTAAATATAGTTTATAATAGCTCCATGTTTTAACAAAAATTATTCATTTATATTTTTTCAAAATAACACGTATTTTAATTACATTTTCTTTCGGTTATTATGAGAAAATGGCAACAAAATGATATAATTGCTATTTTTTTAACTATTTTATCTTTACTTTCTATATGAATAGAGTACTTGTGTTGCCAAAATTAAACAAATGGTGCTAAAAACTACAAAAAAATTAATATTTCAAAAATCAATGGAGATACAGTTTTCAAACAATTTGCATTTAAAAGTACTTTTTTTTCAATACGACGGTATAAAAATTGAAAATATGCGATGCTTAGAAAATTTTAAAAATGCTATAGCGCATTTAATTGTACAATGATACATCTGCTTTGTTTATTGCTGGCTTCTGTAAGGTAACGTTATTTTTTAGACACAAAATAAGCTGGGAGAAAGAAACAGCATACCGTACCGCGGGCTTAAAAAAAATGCGATTGGAATTCTTTCAATCTAAATATCAATCTCTGTGCTAATTTTATCACAGAATAAAGTCAAATTCAGTGACATTATGGGCTTATTTTGATTTTCTTAACTTCCACTAAACTAATATTATTTTACTTTTCAAAAGTCAATTAAGGCAGCTTTAACTATTATGTTTCTGTATTAATTACGCTGAAAAGAAAATATTTGCTTTCCAGAACTCTAAATTAGATCATTTCCGTCAGTTTATTAAACGTACTTTCCATTATATTAATTTTGAATTTACTTTATTTAAAATGAAGTTTCATAAAATATATAATGTCTTCTTTTCAAAAACGGAATTAAAATCCCTTCTCAGAAATGATTTTTATTCTTTTAATCTTAAACGTTTTGTGGACCGTTGATGAGTACAATCCATAGGATTTTTTTTTTGCCTTTTTTTTTCTTTAATCCGAAATATGCATCAGTATTTTTAAACAGTTATCTATGTTACTTTAATAGTTGCATGTTCGTCAATAGATTGGCGGAAAATTTCCGTTGCAAAATAATGGCAGATAATTAACCCCTTGCCTGTGGAATATATTTGAGAAAAACGTGTGCAAAAATGGAAATATTTTTTTCTCGGAATGTTTTGAATAAAATTTGTGAAGAACTGCAAAATTACAAAAAAAAAAAAAAAAAAAAAAAAAAAACATCCGACAAATGGCTCGAAACTGGCGAACTTTTCGCGGGAAAGTATTGCCATCTATTGGGAAAATGGTAAATTACATATTATGCATTGGACGAACTGAGTTCGGGCTTTACTGAATTGAAACACTGATTTTTCTCTTGCCCGAACTTAGGTCGGGCATTCCAGAAATGGCGCTTTTGCGTTGCTCGAGCTGACGTCACAGACAAGGGGTTAAAAAATATACGCTAAATTGGCGACACTAATGTGTTAGGAAAACCGAATCAAAATATTTTAAGTAATTAAAAGGGGGTAGAATATTTTTTTCTGCACCTTAATTTTAATCAAGATTTGTATGAAATTTTTGTAAGAACATTTTCATTTTATCAATTTGGTGATCAAAGGAGCTGAAAAATTGCATTCATTGTTTCCAAATAATTTTTTTCCATGCGTGAATTGTGTGAACTTAACATTACATGAAACACAATGGATCGCCTTTGAAAGGTTTCAGCTTTAACAAATTTAAAGTAGTTGGAAAGGGTTCTTACGTGTAAGGGGCTTTAAATACCTATATTTCGCTGAGTTATTTATTTAATCGCAGATATTTACAATTTAGAGCGGCGATTTGTAAATCATGGCATTCAAATTCCCCGTTTAGGTGAGGAAAAATAGGTTTTTTACTTTCAAAATAATTATTACATCGGCAAAAAATTTGTATTTGTCATAATGTATTAAATGTCGAGAGTGAAGTAATAATAATAATTATAATACGTTACAAATAAAAAAACTAACACTACTAATAGTAAACAATATAATGAAAAGTGAGGACAACCTTTTCTGAGAGTATTTGATGAAGAGATCTTGAAATAACGAAAAACAATTTTCATTATTATTTTTTTTACAATGTTTAAAGTTTTAAGAATTTCGACAGTTTGTCCGATAGACAAAATTCTAAAATTATCGACGTACAATTCATAAACGGTTTGTCGTGAAACCAGTGACACAAGGTATAGAAATATATAGTGTGGAAATCGTATACTTCTTTATAATATATCCGAAAAATTACATTTTCTTTGACGGTGCTGCCATTGAATTCTGTGCTTGAACGTGTAAAACTAAGCGTTAGTAACAGCGTCTATAAATATGTGGTGCGAAATGCATTTAAAATATTAGGTTATTAAGTATGAAACGCTAGATTTGAAGGATTTTTGTTTTAAATTAGAAATTCCGAATTTTCACCAAAAAAGTTTAATAGTTATTTTTAGTTTATTATACGTAACACTAAACATAAGATACATATAAGTTTATGTATAACACTAAAATAAAATTGAATAAAATTGCTATTCAAAATCTTCTTGTGTGAATTCTGAATTTTTAAATAAATAAAAACAATTTAAAAAATATCTTCTTAGCCGATTGAAGGGCGGTGGATATATTTTATCCCACCTATGGTTAATAAAGATATGCACCAGAAACATTTTATTAAAATTTACTTTTCTAACTTTGGTGGGAAAAAAAAGGGGTCGTAAAATTGCTTTTTTCTTTATTTTGCAATAAGTCTTTTGCAGATTCCGGTGTGAATTCGACATTGCAGAAACACAATTATTTGCCCCTAAAATCGTTAATGACTTAATATATGCCTGAATTTTCATTCATTACTAAGGTATCGAGTATTACAACATAAGGCTTTTTAATTCTGTTTTTCGCAAAATTTATTTTTCAAAATTAAGCTTCCTCTAGTTTAAATTGCATTATAGTTATCTAAAAACACACGGGATTTTTATTCATTCGTAGCAAAAAACTCGATTATAGCGCGCTCTGGTGAAAATGTAATATTTTGGATACTGTTTTCCTTGTTGATTTCCATAATGTATACTTCTATTCACTGCACCAGCGATATCTGAAAATCGTATAACTTTAATCTCAATTATCAAGAAATACTGCTCTTCAAGAGTTTTGCTGACTTTTAAACCTTTATCTACTGAATTATGAATTCGTGAAAATTGTATCTTCTAAAGCATGTTTCGTGAACTGTTTAAATTACATTAGAATATTTACATAATCAGGTGATAAATTTTAGAAGGATTTTAGAAAGAGTGAAGGATTTAGAAGGATCAATTCAGTTTGAATTTATAGGGATTTTGTGCATTATTTATAACCCCACTCAAATCTTTTATTTTAAATATTTTTCTTAGTCTTTTGTAGAATTAGGAAATGTACAAATATAATGTTCTTACAATAGAAATATAGAAATATTTCCGAATTGAAAAATCGCCCCCCCTCCCCCAACGCCAAGAAAGCTGAAAAGATGCAAAGGCAAAAGAAATTATCATTTTAAAAATGTTTTTGTTTTGTGTAACCCATAATTATTTTGGAGCAAGATAAAGTAATCTATATATAACTCATTTTAAATTGTATTTAAACTAATCGATGCATTAAATAAATTTTATAACAAGTTATTTTAATGGTACTTATAAGTACCGTCAGTAGATAAAGGGTTAAACAAGATATGTGATTTTCATGTTACTTTTAATAAAGGAAAATTAATTCTCTACTCACTATTAAAAAATAAATATATATATTTTTTCAATGGATAACTAATAATATGATAAATTTTCACGGATTTTTTTTTTATTTTTTTATTGCGATTTTAATTTTTTTTGTTTGTTTGTTTCATTTATAATCAATAGTCAACCTAATAGGCAGTATGTATAAAAATAGCCGACTTTAAAATATGAAATATATAACGTTTAATAGCTTTAAAAATGTATTTCTAAAAAACTAACTATGAATATATACATATAACAAACCATTTTGTAATTATTAACAATAAACACATGAAAAATTGGCCATACATAAATGACAGAATTATTATACTATAAAAATGTATATCCAATCATCTGAAATTCATAAACAGGAAAATAAGTAAATGATTTAACGGGGAAAAATCATAAACAGAATATAAAATATGAAAAAAAAAGAAAATGGTGGCTTATATAGTGAAACACGTTATCATAGATAATATTCTATAATATAAACGCACTGATTTCTGTTTGAGAAAAGCATGCTATAGCATAAATTACTTTACTCAAACTACCCGATCAACTGCGAAACCAAATTTAAAAGAAAATTATTTATGAATGGAAAAGATCTTAAAATCAAAACATTAGGGAATCAATAACTTTAAAAATAAGACATTTTAAATGGAGGAAAAAAATATATAAAAACAGTATTAATATTGGTATGTAGATATCATAATCTTTCAATTGATACTATCAAGCACATACATACATACATACATACATATCAATCGTGGTAGGAACGTATTGGTAGGTGTTGCTCTTCACTAATAGAGAAAAGGCTGACATACATTTTATCTACAGAACTGCAAATGGAAATGGCTGAGAGGCTCAACGATTGTACGGAGAGCGGTTTTCCTTCTTGATTTTGTAACTTAATCATTTTTTTATGTGTGTGTGTGTTTTACTCGTATAACAACATCACCTTCGGCGTCATTGTTGGCAGTGGGCTACTTTTTATAAATTCAGATTTCTTGATTGACACCACATTTTTGAAATTTTTAAATTCCCTGGTTTTCACCTTAACCCAGGGCTCGCAGTGTTCCTAAAATTTGCACACTTTGCTATCACTATTTTAAAACGAAAATCTTTATTGTATAATTCTATTATAGATGTTAAAGGAATCTACCACGAAGAATTTTTAGTTAAAATACTGGTAGCAAAGTGCGAAAATTTTAGGAACGCTGCGATCCCTGCCTTAACCCTTACTGGCGTGGAGTAATTCTGTTTATAAACTGATTAAATAATGGACTAACACCGGAAATTATAAACGAATTTATAATAAAATAAGAACTTGCTTGCTTTCATGTACATTATAATAAGAAAATTTTAATTAAATATTCCTGTTGCCGTTTGTCCGTTTTGCAATTAAAATTAGGTGTCCTTTTTCAAGGACACCGCCCTCGAAAGGGTTAATTAATATATCATTAAATAACCCAAATTTCGACACTTCAAAAATGTGGTGCCAATCAAGAAATCCGAATTTAAAAAAGTAGCCTTCTGGCAACACTGTTCGGCACCCTCTACAACCTATGCGTTTTAATTCCAACCATACATTATTTGATGGAAGTTGTTTGTTATGATGTTTAGTATCACCTCTTAAAGTTTGGTCCATTATTTATGAAACACTACACACACACACATATATATATATATTGCCTTGAAAAAAGCTTCGGTGAAGCCAAAACTTGTGAATAGTTTAAGTGTAAACACTTTTTAATATTTTTATTTAACACCTTTTAGCAATTAAACAACGTATCTATATTATAAAGGACAAACATATCTGTGCGTAACGCATACGTCATTCTGCGAATGGCAACACTTTGAAATTTGAAATAAAATTTTGATTTTACAATTTTCTTTACTGCAAAATTTTAAACTTCTAAACATAGCACATTTTAAATTTTTACACCGTTGTATGAGGAAAAATATGCTCTTTTAAATGCAATTTGTTTGAAAGCTGTATCTTAGTTTAATTTTGAGATATTAATTTTTTTGTAGTTTTTAATACATTTTTTGTAATTGTGGTAACTGAAGTACTCCTTTTGTTGAAAGTCATTGGGGGTTAAAAGTAGAGGGAAAATAATCACGGAGGAAAGAAAATGATATATTACTGTACCTTTTGTTGCTATTTTATCATAAAAACTAAAAAAAAGAAATTGAAATTATAATGTGTGCTATGTCAACGGTTTTTTAAGTTTTCAAATATCGCACATTTTCAGTTTTTACACCATCAAATAGAGAAATAAAATCTACTTTCAAATGCAATTTGTTTGAAAATTGTATCTTAATTGGCTGAGTTATTATGGTTTTTAAATAACTAGCCGCCCGTGGCGACCAGTTTGGTCTCCCTTAAATGTATGCTAGGCATTGTATCATGTTACTTTTATTCATAATTTTATTTACTTGCTCAATCCTTCGCCAAATTGGAAGATTCTGATAGAGAAATCAAGAACTCGGTATTTTTATGTTAGTCGGGCACAGGTGATAAATCGCCAAACATTGTACCCGTTGCATTTACCCGTTGTTCATTAATTTAGATTAAAATATAATCCTTTCACTCATTTTAAAATGGATAACTTTATTTTTAAACTGAAACATTTCAAATTCATGAATTTCACTTAAAAAAAATTTAAAAAGAAAAGAAAAGAATAAATACCATAAACCATTTAATTTCAACATCAAAGCATTGTTTTAATTTACCACTCGAAAAATAAAAAATGCTATTGGCGAGAATTGCGCCCAGCTAACATAAAAGTAGAAACTTTTTGCGATCATAGCAACTTTTATGTAGCTTTATTCGAAAAAAATATTTTGATGAAATAGGTTGCGAGAAAATACGTTGCCAAATTTTTTTTCATGCCAAGGACCTTTTTTCTATTTCGCCAAGTACCTATACTGGAAAAATACCTTTATTTATTTATTTATTGTATTTTAAATGAGATGAATAAAAGACGGCACAAATGTCATATACGCACCACGTTGGCGTGATGTTTTTCTGATGCCAATGTCATATACGCACCGAGGTACTTAACTGGCGCCAAAGTGCCGTTATTTTGCTTGATATGGTAACCGGATGTTGTTTATTTACTTTTATTTTGTTTGTTTTTTTAATTATATAATTTTTTTTGTTATATATGTATTAATTAAACTTTTTTTTATTTATTGTTATTCCCTTTTTAAAAATATTCCACAATAACCAATGAGATGCCTTTCATTCAGCTGTTGCCATTAAACAATTAAAAAATAATCGCGATTTCTGTGCCACGTACGATAGCATAATATATATAGATTTTCAAGCATGAATTATTTTTAAATTTATCTATCACGTGTAGCTCGATTACGAAAGATTAATCCGTTTGCTCTTAAAACAATGTAAAAAGTTCAGCATTTGTTTCCGTCTACTGATCCATAACAAAATTTAAACTTCCTCTATAAAAAAATAAATAAAATAATGTAAATAAGAAACAAATTAACAGACATGTGATTGAACCACGCGCTTAAAGCATTGAAATGATCGGAAAGACTGCCGTAAGTCGCAAAATCTTGGGCTAATAACTCCTGGCATGCGGTGGCATGTGAAAGTATCGCTTTTAATAAATTTTAAAACTTTATTTGATTGCATAATTGATATTTCAGATAAAAACTCTTTTTCATGTTAGTGGACAATCTAAAATATATATTACATATAAAAAAAGTAAATACAATTAAAAAGCAAAGAATGGTTTTCACCTATACTCTGTAACCCGAGGAACTCGGGTTCGATCCCCTAGTTAATATAAAAAACTGATGTGTGTGTGAGCGTCTGCATATGCAATATTTTGAATCTTTATAACGTTTCGTAAATTCGCTATGCATTTTTAAATACTGGCATTGCGAGTTTCGCTTCCAGATTTAATAGAAATTAGTAAAGCATATCTACCACATGTAACGGTATATCACTGCAATAAGCTCCACAAAAAACAGTAGACATTAGCTAGTGGTCAGAAGAGTTTCAGCGTTTATCAGTGGTGGAAAATTGGCGCAGAGGAGGAGCCTATTGACACCACTAAATTTTAGTAGAATTTTTCGTCTTATCTAATGACAGTTTTTATTAAGATGAAGAATACCATAAAATATTAGTGGTGTCAATAGGCCCCTCCTCTGCGCCAATTTTCCACCACTGCGTTTATAGCAAAAAAAAAAAAAAAAAAAAAAAAAAAAAAAAAATACGGGTAATCCCCAAAAGACTGAAACAAGCACGTTTTATTTTTTTACATTTTTAAGAATGATATGCTATGTAAATTAGGAATGTGTTGGAAAAAGGTCGAAATTATATTAATAAAAAGTTATTGGATCAATTTTCGAAATAATTACATTTTTAAAAAATTCATAACATCTCTGGTAGACAAATTTGGTCAAATATTAAAAAATATCTTTATGTATATAATTTTGTATTAATGAAATACGCCCAAATTATTTAATTTTTTAATTGCATGCAAAAATTCATGCAATTAAAAATGGAAATATATATATATATATATATATTGTTTGTTGCAAGACGATTATTACATTGAAACCGAATGAGATAGCGTGGAAAAACTTCTGTTTTTGAAAGTACTAGTTTCACTAGGGCCGCAGAATACCTTGCTGAAAAAGATATGACAGGGATAAACCGTGGTCAATACTCGTAATTCATCATACCGTTAGTGTAAAAAAACAAACACCTGCTTTTATTAGCCTATGCGTTAGATAAAATCACCTTGGTGTATTTAGATTCAAATTAATACCTTCTTTTAATATATAAATACGTGTTTTGAAATAGATATAATCGGCATGGAAAAGAGGCATTAACTTTGTTTGTTATTTAATGGTAACACTCAATTTTGACATATTTCATATTCATATTTGAGTTCCTTGGTTCAAGGCAGACTGGAAACTGTATAATTTATCTGCAATGTATATCAAATATTCACAGAATTATAAAATAATACATGTGGGTGGTATATGTACAAATTGAAAAATAATTTGAATCTCACAGGAAAACATCCAGAATTACACCATCAATAAAGCAAACTATTTGGAAAAAATCTCATAGTTTTAAGGTTTCAGTTTTAATCGGAAAGAATATTTAAATAAATTTCGTGGTTTCTATTTTCAGTATTCTTACGTGTGATTAAATAGTTGTAGAATTCGACCGAAGTAGATTATCGAAAAGGAAAATTAAGCTCTATATCAAATTAGAATGAACTATAAACATATACACATACGATGTCTATTCTGCTTATGTAAAAAATTATTATAATTTTTAAATATGGATTTAATTCATACCCCCTATTCATATTCATATGAATTTAAGTGTTAATTCATATTCATATTTGCATGAATTTAAGTCATAGTTCCTATTCATATTTATATGAATTTATTTAATAATTCTTAGATTATGTTTGGGGACTGTATCTGACTGAAAACAAAAATTTTAAATCGGATGACTTTTTGGGAAGATATAAATTAAAGTTTGACTCTTGAATTTAAAATTTACATTTTCACCCCTGATAATTCCACGAAAATCTAATTCTCTAATGCCCATGGCAGCGTTTTTGCTACCATCAGTGTTCCCGATTTAGAGGATTTTTTTATTCAGATATTCCATATTCACACCAGAAATTTAAAATAGGAATTTAAAACAAAGTTTTTTCTTTAATTGATAGCGGACAATTCGTTATTAAATATTCCAAAATTTGCTATGTAGATTTTTGTGGTATGAATTCCGATTTTCTGAATTACGTAATTTCTGGAACGCATTCTGCCCTGGGAACAGTGTTGCCAGTGGGCTACTTTTTTTTAATTCAGATTTCTTCACTGCCACCACTTTTTTGAAACGGTAAAATTATCTTTGTTTTCGCCTTTATTAATATGCCATTAACTAAGGCGCATTTTTCCATTTCAAAGGAGTGGTGCCAATCAAGAATCTAAATTTTTAAAAAGTAGCCCATCTGGCAACACTGCCTGGGAATTAGAAGGTTAACGAAAATAAATTACATACTTTTCGGATTGATTAAAAAAAAATGTGTGTCACCATTTTCAAAATCGAAGATGGTGCAATTTTTAATATGTAGACGATCCATATGAAAAATTATATTTATATTCTGAAGGAAGACACTATTCCGCTTTTAATGATACCTTTGGTGTGATTTTGTCGTAAAAGGTCTGCGAATAAACGCAGTGGTAACTTTTATTTTTTAAACTGTCTGTATATGCGTAAATATTGGAAATCATAAAAAAATTTAAAACTATTAATTACAGCATAAAAAAACACACATTTTAGTATATGAACTTTCTAGATCAGAATATGTGCATTTGACTTCAAAAGAATCAATGGTGTCTATGGTGTCTATCTATGTAGAAGTCGAGAATGATATCGAAATTCCGATTGCTACCAGAAATATTACGTAAACTTATTTATATACTTTTTCATTATTGTTATGCGCGCTTGTAGCCATAATCCTAGAAACACTCAAGGCACTAAGACTTCTCTGTATATAGGTAAGTCTTTAGTTTAACCATTTCAGGCACAGACAATTTTTGTTGTGAAATGACTGACTGACACCGGAATTTAAAAACGACTTTTTAAGAAATTAAACACAGGTTACTGTAAACGTTCATTATTAAAGCAAAATTTTACTAAAATATTCTTGGTGCCGTTCATAAGTTTGGAATTAAAATTTGGTATCCTGACCCGGGCACACAATCCCGGAAAGGGTTAAACTTATAAGTAAGACTTATATTGGGTATAGTAGCATTCATATTAACATTAAAATTTCGCGTCGACTCTATCACCCTAGCCTTGAGTAAGGTGTATTCGAGTGGTAGAGTTTACTATTTTTCTCGCTTTTGGCAAATATTTTCCCAAAATAATAATTAAAAAGCTGCTAACGACTAGGCTGAATAATTTATAAAATAATTAACAGATTTTCTACCTTATTAATTTAATTGAACACATACTTCGATATTTTGCTTGATACCAATGGCCGCAAATAAGCCTTCTTTTATATAAGGGCTGGATACGGACAGACTCGTGGAAATACACATCAATTGAAGAGCACCGCAGGTAACTCCACAAAGAGTGAGCAGTGAAGTCACCGGAAGTCTACCCTGCGCCTTCTTTTGCTCTCGCAACCGATGAGCGATCCTTAACCTCTGGACCACGGATGTCCCTTCGACGTCATCTTAATTAAATGAACTCATTTTTAATACATAGGAGTGTTGCCAGAAAATCGAAAATCAGTTTTTTCAAAATCACTGTTTTTTCGGAAAAGACCTGAACTCAATATTCTGTTGAAAAAAGTAGATTTTAAATTTTAAATGTAGTGTAATAAAAATGTTTAACTCATTAATAAAGTTTGGGAGGGTGGAGGGGAGTTAACATTTCCTCCAAATAATACTTTATTATTATTATTATTATTATTATCATTATTATTATTATTATTATCATTTCTCAATCGCGAAAAAAATGAACCTGCGAACCGGCATTTTTATTGTGATCAATTATTGTCTTGAACACAATAACACGAATTACGAAAATATAAATAAACAACAGAATTATAAAAATAATAAATTATAATTTAAAACATGCGTAAATTGAAAGCCACAAGCACGAGGATAAAACTCATGATTGATTACTGATAAATTTCTTTTTCGTAATCAATGAATCGATATCCAGGTTTGCCAGAAGACAAATAAAGGACTGCCACTGGCGACTATTTTTTAATTTCAACTGGCACCACTTTCTCGAAACAGAAATCCTTAACTGACACTTTGACAGCATTTGCAAGAGAAATACATTTCAAAATTTATATTACAAAAATGCTGGTGCGAACAGAATATAAAATTAGTCGCCTGTGGCAGCCCTGCTAATAGTAAATTTTAATCCAAAAGCGTAAACATTTACATTTGTATGGTATGTGAATAAAAGATTTTACTTAATTTTCAATATATTTGTACGCAAATCTTGTTGTCACTAAATTATTTCACGATTTTAGAAACATCAATACGTTACCCCTAGCAATTTCCCCTGACATGATTAAAACAAAAACGCCACTAACAGGCTGTCACAGTCGTCTATTGTTTAATTCTAACTAGTACCACTTTCTCAAAACAGAAGTCCTTAACAAACACTTTAACATCATTTGCAAGAGAAATGTACTTCATAATTTCTATTGGAAAAATACTGGTGCGAACAGAATATAAAAATAGTCGCCTGTGGAAGTTCTGCATTAAGTGTGACGAGAACATCTGCCATTTCTATGTTTATTTAGTTAGCCTCATCACTTTTTTTTCCAGATAAATGTTAAAACCAAAAAATATACTCCCTTCGTCCCAAATTAGTTGTGACATTTAGGTCGGAAATTTTGTCCCAAATTAGTTGCTACATTTCAAGTGGTCAGTCATAAAGTCAAGTGGAGTCATAAATAACTTCTGATGCAGTTTAGTAGATCGACACCATTTTTAAGGACTCTACCACCAGTATACCGTAAAGATCATTTTCTTCTTAAAGAATTAAAGATTCATTAGCTAGAATGTAGTTTTATGCGATTACTGGTGGAAGAATCTTTACAAAATGGGGCATGACTTAAGAGCGTGCGAACCCTGGATTTTTTAACTAATTTTTTCTTTATTTAAGTACAGACGGAGGGAATGCTTAGTAAGTAAATGTTGTTGATTGATGGCACAGCACCCTGAAATATCTGGAAAATGTTTAAAAAAAATCATAAAATCATCAGTATCAATAATCAGTACAAAAGTAATGAAATGTAGCAACTAATTTGGGACAGAGGGAGTACATCTTAATGGGGAGCTCTGACCCCCTGCGAGCTTTGTTCACCAAACCTCGTTCAGAATTTGCAGCCTGTTAAAACATGGGAATGTGCCCTGTTTTAAAAATATTAACCGGATACAGAATCCGGAATGAATAAAATTATCAAGAAAGGCGGTGGCCTTCTGTAATTTTTTGCCATATATATACGTTTCAATGGGGCATTGTTCGATTACCAGAGGTTTCGGATTCATTTTATGACATAATTTTCCCCATTTCCTGCTTTAACGGATAATTATTTAATTTTTTTAAAGTTTTCTTTCTGTTTTCAATACTTACGTGTAAATACATTTAATTTTATTGAAATTAAATATTATTCTTTCCTCTCTGTTACAATTTGGCAGCAATTTAAACAAATATTTTTTATTTAAATATAAAATAAATCTCCATTGAAATAATGCTGAATTCCCACCGGAACCTTTAAAAAATTCTATTTCAAAATAAGTAAAGGCAACTTTACGGCTTTTTTCCACCAAAGTTAGAAAAGTAAAATTTAATAAAATTTTTCTGGTGTAAAACTTCATTAATCGTAGGTGGTATATAATATATACCGGTGCCCCTCAAGGGGTTAACGCACAAGTACGTACAAACATAACATAAAAAATCACACAGGGTTGCTCCGAGGATTCCCGGATCCCCTTCCTCAGTGCGAGAATAAAAAGGATTAAAATGGGTTCGAAGAACCCCTGGGTTATAGCCCCGAGTACTGGCTAATGGACTGATTTAAAACTCGGGGCTATAACCGAGGAGTTCTTCGAACCCATTTTAATCCTTTTTTCTAGCTCTGAGGAAGGGAATCCGGTAATCCTCGAAACGATCGTATGTGATTTTTTGTGTCATGTTTGTACGTATTTTTGAGTTAAATTGCTGTTACAGATTTTAGCTTATGCATTGAAATTCGCACAAAGTGTTTGATTTAAGCTTAAAAGAGAAAATTATTTTTGCTGAGAAAACAACAACATTCTTCGATATCAAAATATAACGACAGTTATTATAATGGCTTTTATTTAAACATTTTTCTCACCACTTTTAACGAAGACTAATAAGAGTAAATAGTTTCGTCATTTTCATGCGCGGGTCGCCGTAATAAAATAAGTATGTTATATAACTATAGTTTGAGCCAATTGCGCTCATTTATTTCTGAGATGTTGCCGTGTCTGGGTAGTCATAGATAATGTTTTATTCATTAAATATACTACTCGTAAGTTTCGCTTAGTTTAATGGCAGATATCTGTAGCTATTTAATTCGAGGATAAACATTAGGGAAAATTAATACATAATTTGAGTTTAAAAAAAAATTCCAAGACCCCGACAACACTGGATGATGCTCTGTATTTAAAAATACATTTCTTTAATTTTGAGCCGTTTAATTTTTGATCATATATATATGGATATCATAGATATCATATATATATATCATACATATATATCATATGTGTCAATATATGGCATCATATATATATATATATATACATATATTAATTAATAAATATTAGTCTAGAAAAATAGTGGAACAAATATCAGGAGGTTAAAAAGTACCGTTAAGACATTGCTAATTTTTTGAAAATATATTTATAAACGTATATACAAATACATAGTCGGGTTGAGTGTTTCACACCTTACTCTCAAGAAAAGTGACATTTATGGGGGGGGGGGGGGAGGACTGCTGACAATATGTTAATGTATTGCATAATTTTATACATAAAAATAAAAATCAAATAATACAATAGAGTAAATATACAAAAAAAAAGAGAGAAAATGTAAATTCTAGCTATAATTACTTTTCATTAAAACTGGTGATTTTTTTTTCATTTAAATTGATTGTGATCACTGTCGTTACATTTCGATATCGAAGAATGCAGTTTTATCTATGCATAGCTGCCAACCTTCCACTAATCTTTCGTAATGTTTGGATTAATTTAACACAGGTTAACCACATTTCGAACCAGAAAATTTATTTCAAGAATGCTTATTTATTTAATTCCAGGTTTCTACGTGGAACATATTTATGTTCATTTCTTAAAAAAATTTTCTGGTTTGAAACGTATTAAACTAGGGTCAAATTAACACAGGTATTACGGAAGATTAGTTTGAGGTTGGCAGCTATGTCTATGCCAAAAATATTCTTCTCCATTGTTAGCTGCTATATCAAAAACAATTTTTGATATCGAAGCAGTATCGACAGTTTTGAGAATGATGCCCATGTCTTTATTTAAATCTGAAATACAGAAACTCTGTAAGTGTTTACTCCAATTATTCTTCGGAAGTCGAATTTGAGGAGCACCGCCCCAAATAACGCCTTTAAATGAATTTTATTAAATTTTACACATATTTTCGTTATGATTTATATGTTATACAGAACGCAAACTTTTAACATTTATAAATAATGTACTTGCACATATGAGGAATTTTTTACAAAAAAATGGTAATTTTCGCTTAACCATAAGAAAATATTTTAACGTTTGTATATATATTTTTTCGCTATTTAACACAGTCTTTATAAACAAAAAAATATACAAAGATTCTCAGTAATGCATATTTGTTGTCTATATAACCTCAGTTAATGACATGAAATTCGGTAGAATAGTTTTTGAGAAAATCAGTTTTAAATAAATTCGACAAAGCATTTTTATCTCAAAAAATATCAATAATTAAAATTATAGGGTGATAAATGGAAATATATTATCAGATAGGTATCCGCATCTGGAAAAAAAATCAGGAAATTTTATTGAAGGCATGTTTAGAATGCGTGGTAATGGAAAGACGATAAGGAAAATCATTGCGAATGCATTTATTACGTCATTGAGGATGAAATATCGAGAATTATAGAATTTCAAAACTTACTTTTAGAGCAAATTTTTAGCACTTTTTGTAATGCAGATTTCACACTATTTATACTAGACACTGTAATTTGGGTAAACGAAATTGTGAAATACTCGGAACGTCTTTGTGGATTTAACAATGTTTACTCTAATATAACAGGCCTCCTTAAATCATTAAAATGACGTAATGATTTTATTTGAAAGCTTGCAAGAAATTTGAGTTTAAACGATCTGATGTCTGCTCTGATGTACAAGGGTATTTTAAAATCACGAAATGACGCAAGTAGCACATTTCCCCTAAACTTTATGTTGTAAAATATGTGTTTTACCTTTATTTTGATTGTTTTGTAAAAATACATTTTTTTCTGCTTTTTAATACGTCGCTATTTATAAGTAGTGTATTTCCCATGATTTAAAGTTGTCGACGTATTAGAAACACGCATAGTTGCCAAACTCCAGATTTTTCAAATACCAATATTTTTATCCAGAAAAACTTATTTTGTATAATTGCACAATTTATCGAATTACACAAAGCGAACATTGTTGTAAGATTTTACTGGTAGCAAACTGGTACAAAACTGTAGTTTGGCGTGGGCTAGAAAAGCGTGCCAATCTAAAAGCCGCCAAATACCCGTGCAGTGTCGAAGCACATCTGTTCAAAAACACTTAACATGTTCATCCACTCAGCTCTTCAATTTTTAGATTTAAAAACTGTCTGCATCAGCATGTTTATCGAACATTTCTCTATAAATTTACCGATGGTCAAATTTTTATATGCAATAGTTTTCTTAATAGTAGCCTTGAAAGACCCCCGATTATAAAAAAATCATTTAAGATGGCGTTGACAGCGTTAGCTCCTTTTTTTCAGAATCCATATATATATATGTTATTGATTTACAATCGGACACTTCTTAATATTTTGATTTGAAATTCAAAAAAAAAAAAAATCGCTTATTTTCTTTATTTTTTTTTTTTCAGGAACTTACGAAAAAGAAATATAAAACTAACACCGGGCATTTATAAAATCTAGTTACTATATATAAAATGTTTTTATTTAATCTCTTAGAATTCAATGCAATTTCCATTAAACGTCTCATGAAATCACTTTGTTTTGACGGTGTGAGTAGTAATTAATATAGACTGCAGCTCCATGTGGAACGTTTTCGGGTGTAACTTATCGGGCATTGACCCCTTGAAGGGAAAGCAAAAATGTCTCTAAATATTGAATTCTCACCGGAATAATCGAAAAAAATTATTTTTAAATAAGAAAAAGCAATATTGCAATGATTTTCCTCCAAAGTTAAAAATATAAAATTTAGTTAAATTTTTCTGGTGAGAATCTTGTTTAAATAAGGTGGGATATATTTTATCCCACTGCCCCTCAAGGGGTTAAATGCATGGTTTTTTATTTTGTTTCGAAAAAATGATACGTGATTCTCAAAAAGGTTTATTGCACAAGAGAAATAATGAAAAAAAATCAGAGATACATTTTTCGTAAAATACGTCAACCTTTTCTTATGCTGCACATCCGCAATACAAGTTAAAACTACCCTGATAACTAAAATTGTGTAAATTAGAAAATATTTTAATACGTATGAATCTAAATACCTTATTTTGTTTAAATTTTTTATTTTGCAAAACTTAACCCTTAAATGTAGGAATTATTCTTCTTGGACTGTGTTTATTACTCTTGTATCAAGGATTAGACACCAGAAATTTCAAGATATATTTTTAACTTTATTTAGTGGCAATTTTTATATTTTTTACAGTATTAATATTACTATATAAATATAGTGGTTGCTAAAAGTTAAATAAAAAGTGAGGCAGATATGGAACGTTTTACGCGATAACTTGTCGCACATTTGACGGCTTGGGAGAATGTTTAGCCCTTAAATGCATGATTTTTTTATTTTCTTTCGAAAAAATGATATGTAATTCTCACAAAGGTTTATTACACAGAAAAATAAAATCAGAGATACATTTTTCGTATAATACGTCAAACTTTTCTTATGCTGCACATCTGCAATACAAGTGAAATCTACCGCCATAACTAAAATTGTGCAAATTAGAAAATATTTTAATACGTATGAATCTAAATACTTTATTTTATTTAAATTTTTTATTTAGCAAAACTTAACCATTAACTCTTAAATGCGCTATTTTTTACTTTGATTCGAAAAAAATATATATGATTCTCTGAAAGGTTTATTACACAGGAAAAATAATGAAAAAAATCAGAGATACATTTTTCATATGATGCGTCAATCTTTTCTTCTGCTGCACATCTGCAATATAAGTAAAAACTACTGTCGTGTGATTGTTTTGCGCTAAAGTATTCCAAATTAGTACATATTTTAATAAGTATGTCACCAAATACCTTATTTTATATAATTATTTATTTTATAAAACTTTACCTTTAACCCTTTAATTTCCTAGAAATTACGGAGTTCAGAAAATCCGACTTTACACCAGAAAGTTTCAATGGTTAATTTCGCTTTATTTAAATACGGAATGTCTGTCATTAGTCAAAACAGATATTGTTATTTTAATTTTCTGGTGTGATTTAGGCAAAAAAGAATGAAAAAAATCTATTAAATTCTAAACAATGTTGTTTGCATATATGCAAAGCTGCGCATTAAAGGGTTAAATGTATGAATTATTCTTTTAGAACTATGCTTTTTATTCTTATATTAAGTACTAGATACTATAAATTTCAGGATACATTTTTAACTTTTTAGTAGCATATTTTTGTAATTTTTACAGTATTAATATTACTATATAAATAAAGTGGTTGCCTAGAGTTAATTAAAAAGTGATGCAGATATGCATCACTGTGCATTTAAGGGTTAACCTACCTTTCGTAATCACAGTTTATTTTAAGTTTACACCAATTAAAGTTTTTAAAACAAATTATATTATTCTACAATAATTGCTTCAAGATATGTAATTAAAAGGTTTTTTGCTTAATGGGACATTTACAAAATATTTGATTTTTTGATGAACATGTCCATAAGAGTTCAACAATTTATGTGCATTCTAAAACGATCCAAATAGAACCTATCGGAATAGAATAACTATGAAAAAACAGTAATTGCCATATTCTCAAAAGGGTGAAGCTTCAACTGTAACCGGTTCCAATGACCCTGATTTGTGCCGGTGGACTTCTACCTGTAAATTTGGACAGAAATGCCCTTTTTATATAAGCGCCTTATTTATGCAAAAATTTCTGCCATAATTAGTGTAAAATAACTATTTGTTTTAACTGGTGAAAGTTTACTCAGCGGTAATCAGACCCTATGGTTCCACCATGTTGTGGCAATCTGAATAATCCTCCCATCGATGTCAGTGAATTTTATGACTGCCGGTGCAAACTTCCACCGGTAAAATTGAATAGAAATTATCACCTTATTTAGGCAAAAGTAAGGCAAATGTTTCAATTTGTTTTTACTGGTAACTGTTTTCCCCGTCATTAATTATTCCCTGGTCCGATATAAAAACGCAACAGTTCCCATCTTATGACTTCCTCCTCAGTTATGTCTTTCATAGCCGGTAGACACTGCAATTTATCTCTCCTTCTCTTGAATTTCATTGTTCCATTCATAAAACGATTCTTATAAATATTCATAAGGTATGGTCAGAAAAATATGAGATGATTTGTTGTAAACCTTTGAGCTCTGGTGGGTAAAATTCTTACCACATAATTTTAATCCGTAAGTGTTACACTGGCACCAGTATTTTAAAACAAAATTTCGTTTTCTTGCGTACAAGAAAAACTGCACTTATTTATTTTTCAATAAATTTGTTCATAAATTCCGGTGTCACTGTGAGATTTGGGGATTAAAATTCAAGTGGGAAGAAATTCCCCCACCAGAGCTTAAAGGGTTTTAAACAATGTTTAAAATAAAGCTTTGAAGCCGCTTATCTTAAAATGTTGAAAATGTTCTTTTATTAAATTTCACGCAAGATTTATCTTGAAAAATTTAATAATAATTTATTATGCAATCTTCACGGATTTCTAGATTTTGTCTATGTATTATTAGTGAGCCTAAACATGTATATATTTTAGCAAAATTTGTAGTTTAGAAAAATGATGTTAATTGTTATTATATGTTTTTTTTTTCTTTCTTTTTATACGCATTTTTTCGTAATTGAAACAATAAAACTTTTATGTTCTTTTTTGAATTGAGATTTGAATTTGACATTAAGGTTCTTATACAATTTCGATAGCTGACTAATTTCTTAAAAAAAACTTAAACCTCAAATTTCCTTAATTTAACCCTTTATCTACTGACGGTACTTATAAGTACTACCCACTTTAAACTTTTATACCATATTGAATATTACTAATATTCTAATGGTACTTAAAAAAAAAAAAGCTCTTTTAACTCCACTTTATCCGAATACACGGCAGCAGTACTTCTAGGTTTGTTATTTTAGAGAGGAATGAGGCTATCTTTGAAGGAATCGATGTGTTTTGTGCCGACATTTTGTACAGATTGCCACGCTCGTCTTTTCGTTGCTTCAAGCACAGTAAAGAATGTAAGATAAGTGTTGGGTTTTTTATGTGTTCATTATGATTTTAGAATTAAATATGACTAGCTATTAGATGTAAATTTCCAACTGGGCGAAAAATGTCCGGACAGGATTCGAACCAAGGATCTCCTGGCTGAAGCCGCCAGTGCTCTGCCATCTGAGCTATCCCGGACGAAACCGGTTGAACGTCTTCACCCAGCATCTGGTCTGAAACCTGGTTCAGCTCAACACAATAAATCACAGGTAATGGGACTCCAGAAATCGCTGGATGCGTAATTACACAAGATTAATATTAACACAATTATTCTAATTGGTAAATAACCAATTAGACCAATTAGATTTATTTACCAATTAGAATAATTGTGTTAAAATTAATCTTGCATGACTAGCTATTTTAGGTGAACGGTGTATATATTTGATTTAACTGTTGAATTAATCGGTGCTACTTATAAGTACCGTTAGTACACTGGGTTTTTGGAGTAAAACTTCTTGTTTACTTTTCGTCTGAATAGTTATCCATCGTTTTCATCTCCTTTAAAACGTAATTACTAAAATGTAGTGTAGTAATGATTTCCTTGGTATTTCTTTTCTGTTTCATTGTTATTTTTTATAGGAAATCAAAAAAGTTGTGGCACCGGCTCGTTTTTGCTATGCTTGAAATGGCATATATCAATTCATATCTTGCATATCTGGACATGCGAAAGAACATGTTATCCCTGGAATATTGACGTCGCATAACTAATGGACTGCTAACCAGATCGAAACCTAAAAAGCAAATAGTTTTTTTTAACCCTTTCAAGAGCAAAACATTTTCAATTCTAAAGTGTTGAAATAAATGATTGGCACCGAAATTTGTCAAACGATTTATTTGTAAATAAGAAAAAGCCTATATTTCAGCTACTTTTTAAATCGAAAATATTTTCTGGTGCCAGTTGAAATACTTTGTGGACTTTCTGTTACGATGTTTTAGTCACTGTGTACTGACGGTACTTCAAAGTACCACATTAATTAATTACCTTTAAATAATTAAATTTCTCACGGGTGAGTACTTTTTATGTTTATCCATTAATTTTCATTGTAGAAACTGAAAAAAGTATATTACATGAAAAAAATTGCAGTAGATCATATTGCCGTAGATAAAGGGTTAAAGAAGTTAAACAATCACTACATAATAGGAAAAACATTCCGTCAAATATCCATTCTGGTTCAGATTTTTTTTTTTTTTTTTTTTTTTTTTTTTGACAAAAGTGAATTAAAAAAATGGAAGGTTGAAACAGCTATAACTTTTTCAGTTCACTAAATAAATGAGCCTGGTAGTATTTAATTGTAAGATCTTAATTTTATTTTCATAAATTTATGGATACTCTAACACATTTTTTACTATAAATCTATCTCTATTTACAGTTATAACAAATTGCATAAGGAGTGTTACCGTTGTGTATGTTTTCCTTATTCAGAATGTTTGATTTCTCCAACTTTTTTGAAATAAATTTATTTAATGACATTAACCCTCTCGCTGCGCAGCCCCAGCTATGCTCGGTCATGCATTTTCCAGTCAAATTGTTACTATTTGGTTGTTCTCAGCAGTTATTTTTTAGCGAAAACTTTGTCTGATTTAATCAGGACATTTTCCCCGATTACGATAGTCAAAAATTTCTGCTTTAAAGAACCGGTGATAAACAATTAAAAATTCTGTAAAAGACGCTCATCGCGAAGAATTACTTACGCAACGACAGATATTATATTATATATACTAAAAAGATAGCCCGTCAAAAATCACGGAATATGAGAAATAAAGATATATAAAAGATTGTCCAAAAAGGAGTTTTTATCGCTTGTTCTGCAGTGATAGATGATAATAACACATTTTAAAAACGAAACACATTACGAAAAACTATGTGCAGTAGAAGACCACTAATCCGCACAGCTTGCTTCCAGGTAATGTTCGGATTCGAGGCATTTCGCGGATTACAGATCATGCCTATTCAATCTCTGTCTGCAATTTTTAAATCCATATTTTGGACAATTTAGATTGTTTTTCCCCTCTTGCATATAGCACAAACTATGGTGCAGATAGTTCAAAATATTAGAGAATCTGGTACTTTTCCAGTACAGAGGCCTTGGAGTTTTTTTTTTAAGTTTGGCGAAATTCGGGCATCAGAAAGTGAGATTTATTGCCAAAGGATAGAAACAAAACGCTCAACAAACATGATGAAATTTTTTATTTGTTTGTATATGTATTTTAATTAAGTGTAAATATATTTTAATGTACAAATTACTTCTGTTTCTGAATAAAATTAGATAAATGGCTTTTTTATGTTAAATAAATTGCATAAGTATAAAAAAAAATTCGCGTGTATATGAAATGAAACATTAAATAGGTTGTCAGAAAATATGATGGCAAATTTCCTTCTTCGCCAAGGTAGTTTTCTCTATTTCGCGAAGATCCCTGTACTGAAAAGGGTACCCAGAATTTAATTTCTGTATCCGGTTATGTAAAGCACATAAAAATCGAGCAGTTAAGAGCTCAGATAGTATAGCGCCGCCTAGTGATGATTATTTTGTTAGCAGCATCGAGATGAAGATGTACATACGCACATTTTCGCATATTACACTTTAAATTCTGATCGACAGATTATGAAGAAAACTTTAAACGCGCAGAATTTAAATTAAATTGCGGTTAGCCGATTATGAAAGATTTTTGAGTTTCAATGGGAATTTCGACAAATTAACCAGCTATCACCAAGTTGGCTTCATATATTGTAACTTATTTTTTCGCCAAAGGGCATAGCCGGATAAGCATTGGAAACATACCTTTCAATCAATTTTCCTGTTTTTTTTACCCAGATGTGGCTACTTATCTAACAATATATTTCCGCTATTATCACCTTATAAATATTTATATTTAACGAGATAAAAATGTTTTTTCGATTTTTTAAAAAACGGATTTTCTCAAAAACTGCTGCGAGCAAATTCATGCCATTAACTGAGGATATATAGATACCAAAGATACATAACTGGTATTTTTTGTATAATTTTCTGTTTATAAAAACTGTGTAAAATAGCGAAATAAAAATTCAAAAAAATAAAAATCATATCTTATGGTTATCCGAAAATTAGCATTTTCTTATAAAAATTCTACATATGTGCCCGTGCATTCTATATAAATGCCGAAAGTTTGCGTAAGGTACTACATATATATATTTACAAAAATGTATATTAAAATTATTGAAATTCATTTTAAGGCGTTATTTGGGGCGGAGCTACTTAACTTCGACATCCGAAAAATTTTTGGAGCAAAGTAAGCAGAACATATGTCAACTGATGTATTTTAAAATCTATTAAGTATATAAGCCATGTTTTTCAATTTCATGTTCATTGTGATATCGACAGCGTTGAGAATGTTGCTCATGTGCTCATTAAAATTTAAAATACAGCAATTCTGCAACTGTTTATACCAAAAATTCTTCGAGTGTGGAAGTTGAGTAGCTCCGCCCCAAATAACGCCTTAAAATGAATTTCAATAATTTTAATATACATTTTTGTAAATATTGATATGTAGTACCCAACGCAAACTTTCGGCATTTATATAGACTATACGGATACATATAGGGGATTTTTTAAAAGAAAATGGTAATTTTCGGATAACCATAAGATATGATTTTTATTTTTTTTTTCGCTATTTCACACAGTTTTTATAAACAGAAAATTATAAAAAAAATTACCAGTTATGCATCATTGGTATCTATATATCCTCAATTAATGGTATGAAATTCCGTTCAGCAATTTTTGAGAAAATCCGTCTTTTAAAGAATCGAGAAAACATTTTTATCTCATTAAATATCAATATTTATAGGGTGATAATAGGGGAAATATACTGTCAGATATATAGCCACATCTGGGAAAAAAATCAGGAAATTTGATTGAAAGGCATGTTTCCAATGCTTATCCGGCTAGGCCCTTTGGCTAAATATTGCCAAATTTGGCTATATTTTGATAAGTTGGTCGAAATTTGTCGCAATTGTAGTATCTCTGGCATTAGCACAATTAGTCATTGCTGAACCTGATAAAAAATTTCTCCATAGGAAGCTGCTGCGATCAATGAGGTAGTACAACCGGAAGTGTGAGGGACACACAAAGACTTGCATTTTATGTATATATATATATATATTATCATTAACCCCTTGGGGACGAGCGACCGTTATTCGTGCCGCGTAAGGTGCTCAGAATCGGAGATCATTCTCAACAGTAAATTTTTATTGTTAATTTTGCCTTATTTAATCCGAGCATTTTCCCGATTCAATTAGGCAAACCGGTGATTAAAGATTAAAAAATCTGTAAAAGACGCTCGTCTCGAAGGGGATAATAGTGGTGCCATCCACATTGGAAAGTCAAGCGAATGTGCGAACCTTGTATTTAGGAATTCTAAATTGATTTCTGAACATATTATCATAATTAAATGTATGTGAAACTATTAACCGTTTAAACAGTACTTTAAAAAATGTATATTACAATTATCTTTTTTTACTTATATTTTATAATTTATAGTGCTTAAAACGTTTCGTGAATTCAGCTTCAAAGCCAGTTGGCCATTTTTATGATTAATAATGGTGCCCAGATTCCTTGGAAAGTCAAAGGAGTGTGCGAACTTTGTATTTAGGAGTTCTAAATTGATTTTTCAACATATGATCATAATTGAATGTATGTGAAACTAAACTGTTAAAAAAAAAATTGGAGAGAAAGCAAAAAAGTGAGAAGAACAGTGCAAGACAGCCATGTATGGGCATAAAATGGATAGTACACGTGTATCAGTGCGCAATACAGAAAAAAAGACGCAAAAAAAATTATAAGGGAGATTTTATTCTTTGAAAAGATGAAAAGAAAAGATGGTTCAGGGCGACAATTTGGTTTCATGTAAATGATAAAAAAAAACTATTGTTTTGAAATGATGCAAGATTTTTAATATGGCGTGTGGTCTCCTCGAACAGCTAAGACTGCTGCACACCTGTTTTCCATAGATGCGATGAGGTTATCGATAAGACTTTGGGGGATACTGTGCACTACTCAAGAATTGCAATCTCCAAGTCCGGACAGTAAAAGGAGGTCTCGGTCTCGCAGCAATGCGTCGTCTGAGTATGTCCCAAACATGTTCGATCGGATTTAGGTCAGGAGAGCATGCTGGTCATTCCGTACGCTGTATTGTTTTAGCTTCAAGCATGTTTTCCACAAGACGCACTGTATGACGTCTGGCATTATCATGCATAGAAAAAAAAAAGAAATCACTAATTGCTGCAACATAAAATACGACATGAGGTCTCAGTATCTCGTTTGTCACCTTCGGACTGTCAAAGTGCCATTCCGAATGATATTCAGGCCCTTACGTCCACCTATGCTGATTCCAGCCAATAGCATCAACCCACCTCTTCTGTAATGTGATCTTTCACGAACGAATGTGGGATTGTTTTGAGTGCCTCTTTCTCTCCATGCCAAAACACATCAGATGTCACATTGAGACTGAATCGGGACTCGTCTGTAAACAGAATTTGACTCCAACAGCGTTGCCTCCAAACTCGATGTTCAGATCCCCATTTTCTTTGGGCCGCACAGTGGCTTGAGGTCAACGAAAGACAGACCATTGGCTTACGTGCATAGAGAATACTCAGATGAAGCCTATTTCGGACTGTTTGGCTGGACACCTTTCGTCCTGTGGCCAAGAACAACTGTTTTTGCAGATGAGTAGCATTACCGTTCCGTCTCGACGAGCTGTTAACAGGATATATTGGTCATCGGTCTCTGTGTTAGCACATGTTCGACCTTGCACTTGTCGATGACTAACATTCAATGTGTCTTGGAATCGATTCCACAGCCTTTCATGGACACTTTTTGCGACTCCAACAGCGTCCACTACACAACGTTGTGTTTCCCCAAATTCAACTGCCCCGATAACACGCCAAGCCATGGATTGCGGTAAATCATGTTGTTGTGACATTTTCAAGCTGCCTTTTCTTAAAACACAAGCTGAGCAATTGAATTTTACAACTGAGGCAGTGAAACAGACGCTTCTGCAAAATCCGAATTTCTGCACTTATCCCCTTTTTCTAGTTTTTGACGTCATAAACTTTAATTTACATGTGAAGTTTTCTTTATCTGTTTTCTACAACACTCTAAATTATGGATATTTTATTTTACGTTACTTATCGGTATAAATATTTGCGTAATTTCGTTAAAACCATGTGCTCCACTAATTGTTTTGAGCAGTGTATTAACCGATTAAAAAGTACTTTTAAAAATACATTATTGCAATCTTTATTTTTTATTTATATTTTATACAGGGTGTCCGGTCTCAACGGTGTCCAATGGCTTATTCCTAAACCGTTAGTCATAGACATATATTCTCAATTACAAAAATGTTTTAAATCAGGTAAAGAAACATTTTAAAAGCGATTTGGGTCAATAAAACCATTCCTTAAACAATTACGAAATTTAAATTTTTATACGGTCCCCCGGTCCTATAAGTTATATTTAGTGAAATTTTCCTTTTACACTGACAAGTAATACACAAAAAGTCCCGTTATTCTACGATTAAAATTGACTGAGTAATAGCTGTTTAAAGTTGGAGCATATTTTTTGCTGCAAATTGGGGGTCATTCACAGATTTAGTCGAAATATAATTTCGTCAGATATAAAAATGTTTGGGAGTAAAATTAACATTGCAATATAAATTTGAAAGCTTTAATAATTCTGGCATATTAATGGAAAATATACAATTTGTAATAAAAATTTAAGAAGAAAGAAAAAACAGAATTTTTGTTAAATAAAATTATTCTAAATTAACAGCCTCGATTCTTTACAAAATGATACGTATTTTAAAATATTATTAGATTGCACAAGCCTGCAAAAGTTGGGTTATGTCATGTTTTTTACCGTTTGATAATTGATTCTTATATATTCTGTACAGCTGAATCCGAAATTGACCTTCATTTTTAACTATCATATCATTTTTCGCAAATTGCAAATTTCAAAGTTAAGAAGTTCAAAGTTAAAATTGAATTTCCTCCCCTATCTCATCCTACCACCCAGCTGTTTAGCTGTAAGAATCCCAGGATAAGCAAAAATATCGAATAATTTTTTTAATCAAATAAAATAAAATAAAATAAAAATGTTTTACATATGTTTTATAGTATGAGATTTTCGCTATATTTTAACTTACACATTTGCGATTTGCAAAAAAATTCTAACGTGATGGTTAAAAATGAAGGTCATTTTCTGATTCAGTGCTAAAAAGTGCGTAAAAATCAATTATCAAAAGTTAAAAAACACAACCATCTCCTCTACTTTATAGTATTCAATTTTTGTTATTCTTTAAATTTGAAAATTTATGATTTAAGAAATATCCTGACATGATGGTTAAAAATTAAGGAAATTTCGGATTCAGTGTTAAAAGATACATAAAAGTTTAAAAACCCAACAATCTCAGCTTGTATTATCTAATCTAAAACTTTTTCTTAAATTCCTTGGCAGAAATCTATCCGAAATTTTTTGTGTTATCCTGTAAAATAAGTATAAATGGTAACCAGCGAAAATCTTAATAATATTAGATTGTTATCGGATTTGCGCTAGTATGTAAAATGCAATCTCGTTCGGATATTTAAAAGTGGCTTAAAGTTCGAGTACAAATTTTGAACTGGATTAACATACATACGATTGTTGAAGTAACATAAAATCTTATAAAAAAAAACATAATTTTTGTTAAAAGAAATCATAAGAGAAACAGTCTCAAATCCTGACAAAATAAAACATATGTTATTTTAGCCAATTTGAGACTTAATCATAATACTTGTAGGATTTTTTTTCAAAGCGCAGATACACATGAAGTAAGATCTTCGAATACTTTAAACACTTGGTATATGATCCCTCAAAGACAAGCCGAACTCATTTGTTTTCAGAGTAGAAAAGTGGCATAAGTCATCCATTTTTAAAGTTTCATAATTCGCTCAATTTTAGCGTTATTTGAATGGGACTTTTTTTGTCGTACTTGTCAGTGTAATAGGAAAAAATTACTAAATATAACTTATAAAACCGGGGGACCGTATAAAAATTTAAATTTCCCATTTTTTTTAAGAAATGTTTTTATTGACCCAAATTGCTTTTAAAATGTTTCTTTACCTGATTTCAAACATTTTTGTAATTGGAACTATATGTCTATGACTAACGGTTTAGGAATTAGCCATTGGACACCGTTGAGACCGGACACCCTGTATGTGCTTAACATATTTCGTGGTTTCAGCTTCAAAGCCAGTTGGCCGTTTTTATCATTAATAGTGGTGCCAGATTTCTTGGAAAGTTGAAGTAGTGTGCGAACTTTTATTTAGCAGTTAATTGATTTCTCGACATGTAAACATAATCAAATTTGTGTGAAACTATCAATTAATTTAACAGTACTTTTAAAAATACATATTACAATCTTTATTTTTTATTTATATTTTATAAGTGCTTAACATATTTCGTGGTTTCAGCTTCAAAGCCAGTTGGCCGTTTTTATCATTAACCCTTTCGGGCCTTGTGATGCCAAATGGCATCATGACTTTCATGAATTTTTTTTATATTTAAAAACTAAATCTCGGAGATTATGTTTGGTGTCATTCAAAAGACACTTTTTCTGTTTTTTCAGCAGTATTTTTTTATGTCCTCAAGAGATGGTTGCAGAGGTTCCAGAAACTGAAAAACATTGCTTGATTTCTTTTTAAAACGTGAAGTGCAAACATGACGGTGAAAAAAAATATTATTCACACTTTTCCTTTTTTTTTTAAATTACAATATTTTAAATATAAGTTGTAATATGTATGAAGTACATATTTATCTATTTATAATTCAACAATTGTATTTTTATTCCAGTAACAATGCATAGTAAATATACATGATTCCAAATGGCATCACTGGGACTTGATAGATATTTTCATCTTAACTCTCTATTTTGATTTCTTATCTGATTTGATAGTTTTTTGAAAGGAAAAAAATTCCTTTACTATTTATGATGCCAAAACGAAAAAAAGAGTTTGTATCAATAGAAAGTGCCATTTATTTACTAATTGAAAAATCTGACGAAGAGGACAGTGAAAGTGCACGCAATCTATCAAATGCAGATGATTTCGTGCAATATTGCGACAAATGATTGCGTGGTTTCCCAATTCAATTGTCGCGCTCGTCAGCCTAACTGCTCGGAGTTTTCCATGGATGCCCAATTGTTAATATTCTTGATTTGGATACAAATGATTCAGTCGGTCCAGTTATTATTTCTATAGGTCATAACTATTTGAAGTTGAAAATGTAGATCAATTAGAAGATAAGAATATTGAACCATTTGACACGTCATTTAGAGAAACTTGTTCATAGCCTCCTGATGAAATTTTAGTCCTTTTGAGTACTTTAAATTATTTTGTGATGGATAAATTACAGATAGCTTAGTGTATCAAGTGGATGAGAGGTTCCGCTGGTAAAGCTCATAGACGGGGAGTGCTGGTTCGAAACCAATCGCGTTCGTCGGCCAAACTGTTCGGAGTTTTCAGCGGTTTCCATCGAATCAGGGTTATCCTTGCGTATATACGGGTTAGGTTCCCTTATAAAGACCCCCCCCCCCCCCACTGAGTTCATCCCTCCCTCGGACATGTATATCTCGTGTGGATAATTGGCTGTCATGAACAACACCAACACCACCTTAGTGCATCAAACAAATCTGCATTCTTGCCAAAAGCCTGGAACTTCAGTAAATACAATTATACATGAAATAGACATTAAAAAATGAATACACATTAAAAATTATATGTATATTTTCTTTTCTTTTGCTTCCAATGATGCAAAATGGCATCATGTGCTTTTCATGTACAGTTCACGTTTGGACCCAATGATGCCAAATGGCATCGTTTAAAGAAACTATTAAAAAATGTTAAATAATTTTTTTAATTATATTTATGTTTATAGTAGCTAAAAACAACCTTAATTCCAGAAATTCAGATTTTCCCTCTTGTAAATAAAAATGCGGTCCTGAAAGGGTTAATAATGGTGCCAGACTCCCTGGAAAGTGGAAGAATGGGCAAATCTTATATTTAGCAGTTTTAAATTGATTTACCAACATATAATCATAATAAAATTTACGTGAAACTATCAATTAAATAAACAGTACTTTTAAAAATATATATTACACTCTTTATATTTTATTTATATTTTATAATCTATAGTGCGTAAAACATTTCGTGGTTCCAGCATCTAAGCCAATTAAACTTTTTCAGGGAGCATGGATTTGCGCATAATAAAATCCATTTTGTTGTTACTCGTATACAATTGTAACCATAAAGAACATTTGGCGATTTATCATTTGTAGCGGGCTAACTGAAAACCGCCTTAAAATTAATTTATGATTTACTGATTAAGATCTAAAAGAATTTAAATATTTTACTACATTAGTAAACACCTATTACTAGACACTTTTTCTAGTTCT